>WOXC01002403.1:600000-979645 GCA_011680675.1 Gymnobelideus leadbeateri | reverse complement strand
GTCACTTATCTCCCAGTGTGTCCCTCCTATCCCTCAGTCCCTCCCCCAGAGCCATTCCTCACCACAAGAAAACAAAAGGAGGGGAGATGGAGAATGGAGCTCGGCCAGAGCAGCTGTTGAGGCTAAAGGAATTGAGATTTTTTAAAGCTGGTTATATCTCTTTGCTAGGGGTGGCCATCCCCCTGATTGTATCCTGGATTGGGGATGGGGGAGTATTATTGAGTATATGAGCCAGAGGTTCCCAAATGAGTGACATAGCTCCCTGGGGGAGGCATATAAGCCTCAGGTGCAATTGGGGGGTATTGAATAAAAATAAGGGGGGTGGTGGAAGCATAAGGAAAGAAAAGAACCTTTTGAAAAATCATTTGTACATGTTTCATCTGTTGTGTAACAGTTAAAGTCATGATTGCATTCTTTTCTGCGGAAATACACAAAATGCAAGTTACAAACAATCAGTGGTCAAGTCTGACTGACAGGTGAGCACGTGGCTTATTGTTGGGAAGTCCATTGTGCATCAGCAGGAATATATGCATGTAATAACTTGTTTATAATATGATACTATAAGGTTGCATGATGTAATGCCATGCAGCATCAAAATTTCAATGCAGGAAAAAACCCGGAAATTGACAATAAATTATTAAATTTAAGATAAGTCATTTACATTTTTTTTTTCTTTTTGGAAGGCAATTGGGGTTAAGTAACTTGCCCAAGGTCACACGGTCATTTAAAGTTTTTAGATATTTTTTGAAATGGTGCAAATTTTTTTAAAAAGCACTAAATGGTTAAAGAAAGTAGCTTTCCAGGAGGTGTAATTTTTTTAAAAGGGGGTGGTAGGCCAAATAACTTTGGGAACCTCTAAGCTACACCTTGGGAGTGGGACCATAAAAGGAAGCAGAGACTTAAAAACAAAAGGGCAAGCTCCAAAGCTGGAATAGACCTGCATCCTTTGGTTGGGGAGAGGAATATGGAGACTGGAAACCTGCCACACTAAGCCCTAGACACAGCAGCCTTGGGAAGGGGCACTAGATGCCACCTGCATTCTGGGCAGGGAAAGTTCCAGGCCATTTAGATCGACTGCCATTCTGCCAGCCATTCTGCAGTGAGTGGATGTGTGCCTAGAGCCAGGCCTGGTTTGGGGATTTGGGGCTTTTATTGCCTTGCTATTCTGCCTCTGAAGGAGCAGACCATCTGTCATGGCTTGCTGGAAAACTCAACACCCAGGTTCCTTACATAAATGGCCTGATCTTTTCACTAGAAAGCAGGCCTCAAGCCTGTTCCCTTTAGCTGTAGCCAAGTTATTTAGGGATGAAAGGATGCTATTAGCATTCTCAGAGTTCATACTGACTTTTAAAAGCCTGTTTGCCTGTTCAGCCGTAGAGTTCATCCTGCTTGTTTATTTGTGCATTATTGCTTGCCACTGTCTTGCTTCAAATCCCTGAACTGAGAGAATTCCATTTCCCAAAATTACAATCGTGTGTCTGCCATGCTGCCCGGCCCTTTTCTGCCACCCTGATCCTTAGGACCTGGCCCTCTCAAGCCCCTGGGTCCCACACATCTACAGTGGGCCCTTTGAGAAGTATATCTATAGAATGGGTGTGGTGGGACACCAGGGCAAGAAAAGTCCTGGGACTCCTAAGGAATGTCACACCCTGAAGCCCTGCCCATTGAACCCTTGGCTGGTGCCTGAGCAAGCCCCTTGCTTCTAGAAGGACTAGAATGGGCAAATAGGTCACACCTCTATCCTGGATGAATCTGCTTTTCATACTGTTGTAAATGTTTTGTTACATACTGGATGGTCTGTGAATGTCTCATTTTGTTCCAGTTTCAAGTGGGAAACCCTGGACTCATGATCTTTCTCCCCAAACCCTCCCCTCTTCCCAATGTCCCTATCATTGTAGGGTAGGTGTAGGAACCATCCTCCCAGTCCCTAGGGCTCCCGATGTCTGAGTCATCCTGGATTCTTCACTTACACTCACTCTACATGACCAGTCCATCACCAAATCTTATCATTTCTACCATCACATTTCTTGAATATGCCTCCTTCTCTCCTCTGACACAGCCCCCACCAAGTCCCCAAACAGAAGCCGATGACTCCATGAGATAACAAGAAATGCTAAAACAACATCAAGACTGAGGAAAAAAATAGAAGAAAATATAAGCATCCAAGGAAACAATCACTTATTGCTGGTCTACTGTGTGCCAGGTACCATGTGCTAAGTGCTTTACAAATATCTGGTCCTTGCAACAACCCTGAGGTAGGTGCTATCATTATCCCAGTTTATAGATAAGGAAGCTGAGGTAGGCAAAGGTTAGTGACTTGCCCAGCATCACACAGACAGTAAGTGTTTGAATCTGGATTTGAACTCAGGTCTTCCTGATTTCAAGTCCGACACTCTATTGCTGTTTAGCAACAAGAAAATGGACGTTATGTCTTACGACAGTCACAGCTTACCTATCCAGGAACTCTCCTAACTCCTCCATGGTTACATCTAGCAGACTTCAGACCAACCAGAATCTTTCTCCCACCTCATTCAGTCATTTGGCACCCCTAAACACCTGGCTGGGATCCTCTCTTACGCTATACCTTCCAAGTCTGCTAGACTTCCAAAGATGATGCTTTAGAAGTCTTTAATTGGGGGGCGGCTAGGTGGCGCAGTGAGTAGAGCGTCGGCCCCGGAGTCAGAAGGACCTGAGTTCAGATCTGGCCTCAGACACTTAACGCACACACAAATAAAAACCTAGCCATGTGGCCTTGGGCAAGTTACTTAACCCCAATTGCCCTCCAAAAAAAAAAAGGCAAAAAAAGAGAAGTCTTTAATTGGGGCTGAATTACCTCCATTAATATATCAATTAGTTGTAATCTAGACTATGCTTCATAGTCATCCAGATGTCTGCCCTGGTGTCACCAACTCATCTCTTTCACTAGGAGCAATACTTGAATGAATACTACCTTGGCTTGAATAGATACTTGAAGGGGGTGTGACCATCAATTCAGGCAGGCTCTGCAGCTGATTTTCTGGGAACTGTGATGATTGAAATAGAAGCATTGCCTTGCTGAGAGCTTATCAACTGGAAAAATCCTGATACATCTAAAAGGGCCTGACAGAAGCCCTGTAGTTACTGCAACCTGATTGGAGGAAAGCTGAGTCCTGCTGCTCTGCGAAGTTAACTGGGTTTTTTGTCCCCTACAACTATAGCCTAAGAGAGGGTACCTGTTTCACCATTTATTTTCCTCTATAGCTTGAGAGAAAGGAAAGGTGTACCAGAAAGGCAGGCTGTGCGGTTGTTTTGAGCTGTTCTTAAAGCTGCATGACCCTGAGAAAGTCATCTGTCTGTTTTCTCACCTACTTCACAAGGCTATTGTGAGGATAGATGTGGTGATTTTTGTCAAACACTCTGTAAACTGTAAAACATGATATAAATGCTAGCTATAATGATGAGAATGATGGTAGTGGGGGTTATGATGAGGTTGTATTTCTGTAAAGATACAGAACGCTTTCTCAGCATTTTGCCCAAGGTAACCATGTGCTTAGGGATTTTGACACTTTCAGCAGACCTAGAATAGTAGAGAAGGTACTTTGCATGGCCGGAGAGCTATGAGAACCAGAAGGGTAGCAGGTAGCAGAGTACTGGTTTTGCCCAGCAGGTTAGGGGGGATATAGATTGTTCTCTAACAAGACAAAGGTATCAAGGCCTTCCTTCCAGAGGTGTGAGTTTACGTGGGTTTCTCTATTCATAGGTCTCCTTCATATGTTTGTGTGTGCTCACTCTTCTCCATAGTCACTGGGGCTATAGTGGATGGTAATAGCAGTATGTCCCTTCTACACTAAAGTTACCCTAATTACCCTGAAAGTTGAGCCACTAGATTATGTGAATAGATACTCTACCTGTTTGCTTCCTGCTCTGCAAAAAACAAACAAACCAACCCATCCACCAAAAAACCCTAAACCCAGACCTGCCATTGTGAAAGAAGTGGTTAGAGAGAGATCAGAGAATGAAGAGAAGTATGGATGCCATGGCATCATAAACATGGGTTACTGGAAGGATCATAGTGTCATGAAGGCTAATAAGATACTCTGGAAAAGGGGTGAGTTGGTTGGGGATGGGGGGGAGAGGTAATGAGTTGTGTTTTGGACATGGTGAGTTTAAAATGCCTAAGGTGGGGGGGCCGGCGCGGCTAGGTGGCACAGTGAGTAAAAGCGCCGGCCTCAGAGTTGGGATGACCTGAGATCGGATCCAGCCTCAGAAAATGAGCACCCACACACAAATAATGACTAGCCGTGTAACCTTGAGCAAGTTACTTAACCCCAATTGCTTAAAAAAATGCCTAAGGGACATACAGTTCAAGATGTCCAAAAGACAGTTTATAATGCAATACTGGAGATGAGAAGAAAGAATAGGGCTGGCTATAAATTTCTGATAGATGGAGAGGAGAAAGGATGTCCTTGAAAGAAAGCTCTCCAATGCCTCTGGCTCCTTGATGCTCCTGTCCCTCTAGGTACAATCAAGCTCAGGTTTGTGCATCTTTTGTGCCTGTTCCTGCCTCCATTTATGTGCTAAAATAACTTCACTTCTTTTGGCAAAAACCACATATAGATTTAGTTTCTAAGACCATGTACCAACATAAGGTAAAAATGGATACATGATTTACACCATAATGGTTGATACCATGGGCACATTAGGGGACCATGGAGTGGTTTACCTGTCAGATTAGGTAAGGGAAGAATTTATAAACAAACAAGAGATAGAGAGCATTATATAACATAAAATGGATAATTTTGATTACATTAAATTAAAAAGGTTTTGCACAAACAAAACCAATGCAACCAAAATTAGAAGGAAAGCAGAAAGTGGGGAAACACTTTTTACAGTGATAGAGATCTCATTTCTTACATATATATATATATATATATATATATATATATATATAGAGAGAGAGAGAGAGAGAGAGAGAGAGAGAGAGAGAGAGAGAGAGAGAGAGAGAGAACTGAGTCAAATTTATAAGAATACAAATCATTCCCCAATTGATAAATAACCAAAGAATATGAATAGGCAATTTTCAGATAGAGAAATCAAAGATATCTATAGTCATACAAAAATGGTCTAAATCATGATTGATTAGAGAAATGCAAATTAAAATGACTCAGTACCATCTCATACCTATTAGATTGGCTAAAATGACAGAAAAAGAAAATAAATGTTGGAGGGAATGTGGGAAAGTTGGGACACTAATGCACTGTTGGTAGAGTTGTGAACTGATCCAACCATTCTGGAAAGCAACTTGGCACTATACCCAAAAGATAGAAAACTGTGCAGATCATTTGACCTAGCAATACCTCTACTAGGTCTGTATCAAAAAGAGATAAAAAAAGGGAAATGACTTATTTGTGCAAACATATTCATAGTAGCTCTTTTTGTGGTGGTAAAGAATTGGAAATTGAGGGGATGGCCATCAGTTGGGGAATAGCTTAACAAGTTTTGGTATATGATTAAAATAAAATATTATTGTCTTATAAGAAATGATGAGCATGTGGTTTTCAGAAAAACGTGGAAAGACTTACATGGACTGATGCATAGTAAAGTGAGCAGAACCAGAACAGTGCACATAGTAACAGCAATATTATATGATGATCAACTATGATTGACTTAGATATTCACAGAAATATAATGATCCAAGACAATCCTAAAGGACTCATAATGAAAAATGCTGTCTACTTCCAGAGAAAGAACTGATGGAGTCTGAATGCAGATAGAAGAATACTATCTTTTACAATCTGTATTTTTTCATGTTTTTTTGGACTTTGTTTTCTTTCACAAAATGACTAATATGAAAATGTTTTGCATGACTGCACATGTGTAACCTACATTAAATTGCTTAGCATCTCAGGGAGGGGGGAGGAGAGGGAGGAAGAGAGTTTGGAACTCAACAATTTTAAAAACACATGTTAAAATTGTTTTTACATGCAATGGGGAAAATAAAATACCATTAAATATAATAAAATGAAAAAAGAACAATGATATGATTTCCTTCTAACATAGATGGCTCCATTGGTTCATCACCAACTCACTTCTCCAGCTTGTTAGAGTTCTCTCTCCACTCCTGAATTGTGATTGTTTCATCCAAGGTCACCAATGATCCTCTCATCACCCAACCCAGTGCCTCACTCCTCCCCTATCTTGACTTCTGAGCAGCTTTTGAGCCCTGCTCATCTTCCTTGTTCTTGCCCTACATGTCTGACCACATCTTCATTAACTCTCATATTCCTTTCCCACCTTAAGGTAGCTGTCCTTCAAGGCTCTATCTTCCCTGGACTCTGCACTCTCTCCCTTGGGGATCTCATTCACTCCCAAAGCTTCAATGACCATGTCTCTGTGGGTGACAACATTAGCTTCCCCCCTCCCCTCAGGCCAGGCCAGGAATCACATAACCACTAGATTTAAAAAGTGTGATGAACTCAGTGTCCATCTAGGTCAAGCCACATTCCCAACAAGTGGTCGTCTCTGCCTGATGACCTCCAAAAAGAGGGAGCCTACCACATCTCAGAGCATCCAATCTGTTTTTGGACAGCTCTCATCCTGACCTGGAGCCTCCATTAGCTTTTTGGCATTTCCCCCACCCCTTCTTGCTCTTTGGTTCTGCCCTTGGGGCCAAATAGGAGACTAATTCTTCCTTTACAAGAAAGCCCTTGAGATTCCCTCCCTGCTCCCCAGCCTCCTTTTTTCTGGGCTCCCCCATTGCCTTCAACAAATCCTCATGTTATGAAGGACCCAAGGCCCTTCCCCATTCTGGTTGCCCTCCCTGGGATACTCTGCAGCACCATGGTGTCCAGAACTTTACATGGCATTCAGAGAGGTCAGACCTTGGCAGACAAAAGTGGGATTGTCACCTCCTTATTCCTGGAAGCTCTGCCCGTCTTAAGGCCTCCCAAAGCCCCATTAGCATTTTTGCCTGCCACACACTACTGGTGACCCAAGTGGAGCTCACAGACCATGGAGATCTTTGTCTCCTTTTCAGAACTGCTGACCAACCACATACATTTGTGGATTTGACTTTTTTTTGTTCCCAAGTACATGAATTCACTTACATTTATTCCTATTTATTGAATTTTATCTTGTTAGATTCAACTGAATGTACTAGCGGGTAAAGATCCTTTTGGTTCCTGACTCTGTCATCCTGTGTGTTAGCTTTCTTGCCCCCTCCCCTCAGCTTGATGCTATCTAGTCACTGATCACTAGGCTGAGCACAGAAAGTAGAGATTCCCTGGGGCACATTGCCACAGGAACACTGAAAGACTGAGGATTTTTCAGGCTGGCCATCCAACCAGCTGTGGATCAATCCAGTTGTGTTATCATCCAATCCCTATCTCTCCATCTTCTCCACAAAATACTATAAGATACATGATCCAAAGCTTTGCAGAAATCTGGGTTGTTTTTTTTTTTTTTTAACAAATGCTTTATTAACTTCTGGTTTACATCATTCATTTCCACCAGAATTTGAGTTACAATTTTTCCCCATTTTTCCCTACCCACCACCCCAGAATAGCAGTCCCACTAGATATCCCCTCATCCAATCTGCTCTCTCCCATATCTTCTCCCATACCCTCTTCGACTTTGCCATTAGGGCAAGGTAAATCTCTGAGCCCCAATGCCTGAACATCTTATCTCCCAATTACATGCAAAATAGTATTAATAATAGTATTTATATACATTTGAAACATTTAATTTTAAGACTTTGAATTTCAGATCCATTCCCTTCCTCCATTGTCAGCCACTCCCTCTGGGAAGATAAGCAATTCAGTATGTGTTGTATATGTATAGCTATGCAAAACATTACCATAGTAGATATATTGTAAAAGACTGCTTATATTTCCCTCCCACCCATCTCACCTCCCACCTGGTCCATTCCTACTTTGATCCTGTCCCTCTTTGATAGTGGGTACTTCCAACCTCCCCTTCCCCTAGAATACCCTCCCCTCCATCATTCCCCCTACTCTCTTGCAGGGTGAGATATCCCATTTAGTATTTATGTGATTCTCTCCCTGAGCCAAATTCAATGAGAATAAGGTTTTGCCTTTTTGCCTTCCTGTTCTTCCCCTCCCCTGCAACTACTTCCCCTTGCCTCTTCTACATGAGATAGTTTACCCTACCCTGTCTCTCCCCATCTACTCTTGTCACTTTCCTCTCTCACTTCTTAACTTCACCCCTTAAGTATCATCCCTTCCCACCAAATTCATGCCCTCTATCCATGTATACCTGTAAACATATATACACACATTCACATATGTATTCATATGTCCATATACCCTTCTTTAATTATTTTCATAATGAGAAAGGTTTCATCAGACACAGTTATTGTTTTTCCATGTAGGAATGTAAATAGTTCAACATTGATAAGTTCCTTTTGATTTCTTTTCCCTGATTACCTTCTCAAGTATCTCTTGCTTCTTGTGCCTGAATGTCAAATTTTCTATTCAACTCTGGTTTTTTCCTCAAGAATACTTGAAAGTCCTCTATTCCACTGAATGCCCACATTTTCCCCTGAAACAAGATACTCAGTTTTGCTGGGTAGGTGACCCTTGGCTTCAATCCCAGCCCTTTTGCCTTCTGGAATATCATATTCCATGCCCTTGGATTCCCTCAGTGTAGAAGCTGCCAGGTCCTGGGCTATTCTGATTGTGTTTCCACAATATTGAAATTGTTTCTTCCTGGCTGCTTGTATTATTTTCTCCTTGATCTGGGAGTTCTGGAACCTGGCTATAATATTCCTGGGGGTTTTCTTTTTGGGATCTTTTTCAGGAGGTGATCAGTGGATTATTTCAACCTCTATTTTGCCCTCTGGATCTAAAACATCAGGGCAGTTTTCCTTGAGAATTTCTTGAAGGGTGATTTCTAGGTTCTTTCTTTGATCATGGCTTTCAGGTAGTCCAATGATTTTTAAATTGTCTCTCCTGGATCTATTTTCTAGGTCAGTGGTTTTTCCCATGAGATATTTCACATTGCCTTCTAATCTTTCATTTGTTCGGATCTGCTTAACAGCATCTTGATTTCTCATAAAGTCATTAGCTTCCATTTGCTCCAGTCTAACTCTGAAGGAATGAATCTCCTCAGTGAATTTTTGAGATTCTTTTTCCATCTGGCAAATTTGACTTTTTTTTTTTTTAAGCAATTGGGGTTAAGTAACTTGCTCAAGGTTACAAGGCTAGTCATTATTTATGCGTGGGTGCTCATTTTCTGAGGCCGGATCTGATCTCGGGTCATCCCAACTCCGAGGCCGGCGCTCTTACTCACTGCGCCACCTAGCCGCCGCTTTAGGGCAATTGGGGTTAAGTAACTTGCCCAAGGTTACATGGCTAGGTTTTTGTTTGTGTGGAGTAAGTGTCGGAGGCCGACTCCGAACTCAGGTCCTTCTGATTCCAGGGCCGGCGCTCTATTCACTGCACCACCTAGCCGCCCCTCAAATTCGACTTTTTAAGGCATTCTTCTCCTCGTTGCCCTTTTGGGCCTCCTTTGCCATTTGAGTTAGTCTATTTTTTAAGGTGTTGTTTTCCTCAGGCTGTTGACCCTCATTTCATACTTTTCCTGCATCCTTCTCATTTCTCTTCCCAATTTTTCCTCCACTTCTCTTATTTGATTTTAAAGTCCTTCTTAAGGTCCTCTATGGCCTGCAACCCATTCATGTTTTTCCCTGGGGCTTTTGGAGCAGGACTTCTGACCTCACAGTCCTCCTCCTGTTCTATGCTTCAATCCTCTTTGCCCCCAAAGTAGGAGTCTAAGGTTACATTTTTCTGTTTAATTTGTTTCCTTTGCCTTGGCATGTTGCCACTTAATTACTTGACTTTTGGGCTTGTTGCCACAGTATGGCCTGGCGCCAGACAGGAACTTTCACCCTGAACGTGTGTGTGGGGGGGCAACTTCCCTTTCTGACAAGCTGGAAACCCACCCACGACCTCCACCCCAGATCACAATCCAGATCCAGGGACGTTAAAGCAAGAGCGATTACCCCCCAGGACTGATCGCTGGATCTCCCTACAGTTTGCAGGCCAGGAGCTGGAGCTGCCTCTGAAAACTGCAAAATGGCGTGTCTCCTCAGAGGCTTCTAGCCCCCAAGGGAGGAAGTCAACACGTTTCCCAAATACTGGTCCCAAAGTCCATAGGGCACTAACCTCTCACTTTGTCCTAGGCATGTCTATGTTGATAATTCTGGAGTCGCCACAGCTGCTGGTGTTCTAGGGTCCCTCCAGCCAGCTGCTGGCCCTGCTGCCCTGGGGCTAAAACCGCAACTCCAGTCCAATAATTTTTAAATTATCTCTCCTGGATCTATTTTCTAGGTCAGTGGTTTTTCCCATGAGATATTTCACATTGCCTTCTATTCTTTCATTTGTTTGGGTCTGTTTAACAGCATCTTGATTTCTCATAAAGTCACTAGCTTCCATTTGCTCCAGTCTAATTCTGAAGGAATGATTCTCCTCAGTGAGCTTTTGAGATTCTTTTTCCATCTGGCAAATTCGGCTTTTTAAGGCATTCTTCTCCTCATTGCCTTTCTGAGCCTCTTTTGCCATTTGAGTTAGTTTATTTTTTAAGGTGTTATTTTCGTCAGTCAGTCTGTTGACTCCCATTTCATACTTTTCTTGCATCTTTCTCATTTCTCTTCCCAATTTTCCTCCCACTTGTCTTATCTACTTCTTAAGGTCCTCTATGGCCTGTAGCCAGCTTGTATTTTCATTTGGAGCTTTTGGTGCAGGAGTTCTGACCTCACAGTCCTCCTTCTGTTCCATGCTTTGATCCTCTTTGCCCCCAAAATAGGAGTCTAAAGTTCCATTTTTCTGTTTATTTTGTTTCCTTTGCCTAGGCATATTGCCACTTAATTACTTGATTTTTGGGCTTGTTGCCACAGTAGGACTCTGCCACCAGATAGGAGAGCTTCCGTCCCAAACATGGGGTCTTCACAAATTCCGGAGGTTGGGTGGCCTCTGTAAAGCCTCCACCCACTCTGGCAAATTGGATACCCACTCCAGACCTCCCCCCAAGACCACAATCCAGAATCAAGCAGGTTAAAGCAAGAGTGATTAACCCCCAGACTGATTGCTGGATCTCTCTACAGTTCGCAGACCAGGAGCTGGAGCTGCCACTGACCCTGCAAAACGGCCTCTGTGCCACATTTTCCTCAGCAGCTTTTCGCCCCCAGGGGAGGAAGCCGATATGTTCCCCAAATACAGGTCCCAAAGTCCATAGGGCACTAACCTCTCACTTTGTCCTAGGCATATCTGTACTGATAATTCTGGAGTCGCCACAGCTGCTGGTGTTCTGGGGTCCCTCCAGCCAGCTGCTGGCCCGGCCGCCCTGGAGCTAAAACCGTGGCTCACAGGGGGTCTGGGCTTGGCTCCCAGAGTGCTGTGCTGTCAGTTCCCAGCACGCTGTGCTGCCTACTCTTAAAGTGCTGTGCTGGCCGCTCCCTGCAGGGCTGCTGGGCTGTCCTCAGCAGGAGGTTAGCTTCTCTGTGTCGTTCTGTGGGATAGAAATCTGGGATAACTAGCCTTGCACTCCCCTCATCTACTACTTTGGCAAGCCTGTCAGAAAAGGACTGCCTCTGATCCCATGGCTGGGTCTTCATGGGGCGTTGGCTTATGCAAAGGTGAGCCTAAGTTTCTTTGAGGCAGTTCCCTTCTCCCTCATGCCATCATCTCTGAATTGGCCCTCCCACAAGGAGGAAGACAAGAAAAGGAAGAAAGGGCTTTGTTGGTAGTGGTGGGCCATCTAGTTGCAGCCCCAGTGAGTGGGGTTCCTCCCCAGGACCTCTCCTCATTTACCAAATGCTGACAGGTCTGCCTGCCTCAGGTCTCTCCCCACTCCAATCCATCTCCCATTCAGCATCTAAAGTAATTTTTCTAAAACACAGGTCTGACCCCACTAAGTAAACTGTAGTGGCTTCCTACTGCCTTCAGGAACAAATACAAAATCCTCTTTTTGGCATCCAGATCCCTTCCTAACCTGTCCCCTCCTACCTTTCCAATTCTGACAGCCCTCCCCACATACTCTTGGATCCAGGGACACCCATTTCCTTGGGGTTAAGAACCAGATCCCCATCTCCTAGCTGTGGCCAGCCCCCCTGCCTGGAATACTCTCCCTCCTCATCTCTGCCTCTGGCTTCCTTCACCCCCTTCAAGGCACAGTTAAAACCCCACCTGCTGTGGGAAGCCCTTCCCAACCTTCCTAACTCTAGCACCTTCCCTCCCATAATCATTTCCAATTTACTTTGCACATAGCTTGTCCATACATGTCTGCTAATCTACCCAATTAGACTGTGAGCTCCCTGAGGGAAGGGACTGCATTTTGACTCTGTGTGTGTGTGTATCTCTAATGCTTAGCACAGTGTCTGGTACATAGTAGGTGCTTAATAAATGTTTATTGACTCACAGGCTTCATCCTAGAACTCTGGTCAGGTTCTCATGAAGGATAGAGGGAAGAACTAAGCATTTATATAGCACCTACTATGTGCCGGGCAATGTTCTAAACACTTTATAAATATCCAGGTGTCCATGGATCCAAGGTCATTGGATCCCCACAACAGCCCTGCAAGATAGGCACTATTATGTCTATTTGAGGAAACTGAGGCAAACAGTTTAAGTGGCCTGTCCAGGGTCACACAGCTAGCAAGTGTGAGGCTGGATTTGAATTCAGATCTGCCTGGATCTGGGCCCATACTCAAGACAAAGATGAGACTGGGTTGTAGACCTTTCTACTTAGATCCCTGTCAAAGAGCATGACCAATGTCATTCCCTTGGACTCTAATAGTGAGGAAAGTTCATTAGAGATCATCTGGTTGAAATTCTTCCATCTACTCAGGAAAGTGAGATCCAAGAGAGAGCAGGGAAGTAAGTTTCCCAACATCGAACAGCAAATTAGCAAATACAGCTGACTCTAGTCATCTGTCACACTCTATCCCCCAGAGCACCTTCAAACATACTTCCTGTACATCCTGGACCCTTTAGCCCACACCACCAATCCTCTTGCTTCCTATTTCTGCTCAGTCATGGGAGGCCAGTGGGTCAGCATTGAATGAACTTGTTCTTTCAGGAGGAGTGACATTCAGGGACACAGCCATCACCTTCTGCCATGAAGCACTCAGTATGACACCGCTAGCCTTGCAGTACTGGGCTTATACCTTTTGTCTCATCTTGGTCTCTTCAGTCGCCCTCACTTCACCTATCACATCTTGCTGTTTCTTCCTTCCTAATATTTTTGCCATTGCCAGCCCCTTCTCCCCATTCCTCCTCCACCTTGATTCAGGACCTCCTCATCTCTCCCTTAGATTATTGCAACAGCTTCCTCATTGGTCTCACTGCTTCCATCAAGTCTCTCCCCACTCCAGTATATCCATCTACCTGCCAAAGGAATTTGTATTAAGTTCTGATCTGACCACACAACTCCCTTTGTCCACATATAGCCTCCAGAATAAAATGGACACAAGCTGATCCAGCCTCTCTTTACAGCTTTTTTGCATTTCCTATCAAACCGATTTCCTCATATACATGGCTCTCTAGCTTCCATCTCTATGATTGTGCACTGGCTATTCCACAAGTCTGGCTTTTCTCCCTTCTTGGCTGTAAGGGAGCTCCCCTCTTCCTGTAAGATAAGGCTTAGGCACAATCTTCTGCCTGAAGCTTTCAGGTTCCTCTCAAATGTCAACAGCCTCTCTCCCAAACTATCCTGTATGGAACTAACTTTCTACATTGGTATTTGTTTTCCTTATGTTCTATATAGCTTATGTAGTCTTGTTCTCTCTCCTCTGGGAATGTAAACTGTTGCTCCTGGAGATACCTTCATCCTTTGTAAGTATCTCCAGTGTCTTGCATGGTGCCTGGCTCATAGTGGGCACTTAATGAAGTCATTGAGCATTTATTAAGGGCTTACCATGTACAGGGCACTGAGCTAAGCTCTGTGCTTAATAAACCCTTGTTGTCTAGACCAGGGACCCAATTAGCTAATAGGGACCCTAAGGTCCATGGGATGATTTTAGGGGATCTATGGACTTGGATGGGAAATTATTTCATCTTTATTTTCACTAATGTTTGGTTTCCTATGTATTTGATGCATAACTTCACCAGGGATCCATGACATACCAAACAGATTCAGAACTCCTGATTTAGGAGGAGGTAGGGGTTTTAAGAAGTGACTGTGTGTCCTGGAGCCATCTGGGCTCAGAGCTCTGGAGCATTCCCACTGCAGGGCTTCTGAAACCAGAGACATGAGCTTTGTGTCTAGAGGGGGGGCATTGTGCACCTCACCCTAAAGGAAGGTCTGGAGAGGATTTGGACACTGACTGGCACCTTTCCTGGCCTACCTGTGGCCAGCTCTACATTTCCACGGTTGAGAAACTACCCAATGATCCAGCTGGGAGACCAAGGTTAGGGATTGATATCCCCTGTATCTGGGAGTGCATTTCTATGGAGTGAGGATGAGGATAGATATATTTGGGAATTAAGATGATGCAAAACGTCCATAAATATTCTAAAAATACATGCACTGGAGAGTGCATCTTCATCATTCATGTATCTTGGGATAGCAGACGTCTTGCTTTTCATGGGCTTTTGATACACTTGACATTTTCATTTATTCTAATTGCATTGATTTTATTTATGCAAAAAATTTCTAGGAAGTGTCTTTGAAAATGATAACTTCCACGTAAAAAATAACAAGATCCATAAAAAATCTGGAAGTCTATGACATACTTAAGACTTATTTAAAACCAACAGTCTACAAAAGCAAAGAAAAACCAAAAATTAAAGACAAAGGCATTGCTGTGGTTTGGCTGTGCCAATATAATAAAAATGATACACATAAAGACTTAGTAATAGTTAAGGACTCACTGCATCAAAATAGAAAAGGTACAATTAAAAAAAAAGTCTAGAATCTCAGGAAAAATAATAATAAAAAGAGAAATGAAGGAGGACTAGCATTACCAGATTGCAAACTACATTATAAATCACTATCCATTCCATTTGGTACTGGTTAAAAATAGAAAAGTAGACCAATGGAATAGCCAAGACAAGTAAGTTTCAGAAGCAAAGGAATCCAGCCATGCAGTATAGAATGAACCCAAGGATCCAGACTATGGAGGGAGGGGAGGAGGACTCACTTGGACAATTGCTGGGAAGACTGGAAATGGTTTGGCAGAAAATAGGTTCAGATCAGCATCTTATACCATAAAGTCTCAATGGACATGAACTACATAGACCTATATCATTAAAATAATTGTAGGAAAACTTAACTATGATTAGGTGATTTCATGACCAAACAAGGGTTATCAGACAAAATCCAAAACTTTATTTCTAAAAAATTAAATAGCTTTTGTCTGTAGATTTGTGTTTGTAATTTGAGTGGATTGTGCATGAATGTGTAGATTTAGTGTGCATATTTTTGCATGTAGGCTGGGTTTAAATATGGCTGTCCTTTCCAGCTCTATCCTATGGGCTTATGGTGTTCTCCATACTTAGTGATTTTCTCCACTCCAAAAGATTCAATAGCCATTGCTATATCAATGACTCCCAATTCTATATATCTAGCACTAATTGCTTTCTTCTAAAATTCAGTCCCAAGTTACCAACTTCTTGCAGAACTTCATGAGCATGTCCTCTTGGCACCCTAAATCAGATGGTCCAAAATGGAGCCCCCCAATTTCTGTTTTTGTGGATAGTACCATTGCCTTTTCAGTAATCTAAGTTTAACATTTCTGTCCTCTTTGACTATTCTCTCCTTTATCCTGCTCCCAGCAAATTAACAAGTAATGGAACCTCCCTGGAGAAATCTGAGGACACACACTGTAGCTGGTTCTAGTCTAAATGGTGGCCAAGTGAGAACCCCTTTAATAGATTGTGGCTGCATAGATATGATTGGGGACTATCTGAAAGGCCCCAGATGATCAGTGCCTTGGCTTTTTGCTAAGTTAATTCCTTCTCACTGATGGCATTAAGTGAGAGAAGAGAAAGAATGTTATAAAGAGCCTTGGGCCCTCCCTACAGGAGGCCCAGGGGCAGCTAGGTGGCTCAGTGTATAGATTTCTGGGCCTGGAGTCAGGAAGTTTCACCTTCTTGAGTTTAAATCTGGCCTCAGATACTTCCTAGCTGTGTGACCCTGGGTAAGTCACTTATCCCTGCTTGCCTCAGTTCTTCATCTATAAAAATGAGTTGGAGAAGGAAACAGTAAACTGCTCTAGTTTTCTGCCAAGAAAATTCCAAGTGGGGTCACAAAGTCAGACATAATTAAAACGACTGAAAAACAACACAGGAGGCCCACATGGGGCTTGTGAATGTAGCCCTTGGTTCCATGGGTTCACAGTCTTGGGGTTTCTTCTGTTTCAGCTTGGACCTTGTGAATTTTGGAGCCACCAGAAACCAGAGAAAACAGGGCTTGAGGAACTGGTTGGCTAATGTCTTTTGAATGTAGCCCCAATCACGGTAACAGAGCCACAGCCCACAGAAACACTACTTTACAGAGTGTTTGTACGTGTTCTAAATCCCTCCAAGGAGTGTCCATTACATGCCATCCTGCTTCCCCCGAAATACTTAACAGCTTTAACAGCTACTTTGGTGGTGCTCTCCATGGTGCTAAGCCCTGGGTTCAGTGACATAGCAATAGTTATACACAAACCTTGGCCTTGTGTTCAAGGTTCCCCATGCTTTGGCTCCAACTTTCTTTTCTGACATTTTTTATTTTTAATATCATCCCCTTTCCACATTCCAGTCAGTCTCCCCCTCCCCCCACCCAAGTGCAGCATGCTCTCTTGTTCTCCTGTAGACTTGGAGAGTTCATCTCCTGTGACAGGAATACTCTCCCCTCACCTCTGTCTTTCAGAATCCCTTCTCTTCCTTCAAGGTTCAGCTCACATAGATGATCTCCACAATCCTTCCCTAATCCATCGAGTTCAAAGTGCCCACCTCCTCCTGAAATTTTGTCTAGACCTCTCCCCCACCCTCTTGGAGGGCAATTGGGGTTAAGTAACTTGCCCAAGGTCACAGGCTAGGGTTTTGTTTGTGTGTTAAGTGTCTGAAGGCAGATCTGAACTCAGTTCCTTCCGACTCCAGGGCTGGTGCTCTACTCACTGCACCGCCTAGCCGCCCCACTTTGTGTTATTTTTAAAAATAGATGATAGTTTATGATTAGAGACATTCTGACACATGATGTTCATAATAATCCTTACAGGCAGCATAAGAATTACTAACCCAGGGAGCTGGATGAGGAAACCAAGACACAGTGAAATGATTTTCCTGAGGCCTCATGGAAGCTGAGGTAGAAGGTGAAGCCCTATTAAATCACACTACCGCTAATCTGGACACAAAGCTTCTCTTCAGCACAGACTAAGACAGCAAATCCCATGTCTAGGGTCTGTTTTCCCACGTGATTCTCTGGGTGCTTGTCTGTTCTAGAAGGATTTCCCACATTCACTATAGTGACTAATCTTTCCCATTTAATGCACTAACCTTTAGCAAGGGATGAGTTGCAGTTGAAAACTTTCTAATATTAGTAAACTGATATTTGCTTATGACATGGTAGATCTTTCCCAGAAAGCTTCCCCCGCCAATTCTGCAAAAGGTATGAAGGAGATTCTCTTTAAAGAATTAAGCGATAGTGGGGGATGGGCAGATTCTGACTCATACAATGTCAATAGCCTAGAACCACCAGTCTGCTGCTCTTCAGCTCTTTTGTTGTCCCTAGTGCTGCTTATGAATGCTGCTTGAAGTATTAATTCATAGAATTCTGTAGAACTGTTTACTGTGTCTCTGTCATTATTAATTTGCACGGAAGCATGTGTGGGTTTATTGTAACCCATATCAGGGGACTCTCCTCTTGACAAAGGGCCCTGAGGTTCCTCTGCTGCCCTTGCTCCTTCATTATGCCATGCTTGTACATGGGAGGGGTAGCTATAAGCAGCCGACACTCCAGTCCTGGTGCTGCAACTTTATACCTGAAGGAAAGAGGAGCCACAATGGAGGCTTGGGCTTCAGAGTAGGCAGGCACATTGAGTTCTTTAAACACTCACCAGAAAAGATCTTGATGGCATCAAGGAGGGAATAATACTTCAATCACACTATAATAAGGCACAGAGGCAGATGGCATGGGAACACAGGATGGAGTGATAGAGGGAGGGACATAGATGTGGGCAAGACAATGGGGAGGTGCAAGGGCACTGATCACTTCTGTAATTGAGCACTGGAGTCACAAACACTGGGATAGCACAGGCCAGCAGCAAGTCAGGGAGTGCTGGGGTGGGGGATAGGGGAGCCGAAGTGTGGGAGAGTTTATTTTTATGGGATATCAGTGATGGGGGTGGGGGAAGGACTAACTCTTATGTGTGCCACATTTGTCTTAGTTCATTAACATATCCACACCATCTCAAAATCGTCAGCAAAACTTTAGGATTACTTCACTCGTAAAACATTTGCTGGGGTTCTGTTTTTAAGACTTGAGCCTGGAGCTTATCTAAGGCTTACAAACTACAGGCAGTAGCAGGATCCAGGGACCCTTACAGTAAGGCCTAGCTGGCTCCCCCTAATTTAGTGCATTGTCTAAGGATGTGGCCTCAGCTAATTTATGAGGCAGTTGGCAATGGGTCTTGTTCCCCCTCAATTGATGAGACAGGTTGGTCCCTTAATTTATGGAACAGTCTGTAAATGACTTCTAGGTTCCTCTTTGAAATTTTCCTTCCTACTACTATTATCTTATAGTGGTTACTTGGTGTGGGGGGGGAGGGGGAGGTTAGAGAGATAAAGACAGGATACAATTTCAATGTACTGTTATGGCCAAATATATTGTACTTTTGGATCTGCTGTCTGCATCACACTATAAAACTCTGCCTATGTTTCCTTATACTTCTAGGGTTTCTGTCCAGTGAGAATTTTGATGCTGAATGAGATATGAATTCCTGTTAAAGGACTTCCCACATTCCTTACATTTAAAAGGTCTCTCTCCAGTATGGACTCTGTGGTGTTCAAAAAGTGATGAGCTCCTACTGAAGGCTTTCCCACATTCCTTACATTGATAAGGTTTCTCTCCAGTGTGCATTCTCTGGTGTATAATAAGTGATGAACTTTGACTAAAGGCCTTCCCACATTCCTTACATTCATAGGGTTTCTCTCCAGTGTGAATTCTCTGGTGTTGAATGAGGTGTGAATTCAAGTGGAAAGCCTTCCCACATTCAGTACACTGATAAGGTTTCTCTCCAGTATGTATGTTTTTATGTACAATAAGAGCTGAGTTTTGGCTAAAGGCCTTCCCACATTCACCACATTTATAAGGCTTTTCTCCAGTGTGAATTCTCTGATGTTGAATGAGGGGTGTCTTCCAGTTAAAAGCCTTCCCACAATCCTTACATTGATAAGGTTTCTCTCCAGTGTGAATTCTCTGATGTTGGTTGAGACCTGACTTCCATTTGAAGGCCTTCCCACACTCTTTACATTGATAGGGTTTCTCCTCAGTGTGAACTCTCTGGTGTGCAATAAGGGCTGAGCTATGGCTGAAGGCTTTTCCACATCCTTTACATTCATAAGGCTTCTCTCCAGTGTGAATTCTCTGGTGTCCAATGAGATAAGACTTCCAATTGAAAGTCTTTCCACATTCCTTACATTCATAAGGTCTGTCTCCATTATGCATCCTTTCATGATTAGTAAGGTATGAATACTGGGTGAAAGATTTTCCACAGTCTTTACATGTATAAGGTTTCTCTCCAGTGTGAATTCTCTGATTTTGGATCATCCCTGCATTCTGCCTTAAAGTCTCTTCAAATTCCTCACAATCCCAGGATTTCTCTACCCTACACAGACCTGGGGCTCCAGTCAGGGCTGGGAGACCTTCACCTTCTTTCTTACTGCCTGACCTCTTGGGCCTGGAGGTGCTCCTGTGGATGCTTTTGCTAATGTCAACACATTCACAGCCTCTCTGCCCAACAGGAGTTTTCTTGTCCAGCATCAATGGCCTCAGATCACTTTGCTGGGACATGATTTGCCTTGGAATCTCCCCTGCCAGGTTCTGCATTTGCTTCCATAACCTGATGTCTTGGATTGGACCACCCATAAAGGTTTTGTTCCTGAGAACATCTCCAGGGAGTTTTTCCACTAATGTCTCTTCTGGTCCTGAATCTTGCTTTCCAGTTGACTCCTGGTTCTTGAGTTTAGTATCCCCAGCTGGAAAAAGATTGGAAACAAAAGTTGAACCCAGAAGGCTAGAAAGCTAATCCTAGAGAATATATAAATCCTTTGCAAAGCTTATTCTTTGTCAAACTTGTACCAGAGTCACAAGTCCTTCTGTCTCATCCCTCTCTTGGCTGCACTTGGGACTTTCTCTTAAACCTTAGATTTTACACTTTAAAAAAAGTAATCAACAGGAAAAAAAACTTTGAATCCTATGTATTAGACTGTAAGCTCCTTGAGGGCAGGGACTCTCTTGCCTCTTTTTGAAAGCACTTGGCACAGTGCTTGGCACACAGTAGGCATTTAATAAATTTTTGGACTGATTGACTGGAAAAAAGATGTAATCCCAGAAAGGGAAGGACATTATTCAACTTCAAAACCTGCATCAATGCAGAGCTGGGGCAGCGATCACTAAAGGCCAGAGCTGGGAAGCACCACTCAGGCACACCCTTCTCATTTGACAAATGGGGATGACGAGGCTTAGAGAAGCTAGGGAACCTGCTGCAGTGTGTGTGTGCTCAGGCAGACCATCTCCAGAGGGGCAATCCTGCCCTATATGAAGAACACACTCTTCTGGACTCCCATGACTTCAGGGTCCAGGACAGGGAGCTGGGAAAATCACCATCAGGTGTGGGAGCTCACCAGGCAGGTCTTCTCAATTCTGGGCCTCATATTTTGTGGTCTGTCTGGAAGCTTAGCATTAGTGCAAAAGGCTCTGAGGAGCATTGGCCCTGTGGCCATGGAGGGATCTGGCAAAACCCCCACCTCTCTGCAGAATGATGGAGCCATGACATGATGGGGCTGTGCTAAGTGCCTGGCATACAAACACAAGCCAGGAAAGCTGTGTGTATCCTCAGGAAGCTGATATGCTAAGAGGTGATTGCAGCACACACAGGGGAACATGTTTTGCATGAGGAGCTTAGAAGGCATGGTCATGGAATCACAGGGCACTTAATTAACATGGTCTGATGGTAGTGGTGACTAAAGCAGTCTTGACACAGGCCTGGGCTATAGGCTGGGATAGCTTTTGATAATGATGGATTTATCTTTTCTCTGAATAGAGCAGAGCCTTCTTAATCTGGGATCTGTGAACTTTCTACAAGGAACATTTTGGTAGCCTTCAACAGAACTGATTTCCTTTGTAGTCCCCTATGTATTTTATTTCATGCATTTAAGAAGATTCCTCCAAGAAGGGGACCATAGGATTTGCCAGGCTGCCCAAGGGGTCCATGAAACACAAGAGGTAAAGAACCCCTGGTCTGGAGGCTTTCCCAAGGCAGGGCACCCTGGAATGCATCCCTTTGTTGAAGGAATGGTTGTGGTGATTCATGAATCTAAGCTCTGTCCTCCCAGAGTGGGACCCTGCCCTTTTGATCCTTTGATTCTGAGTCCCCAAGACTGGGGAAGACAGGACTGCTTTGCTGAGCTGTTGGGAAGAGAGGTTGCTGCATTCTAGCCTGTGGGAGTGACCACTGATGGTCACCTCCACACACCTACCTGCACCATCCAGAACTTCAAAGATGGCCATACACAAGAGACCAGCTGGGCTGTTCCACCCACTGGCTCCCAGCTGACTCCAGGGATTTTCTCCTTCAGACAAAGATGTGCTTCTGGAAGCATGTCCCAGTGAATCCCATGTACGTGGTTCTTCTTCTCCCTCCAACCAGGAGATGAGGCCTGGCTTGGGACCAGGAAGCCCTGCTCATGGGAGAGAAAATGAGACAGCTCTGCATGTGCTGAAGATGGAAGATCAGGAAGCAGAGTGGCCAGATATGGTGGGAGTAATGACTGAGAAGAGGACCAGAGGCCTCTGACTCTGTGATCCTGAGACAGTCACAAAACTAGGTCACTTCCTACTGTGTTCAGTTCAGTCTAAGCTCCTCTGGAATAGCACTTAGAGACTCACTGAGCCATCACTTCCCTGGGTGTGCAGACACAATATCACCTTGGCAGACCCTGAGGAACCTTAGACCCAGGACACCCAGGAGGCTAGACAATGTTTCTGACCTCCTGCAGATCATCATGCAAACCCATTCACTCCATGCCCCCACCTGATTCCTCATTCCCATGCCCCCAACCCTCCCACCCCAGTTTCCTTCTAACCCCACCCACCCCACCCAGTGTGCCCTCTGCAATGCCTGCTCCATAGAAGACATACTTTATCTTCAATCTGTTCTTCTCCCACTTCTTCCATCTATCAGCTCTTAATGAAACCTGGCTTCCTACAATGACCCAGCCCCCTGGCCACCCACTCCAGTCCTGGCTGCCCCTTCTCTCACTCTCATTTGCTCACTGGTAAGAGGGAAGAGTTGGAATGTTCCCTACTCCCCATTGACACTTCCAGGTTCTCCCCCTTCCTCCTTAGTAACTCTCTTCCTTTGAAGCTCATACTATTACTCTCCTATCAGCCAATCAAAATCTTGGTAGGTGGTGTCCATAGACACCCCCCCCCCAGGCCACTCCCCTTCCATCCTTAAGGAGTCTGATACCTGGCTCACAAGTTTTCTCTCTGCCCCAACTCAGGTCCTTAGAGTAGGTGATTCAAGGTAAATAATGACTCTTTTAAACTAACTGCTCCTTCCTCCAACCCCACTCTTCCCAGAAGCTACTCTTCTCCCCCATCCTAGCCATACACAAAGATGGTTGTAGCCCTGATCTTGCCATCACCCACAAATATGCTACTTCTGTGGTCCAGAATTCTGAAATCCCCTTATCTGACTACACTTTATGGGCTTTTCCTGCCTCCCCTTACATAACCCTAGCCTTCATCCACACTGTAACCTCAAATCTCTTAGCCCTTTGGTCCTCTCCCAGGCTATCTCCCTTACACCAGCCCCCCTCTCCTCTGTTCCCCCTCCTGACCTCTTGGTGACCCTGCACCTATCACTTCCCAACTTTTGGGTCAGTTTCTTCCACTTACAATGAAAGTCTACGACCTCTGATGGCCCTTCCAGTATTAAAAAAAGTCACTTCAGCCTACAGAACTCTCTACAGTGGCATCTTGGGGAGTCCCCTTGACCAAGAAGAGTCCAAGGAACGTGAGGACAGATCCTGTCTCTGGGCCTAAAAGACAACCAGACCTCTGCTTTCAGAAGGCCCTCATCTGAGCCAGTGAGGGGGTCCTACAGGTCTGTGCTCCACACACTTCCAATGATTTTGTAATGGCCAACATTCTATAATATTACTATTTGTAAAGAAATATCTTGTATCCTTTCTCCCACTACAAGGAGAATGATTCTAAACCATGGATGTTACTACAGGGGCATCTTGGGTAGTGGCTGCTGATCAAGAAGAACCCAGGGAATTTAAATTAAACATTAGCAAAAAGACTACATGGGCAGCTAGGTGGCGCAGTGAGTAGAGTGCTGGCCCTGGAGTCAGAAGGACCTGAGTTCGGATCTGGCCTCAAATAACTTAACACACAGAAACAAAGACCTAGCTGTGTGACCTTGGGCAAGTTACTTAATCCCAATTGCCCTCCAAAAAGGAAAAAAAAAGACTACAGCAACTTATCACAAGAATAATATACTTTGATCAGGTCGGATTTATTCTAGGAATGCAAGGATGGTTCAAAATTAAGAAAATTATCAGTATAATTGATCACATCAACAACAAAACTAGCAGAAACCATATGATTATTCCAATAGATACAAAAAAGGCTTTTGAAAAAAATACAACACCCATTGCTATTAAAAACACTAGAAAAGGGGTGGCTAGGTGGTGCAGTGAGTAGAGCATCGGCCCTGGAGTCAGAAGGACCTGAGTTCGGATCTGGCCTCAGACACTTAACGCACACACAAACAAAAACCTAGCGGTATGTAGTAACTTGGGCAAGTTACTTACCCCCAATTGCCCTCCAAAAAGCAAAAACAAACAAATAAACAAAAAAACACTAGAAAATATAGGAATAAATGGAGTCTTCCTGAAAATAACAAGTAGCATCTATCTAAAACCATCAGCAAGTATTATATGTAATGTAAAGGGGATAAGCTAGAAGCATTTCCAAGGTGATATTGTGTCTGCACACTAAGACCCAGGAAAGTGATGGCTCGGTGAGTCTCTGAGTGCTGTTCCAGAGGAGCATTTACAATAAGATCAGGGGTTCATTGTTTCAACAAGGATGTCCACTTATCACCCCTCTTATTCAATTTGGTACTAGAAATGTCAGCAGTAGCAATAAGAGAAGAAAAAGAAATTGAAGAAATCAAATTAGACAAAGAAGAGACCAAGCTATCACTCTTTGCAGATGATATGATGATATACTTAGAGAATCCTAGAGAATCAAGTAAAAAATTACTTGAGACAATAAATAAATTTGGCAAAGTTGCAGGATCTAAAATAAACCCTCATACAATCCTCGGCATTCCTACATATTTCTAACAAAAGTCAATAGCAAGAGATAGAAAGAGAAATTCCACTTAAAGTTACTGTTGACATTATAAAATATTTGGGAATCTATCTGCCAAAACAAACCCAGGACCTATCTGAACACAATTATAAAACACTTTTCACACAAATAAAGTCAGATCTAACTAACTGGAAAGACATTGATTGCTCATGGCTGGGTCGAGCTAATTATAAAAAATGACAATTTTACCTAAATTACATTAGACATTTAGTGCCATACCCCTCAACCTACCAAAAAATTACTTTATAGATAAAAAAATAGTAAAAAAAAATTATTTGAAAGAACAAAGGTCCAGAATATCAAGGGAATTAATAAAAAGAAATGCTAGTAAAGGTAGCCTATCCATACCAGATTTTAATTTGTATTATAAAGCAGCAGTCATCAAAACTACTTGATACTGCCTGAGGCACAGAGTAGTGGATCAGTGGAATGGATTGGGTTCACAAGACTCAGCAGTCAATGACTACAGTAATCTACTGTTTGATAAACCCAAAGATCCCAGTTTTGGGGATGAGAACTCACTATTTGACAAAAACTCCTGGGAAAACTGGAATATATTATGGCAGAAACTGAGCATAGACCAATATGTAACACTGTATACCAAAATCAAGTAGAAATGGGTGCACGATCTAGGTATAAAGGCTGATACTGTAAGCAATCTTGGAGAGTAAGAAATAATTTACCTATCATATTTATGGAGAAGGGAAGAATTTATGACCAAACAAGAGTTGGAGAGCATTATGAAATGCAAAATGGATAATTTTGATTACATTAAATTGAAAAGTTTCTGTACAAATAAAGCCAATGTAAGCAAGATTAAGATGTCTCTGATAAAGGCCTCATTTCTAAAATATACAAAGAATTGAGTCAAATCTATAAGAATACAAGTCATTCCCCAATAGATAAATGGTCAAAGGATATGAACAGGCAGTTTTCAGAGGATGAAATTAAAGATATCTATAAGCATATGAAAAAAACACTCTAAACCACTATTGATTAGAGAAATGCAAATCAAAACAACTCTGAGGTACATCTCACCTATCAGACTGGCTAAGATGACAAAATAGGAAAATGATAAATGCTGGAGAGGATGTGGAAAAACTGGAACACTAATGCATTGCTGATGGAGTTGTGAACTGATCCAACCATTCTGGAGAGCAATTTGGAACTATGCCCAAAGGGCTATAAATACGTGCATACCCTTTGACCCAGCAATACCACTTCTAGGGTTGTATCCCAAAGAGATCAAGGAAGGGGATCTGTATGTTAAAAATATTTATAGCAGCTCTTTTTGTGGTGGCAAAGAACTAGAAATCAAGGGGATGCCCATCAATTGAGGAATGGCTGAACAAGTTGTGCTATATGAATGTAATGGAATACTATTGTGCTATAAGAAACAAGGAACAGATGGACTTCATAATAACCTGGAGAGGCTTATATAAACTGATGCTGAGTGAGAAGAGCAGAACTAGGAGAAATTTGTACACAATTACTAACTTTGATAGACTGGACTCCTCTCAGCAATGCAAGGTTATAGGACAACTCCAAAAGACTCATGATGGACAGGGATATCCACATCAAGAGAAAGAACTATAGTCTGAATGCAAAGTGAAGCAAACTACTGGCTCTCTCTTTTTCTTGTTTCATTTTGTTTCCTCTTTCCCATTGTTCATTACATTGGTTGTAATCCTTCTTTACAACCTGACTAATGTTTAATGTGAAAGTATTTGCAGATCTTATATTTATTTCATGCTGCTATGGGGGGAGGGGAGGAAGAGAAAGAGGGGGAGAAAAATTGAAACTTAAGGGATTGAGGAACTGAATCCTGTAAACTAAAAGTAAATAAATTAATCAATTAAAGAAGAAGAAGAAGAAGAACCAGGGGAAGGTCTCTGGGACCAAAAGAAAATTGGTGCCTCTGCTTTCCAAAGCCCCTCAGCTGAGCCAATGCAGGGGTCCTATAGGTCTGTGCTACACACCCACAAGCCCTGATTCCCCCCGGGGGAGGCAACCTTACCCAGGGATACCAGGTTCCTGTAGTTCTCCAGCATCACATCTCTGTAGAGCTCCCTCTGAGCAGCGCTCAAGCATGCCCACTCCTCCCAGGTGAAGTCCAAGGCCACATCCCTGAAGGTCACTGCCTCCTGAAACACCAAACACACTCATGCTGGCCTAGAAGCCATATGCTTACAGAGCCCTGGGAGGAAAAAGGGAAACTTGGGGAAGGGCCAGAATGGAGAGAAAGCAGATGTGAAAGCGTTCTGGAGATGAGAAAGAAAAAGTTATTGAGGCAAATGGAGAGAAGACTGCCCAGTACTGGGAGAGCAGGAGAACTTGGACCACAGGAACAGGCATTTATAGTTAGAGGTCATCTAGTCCAATCCCCCTACTGTACAGATGAGAAAATTGAGGCCCAGGGAAGGTATCTGGATTGTCCCAGGTCACAAAAATGGCCAAGCAGGAGTCTGATCCAGCTCCTCAGAATCCAAATTCAGTCTGTGACAGTACAGCTATTGACCTCCTGGTGGACTCTGGGTAAGTGACCTCCCTGCTGTGGAGATTGAATGGAAAGAGTTGGGCCTGATGACCCCCAAGTAGCTTCCCACTACCAGAGCTGGGGGGGGGGTGGGGCAGGGAGAGGGGCCTCAGAGGCACTCACAGCCAAGGGCAAGAATCTCAGGATGGCAGCCTGTCATGGCAATGAGGGTGTCCTGGGAGAGAGGAACCCCCAACTCACCTCTCCTAGGGTCAGCAGACTTCTGGTGGATGCTCCAGCCTCCTCTGCCCTCCCCACTTGGATGCAATCAAGAGACATCAGACCTATGGGAGGAGAGAGGAAGGAAGCTGGAGGTTGGCTTTACAGCCTCTGAACCAATGAGGCAAGACCCTGCCTGGAGCAGCGGGAAGGACTCTATCAGCCAGGGAGCAGGTACACACACACACACACACACACACACACACACACACACACACACACACACACTCAGAAGGGACAGTTCTGAAATCTTCTAAGTCAGAGAGCTCTGGAAAGAGGTTGGAGGTGAAGTTCTAGCTTGGGGAACCACCTTCAGAGAAGTGATAACTCAGACATGGAGGGGAGGAAGATCCCCACAGTGAATTGTACAGAGCAGGAATTCTTAGCATTTTTTGTGCCTTAGGCCATCTGGGCAGTCAGTCTGATGAAGCCTATAAACACCTTCTCAGAAACACAGTTTTAAGGTTGGAAATAAAATATATAGAATTACAAGGCCAACCAATTACAATGAAAGACCAGCTACCAAAATACCTCATTTGTACAGTCCATGGATTCCAGGATAAGAACCCTGGTGTAGAGGGAAAGTCCAAGGCTGTTCTAGAGGCCTCCTTCTTTGAGGGATGGAAGACAGAGAATGCAATGAAGAAGAGGGGAAGGAGGGAGGGGAGGGGATGGTGATGGAAGAAGAACCTTGAAAACCAGTGGTGCAAAGAGATTAAGAACCAGGTATGGCCCTGGGCTTCCCTGATGAGGGAAAGAGAGTAGTTTTGACTTTACACACTCCTGTGAATTTTCTTTGATTTGTTCCATTTTTTTCCAAAGAGGAATAAGTAGAGCTGTCTTCTAGCTGCTCTACATGTATGGTAAGAGTGAGTGCTGGCAGGGAGGTGAGAGGAGGAAGGACCTGGGTGTTATTTCATTAGCCCCACAGGCAAAATGAGTGAAATTCTGAGGTTCCCAGGGGAAAACCTGGCTGGGATGACTAGCCAATATCATGCTTCTGTCTTGCTTCCTCCACTGGCTCCTTCCCTGCTGCTACAAACATGCCTCAGTTTCCCTTGTCCTTAGACCTTTATGAACTGTACCTACCAAACCCTCATTAGGTAGCCCTCTTCTCCTTTTGTCAGTTTGATTTCTAGAAGGGCCAAGCTACCTACATTTCCTCTCACTTACTGAGATCCTTGGCAAACCTGGCTTCTGGCCACCATGCTCACCTCTGAACTCAAGCTCTGTGCAAACTACTAAGTCCACTAGCCTCTTCTCACTCCTCTTGGGGAGAAGAGGAAGAAAACAGGCCCTGATTAAGCACCTATTATGTGCCCTGGGCTGTGCTAGGTGCTTGACAAATGTGATCTCATGAACTCTTCACAACAACCCTGGGAGGAAGGGGCTCTTTTCACCCCCATATTACAGTTGAGGAAACCAAGGCAAACTCAGGTGAAGTGACCTGCCCAGGGTCACTCAGAGAACGTCTGAGCCCAGATTTGAATCCAGGTCTTCCTGACTCCAGTTCCAAGGTTCTAACCACTGTACCGCTCTGCTGCTTCTTCACAGGTCCTTCCTACCCCTAGATACTGGGGCATCCTTTGGTTTCAGGGATGATACTCTGGCTTTCTTGGTGCCAATGAGATTGCTCCTAAGAGAAGAACCTTAGAGAAGAAGCATTTATGAAGTACCTACTGTGTGAGGTTGGAGTGCCACAAAGACAAAAATAAGATCTGATCCCTGTCCCCAAGGGTCTTCAATTCCATTGCGGGAAACAGGATATCCAGTTACAAGTAGACAGAACAGAGACTTAAAGGGAAGGCCCAGTAAGGTGGGTAGGGGAGGGAAGGGCAGTCTGGAGTCTGCCAAGGCAGCAGAGGACTTTCTTTGCATTTCTCCAGGCTGCTGTGGGGAACCCCTGTAGGTGTTGAACAGAGATGTCCTGTGCTACACAAGGTGGGCACGAGATGCCAGACTGGAGCTGAGAAGAGAGGTTACAGCAGACATCTGCATGGTGGAGAAAGCATCGCCTGTTACCCACGAGCCAAGGTTCTGGCCTGGGCTGTCTTCTCTTTCAACACCTAGGGAGTGCATCCACCTCTGGGGCACAACAGTCATGTCTGTCCAAGTGACTCTCCTCCAGCCTCAATCATCTCTATCCATTCAATACAGTCAATTTCCCTAAGTGACTGGGTCTGGCACTGTCCAAGGTGCTGACTCTCCCCTCCCAGACTCATTCATCTCTATCCATTCAATCCTATGCAGCCACTTTCCCCCTGAGGGGCCTCATCTGGCACTGTCCAAGGTGCTGAAGTTCTACCCACAGCCTCAACATCTCTATGCATTCAATCCAATGAAGCCACTTTCCCTAAGCGCCCCACCCCCTGTCTAGTACTGTCCAAGGTGCTGACTCTCCCCTCCCAGACTCATTCATCTCTATCAATTCAATCCAATATAGCCAATTTCCCTAAGGGGGTGGGCATGGCTCTGTCCAAGGTGCTGGAGGACTGCCAAAGGAGGAGTGAACCTCAGCTCTCTGACTCCATGGCCACCCAGGCCTCTCTTCCCAGACGGAAAATATGTCTCTCAAACAGAATTTTTTCCAATAAACAACGAACTTCCCCCAAACCCCAGTGTACCTGACAAGGGACAGGAGGAGGGCTTTTTGGCAGAGCATCTCACAAGTGAAGCAAGAAGCTCTTTCAAGGTGAGAAGGAAAGGGAATGGAGCAAGCTGCGGCCACAGCAGCTTCATCTGGACAGAAGGCATGCAATGTCCAAGCCTGGAAATTCAGGGAAGTCAAAGGCAGAAAGGAGCCGGACATTGAAACTCGTGACCTCACATGCGCCCAGTATGTTTGCAAATGCAAAAAGTGTATGAAAGAGGAAGAAGGCGAGAGGCCCAGTGACTCTGGTGGGGAGGAGTCCATGGCCTGCACAGGAGACCAAGCAGTGAGCTGAACACAGACTCAGGGGCAGTCCAGCCTTGGACCTGAAGGAGGCCTCAAGCACATTCAGTGTCCAGGGACCAGGGCCTGGAGGAGCTGGCTTCTAATCCTGTGACTCTAGGCTTGCCTTGCCAGGCTCACAGCCTTCCCGGGACCTCCATGGGAGGCCAGACTCCCCTTCCCAGCATAAAGAGGCCAGGAATCCAGTGTGAGTCTAGTTTAGGAAAAGACCCAGCCCTGCTTTTGCCCGGGCTGTGCCCCCTAAGGGAGCGCCCTCCCAACTCCCTCCTTTCCAAGTGCACAATAAGGATCCAGGGACATTGGGAAGGGCATGCCTCCCTCTTAATCCCCCCCACCCACTTATCAAGCATGCACATAGGCTGATGCACGTGCTAAAGCACCCATGCATCCCCAGTGACACCCAAGCAAGCACACGCACACCCGGAGGGAGAAGTACGCACCTGGGCCGCCCCTACTGACCTCTGAAGTCCGGCATCCTCCAGGCCCCCAAGGACGAAGGTCAGCCCAGGGAGGCTTCTGGGAAGCAGAAGTGTTCCGGAAGTCGGAAGTGCTGGCGAGAAGGTGTTTCTGAGCGCATGCGCAGAGAGGCCCTTAGCTTCGCCTTGAGGATAAGGACGTCACTTCCGGCCGGAATTGGGGGTGAGAGGCAAGATTACGTTTTGTGCGTGAGTACTTCGAAAGCAAACTTTGCCCTCGCGGTGAGACCTTCCTCCCCTAAAAAGAAAGCTCGTCCGCTACCCGGGAGTCTCAGAGAATCAAAGCTGTGCAGGCTGAGTGCGCATGCGCACGCCTCTTCTCCCCCCCCCCCTCTCCATTTCCCCCTCTCTCTCTCTCTCCCTTTCCCTCTCCCTCTCCCTCTCCCTCCCTCCCCCTTCCTCCCTCCCCCGCCCCCAACTCCTCCTGGCTAAGCTGGTTTCCTGGGCTGTTTCCCAGGCCTCGCCCCTCCCCTACCCCCCCCCCCCCCCATTCCCTCCATGTCCTTTGGCCCAGGGGAGAACAGGGCGGGAACAGCAGCACTTATGCTGCTCCTGCTATGTGCAGGGTGCGGAGAGGGAGGACAGAGAGCCGGGGAGCCGGAATGGCCAGGGACTGGGGTCGGAGGTCTGAGGAAGGGCGGGGAGTGGGGGGCCACTGCCTTCCCCAGCTCTCCTTCCCCCTCCACCCCCCCCCCCATCTGCAGCCCCTCCCCCCACCCCCAGCACTGCCTGGGCTGTTGGGGGGCCAGGAGGCCATGAGCTTCTCTCTGCATTTCCTCCATGCAGGAGCCTCGACGATCAGCCCACTGGAGGGGCCTAAGAATTGTTTGATGCCTTGTGCTGAGCTTGTCCCAGCATTAGTGGAGCCCCGATGAAGGACCCTGCTGGTGACTGCACAGTTCAGAAGCTGGAGGGACCCCAGGGGCGTGTTGATGACACGCCTGGTCCGCCAGAGCTGCCCTTGGCCTCTGAGTGAGATCTGTGCAGGCTGTGTCATTATGGGCTTGGCCTGCTGGTCCCTGGGGGCTGGAATCGCCAGTTTAGTGGGCAATCACATTTCCCTTCTCTTTCAGTGAGAGAGGTTATGTTTATTTTGACAAAGTAAATTACTTGATTGAGGAGTGCTGTGGCTGCTGTTTACATAGGCTTTAACAAGCATACTGCTCTAATGCTTACATGGAGAGATAGAGACGGCTGAACACGGTGACAGTCCAGTGACAGCCAGTTCCATAGATGAACTTAAAGAGACATGATATGAACTTAGCAAGGAGTCTCCAGTGGAGAGTCCCAAGGCATCTGTGCTGGCCCTGCGCCGTTTTAATGCTTCCATCAGTGCCTTGGACAAAGAGTGAGATGACGTGGTCAATAAATGTAAAGGTAGGAGGGACAGCTAACATGGTATTTGACAGGCTAGGGCTGTGGGAATGAATCTAAAAGTGTGAGTGTGATGGGGAACCAGGCCAGCGACTGTTCAGTCCTGGGGCATGTACCAAGGGTCCTGCACATATGGCCAAGCCGGACCCTAATAGAGGGGTCCTGGCATAGGATTCCAACCACTTTCGAGTGTTCTGTGACTGTTTCCTGGGGATGTCCAAGTGTTCAGACAAGACGAGTAGCCCTGGGGTGAGGGCTGCTCCTCCACCTTGGGTGGCCCCCTGCCACCCATCTCTCATCCATGGCTCCAAGAAGCTGTAGCATGCACAGTGGCCAAGCTCCTGTAAAAGCATTCTGCAGACCAGCCAAAGGCTGACGGGAAGATGTCCCAGGCAGGAAGGCAGTGGTAGCAGGTGGGACTTGGTTAGACATGGAGGACACCAAAGTCATCCCCTGCATCCTGGGCCATTGTCGGCTGTCTTGACCCTGGAAGAGAGAGTGGGATGACTACTTCATACCTCACTTAACTCTAGTTTAACATTTTTACCTACCTGAAACAGCGGGCACGTGATGAAGCGGCAGGTGTGTCTATACTGGGAGTTGTATTCACAACCCTGCACAAGGTGGCCCAGAGCTTAGGCTCGACTTCTCACTGGCCTAATGCAGCAGTGGGTTTCAGCATTCCCTGGGTATCTTTGCAGACTTTTTGAAGGACCATTGGTATGTGGAATGTGGGCATGTTTATGGACATGAAATCCAGTATACAGGCAGGTGGGCATCTCCTCTTCAGACATTCATATGGAGTATTTGTGGCTGACCTGTGCTAGGGCCTCCCAAGATCATATTGGTCTGATCAGCCACAGGTGGACACTTGACCCTAACGTAGTGATGTCATTTTGGTCCTTGTTGAGCATGAAGGACACCAAGCAAATACCTGGCCTATTCACTCACTACAGAGTAGAGAACAACCTTTGAGCTAAACCAGGACTGCGTGTATGTATGGTGGGTCTTGCCCATCCAAATCAAAGTCCCTTTTTCCTTCCTGTTCTCCACTGGGGGTAAGGATAACTGAGCTGAGGGTGGCTTTTCCTCCTCCCTCGAACTTTACTTGGCTAACTCATGCATATATGGCCTCTTGGACAAGCCTGTATCAAATGGAGTTACCTCTAGGTAAGAAAGGCATTTCTTCCTTTGGCACAGAGGGCCACGTGACATCTTAAGTCAGAAGTGTCCCCTGTAAGGGGGCAGACTATCCTGCCCCCTATGCCAGCCGGGAGGGAGGCATTAAATCTGTTCTCTAATTATGCCAATTGTAGGCATACCCACTGAGAGAATACTGAGATAGCAAAGAAAGGGGCTTAGGCCAGCTTGGTTCTGAATAGATTTTCTTAAGGCTAATTGGGGGAGCATGCTCACAAAAGGCCAGTCATCCTGGGTGGCAGCAGGACAAAGTGACATCATGGCTGCCCGAACCAACCCCAGAATCCCCGGGGTCAGGTATTCTCTAGGAACAGAACAAAGGAGGTTGAGTGCCAGCATGGCTCAGGGTCACGGGCAAGTGTTTCCCTGGGATAACTGGAGCTTCTTTTGCTGTTTACATTTATTCAATACCTTCTCTGTGAGAGGTGAGGTTACATTCCTAGGCTCTGGCCCACTCCACTATGTGACCAGAAGTCAAATGGCAGAGCCCTAGAAGGAGCCAGGTCTGAGTAGTGACCTGGGTAACCCAGCTTGGTACGGTTCCACCTCTCCCCAAAAGGAAGTAGCCACTCCATCAGCTGTGCTGCACCCAGAGTACATTCAGTGGGTGAATAGGTCCACTCTCCTCAGGGACCCAGGTGGTCACAGGGAGAGGGAGCCCCAGCTCAGGAGATGTCTCAGTGTTTTGATTTTTGCAATATCTTTTTAGTAAATACTCATTCCAGTACACATTTATTAAGTGCCTATAACATGCCAGGCATTGTACTAAGTGCAGGAGATACAATTAATAAAAAAAAAAAAAGTTCCTGCCCTCAATGAACTTATAGTGTAAAGTGGAACACAAAAGGAGGCAGGAAAATGGAAGGGGTAGGAGGAGGGGAAGCAGGCATGGGATAACAAGAAGTTCCCTGCATGGGGGCATCTTCTTCCATGGAGCTGAATCCAGGCAGGGCAGCAGATGTGAGATAGAGTTAATGGAGAGTCCAGTTTCTGCCCCCTGTAAAGGAAGGCATTGGGAGGAGTTTGATCCTCTGCCCTTAAGACCTCCAGAGAGGAGAGGGGGCTGAGGAAGGTGGAGTCCGTGGAAGCTTAAATTAGCTCCATGGTGGTGAGTTTAGAAGGGAAGGGCTTATCCTGGGAGGGACATCTTGTTCTGTGGAGTTGAAACCAGGCAGGGTATCAGATTCAAAGTGAAATCTCTCAGTAAAATCTAATTTATATTGCTTTGATGTTATTTGGATATTATGCACTGGCAATATTTGTGGAAAACCCACACCAGAATTGGGGCTCAAGTACATAGCATAAGAGCTCCACTGTCCCTTGAGGAGAACAGGATCTTGGCAGCTGCACTCTGGAGTCCTCGCCTGCTAGTGTTCATGGAAGTATGAAGAGGAAATCCAGAGACTGGATGGACTCTATAACATGCCATAGGGATAAGTGCAAAGCCTTACCCTGAGACATAGAGAATCCCCTTTTTGAAAGGACTAACCAAGTATAGGATGGAGCAGGAGAAGAAAGGAGAGGGTGAAGGTCCTTGACTCCATGACATATGTTTTGAACAAAAAAAGACTAAAGTAAGAAGCAGGAGGAAGGAGAAGTCTGCTTATGCATATTCCACCAGTTAAGTATTCCAGAGATTGGCCACAAAGAAGAATAAGAGCAGCTGGCAAACACGTAAAATCACAAGAAACGGAATCTAAGAAAGGAGCCACTAGTCAGATTAACGACCTCAAAGGCCTGGATGTAAATGCCAAAGGTTAGGCAACAAATGAGGAGAACCAAGGTCCTCATGGAAGAAGGCAAATTGGACCTCACATGTATGTCTGAGCCTGGGTGTAGTGAAGCCAATGAGAGGACACTGGCTCTGGATGGATGTTGCTTGTTCAAAATTGACAGGATAGGTAAAGGGAGAAGAAAGGGTACTTCTGTAGGGAGGTATATTCATGTGAGGCAATCCAGTAAACAGGAGGGAAGCATGGTGGAGAGTACTGGAGTGAAGGCCAAAGCAGTAAGGAATAGAGTGATATTCTCAATGCAGGATGTATGCTACAGGTCACCTGGACAGGAAGAGGAAATAGATGGGGAATTTCAGAAACAACAAACCTAGCAGATGGTATAAAGTGAAGTGATGGAGACTTCCATTCAAATCACTGCTGGAGCTGCCTCTGCCAAAGGCACTGCAACTACCTCTTGCCCCCAAAAGCCATTTGCCAATAGACAAATGGGCAAAAGATATAAAGTTTTTCTTTGATGGTATGGTTTTATTTATTTTTCCAGTTCCAAACTCTCCTGCTCTTCCCTCACCCATTGAAAAAGCAAGCAACATGAGATCAGTTATACATGGGAAGTCATGTACAACATTTCCATATTGGCCATGACAAAGAGTTCTTTAAAGAACTGCAAACTATTAACAACTATATGAAAGATGACTCCAGATCACTGGTAAGAGAAATGCAAATCCAAGTAACCAGGTTCCACCTCATACCCTGCAAATGGGCAAAGATGACAAAAAACTGGAACAATGTTGAAGAACTTGTGGAAAGATAGGCACATTCATACATTGTAGGTGGAGTTGTGGATGATACCACCATTGTGGAAGTTACAAATTACACAAATAAAGTGACTATAATGTCCATGTTCTTGGACCCAGAGATTCAAGGAGGTCACTAACCAAATAACAAAATATAGGAACCATTTTAGTGGTAGCAAAGAACTGGAAACAAAGTTGATGCCCATCCTTTGAGGAATAGCTGAAATAAATTGATGCTTGTGATAAATGTCATGGAGTTCTACTATGCAGTGAACAATTTTCATTGTTTTGTGTTCAATTATGCTCCCCCCCCTTCATTTACATTGTCAGACGTTGTATATGTTGTTGCATTTCCTATATTTTTTCTTACTTGCTTCATTGGAGTAGTTAGGTAAGTTTTACCTGATTCTCTGTATTTATTATGTTCTTGTTTATTAAAGGCAGGATATAAATTCAGTGGAGGTAGATATAAAGTCTTGTTCTTGGACTCAGGCAAAAGGCTGAACCCAAGGACCTAGAAGGCCACATATGGCTTCGAGGCTACCCCTGGCCTAAGGGATTGGAGGTTACAGTATGAATGAAGAGTAATGCTATATAAGGGAAGGTGTGAAGCCAAGCACAAGCAGCTTTCCAGAGGACTGCTGCTGTGAACAGCTTTAAGGTTCTTATCACATAGTATAGTGAACTCTATTTATTCAGCAGTAAATTAAAGCAAAACATTCACAGAAACCAAAGTACAGCATTCACAGTGCTATAACACAACAAAGTTCTCCCACCCCTAGGCCACAGTAAATCATAATCTTCTCAGTTAGCATTAAGTACCCAAGGAGAGGTCTTTTCATCTTGACTTGAGGCTGGCTCTCAGATTCCGTGGTTCCTCTTCCATGGTCCCAGCTTTTGCCTGAATTTACCCAAGTGTCACCTGTATTCATAGGCAGGCAGCTCTCAGCTTCTTGTCTAGTTCCCATTCCATATTGAAGCTCACAGTTTCCATTCCACCTCAAGCCCTTCACAGTTTCTGTTTCTGGGAATACAAAGCTTAACAGAGCCAAAACAAATTCATGCACATTGCCAGCACCATCATCAATTCATTATCTGCCTGTGGAATCAACAGAGGTTCACAAACAAGGTCCAAGAAGTCAACACAAATCATCAGTAAAGTCCCAGGACCTCTGAAACCCTCCTCCAGGACTTCTCTAAACAGACAAGAAAATCCTCTTTCAGGGCTTTAAGGTCCCAGGGCTTCTGTATAAAGTGTCACAAACACAAATCAACACAGACAGAACAAACAGAGTGCTGGGATACCACAAGTGCTCCTTTCTCAGTTCTGCTCTCTCCCAGCTTGTGCTTCTCCTTATATATGGTCATTAGCACCTCCCTGTTCCACCCACCTCTTACATCCTTCCTGTTCCTGTCTTTGGCAAGTCCCTCCCACTGTGGGTTTCAAAAGTTCTGTTTCTTAACAAAGACTTGATATAAACATGAGCAAGCCTCAAAAGACACTTGAATTGAAACAAGGAGCAAAATACTTCTTTGCTTGCTATTACAGAAGGTAGAGGGAGAGGTGAGAAGTCAGTAGATTAGGACCATGAAAGATTTCAGAATTCTTGAAGGTGGTAAATTTGTGGGGGATGATGTGATCGAAAGTATGTCCATTTTGTGTGTGGCTGAAATAGAGTAGAGGAGTAGCTCATGGTAGTTGTTAGCTTATTTGAGGGAGTCAATATATATGTGGAAGTCCCCCAGTAGGAAGGAGCCGAGGAGAGAAAAATTGTGAACGATGTACCACTTATTAAGAAAAGAAAGGGAATGACCTGGGAGTGTATGCACAACAGATACCAGGATCTAGATTGGGTGGGAGATGTGCATAGCATGAACCACAAAGGAGGAAGGGATACTGAGTAATGGAGGTAGGGGAGAACCTAAGAGTATTTCAACTCCCCAATGAAAGGAATGAGTGAAGGTGCAGTCAGTACTGGAAAGAGTGACCAGGGAGGCTGTGTCACTAGATGGGGTGATGGGACCTGGACCCCTAAAAGGAAGAGACCATGTCTTTGAAAGCAGCCTAGTCCCTGGCATTTAGCCTGAGGCATCTGGTCTATCACAGCCCACCTAGATAATAATTATTTTAACTTCCCTTTCATACCTTGGCTCTACAGTCATTTCCTTGTGTTCACCTAGCCCACCTCAGGTGTTTTGCCACTCTTTAATCCCATCCAGATCTTTTCATTGTCTTTTCTCCTACATAATTACCAATCTTACCCCCATTAAATCACTCCGATTCTTAGAATCTCCCTGGCTTCTATTGGCATCAAAATCTGCAGATTAATTAGGAATCTTGCTCACCTAATTGGTGAGCTTGCTCCTTGACTGAAATAAGGCTTGAGTGGTCAAATTCTTTTGAGGTAGACCCTCCTGTACCCTTGCATTTTGGAGTTTTCAGCACAGCAGGCCACAATAATCGGAAAATCCAGGTTTCAGTAAGCACTAGTATGGAAAGAGTGAGAAAAAATAAGATTTTCCATGAAGGGAAACTTATTGTCTATGGAATAGGCATTTCAGAAAGCAAGTGGAATGTGTAGGTGGAGTTAGGTTTGAACTTTAGGGTAGCATGGGAATACAGAACCAGGTAATGGGAGGAATGGAATGAGGTTCAAAATCACTGGGACATGAGGGGTATAACCAGGAGAGGATGTTGCTTATTAAGTGGAGGGCAACAATCTTCCCAATAGTGGTTGGATATTGGACTGGAGGCACATGTGGTATGGGATGGAAGATCACATGATCAGATGGGAGCTTTGCTTCACTACTTCTTCTTGAGTCCAAAGTAGAGATTGAAAAGGAAAGGGCCGAGCAGGAGCAGGAAGTCCTATTCCCCAATGACTCCTCTTCCTCTTCCTTCAAGGGACAGAGACAGCTGGGGAAAGGGGGAGGGTGGCTTCTCTGCACCTGAGGTTCTCCACTTCCCATTTGGGAGATCCAGCTGGCAGCAGAATTTTGCTTCAAGCTTGCACAGATTGAAGGCATTGATCTGGGGTAGGTGGAAAATGCCCAGCAAGACATGGAAGATACAAGGGGCCATTTCCCAGAAGGAGATGGAAAAGTCTTGACTGAATCCATCCGATCTCAGAGAAATTGCTTTGCTTGGCAGAAGGGCCTTGGAAACCAGAAGGGCAGGAGATAGCAGAGGATTGCTTCTGCCCAGAAGGTGAGGGAAGATACAGATTGTTGTCTATAGTTGTGAGTTACTCTCCAGAGCTGTGAACTCACATATTTACCTATTTATGGGTCTCCCTGCTATGTTTGGGTATGCTCTTCTCCACAGTCCCCATACAGATAAGTGAGACTTAACTGTTTATAGGTTTAGATCCAGGTTTATGGGTATCCAAGTGCTCTCTACCTTCTCAAATTCTGTAATCAAACTCTGGACCTCTCTCCCTGTTTTGTATTCTTTTTTGCACATGGATGACATTTGTGATTGGATACATTCTCACATGTGATCTTCATCAGAAACCTGGCAGGTGGTATAAGAATGACTAATCCTGGTAGTAGAGGGAGGAAACCAAGGCATATGGTGAAATGGTTTTCCTGAGTTCTCACAGAGACTATGTAAGAATGTGACCTGAATGATCTGTATACATGTTATCAGTCTTTCCTCCCCACTTCCTCTGTAAAAGGGAAGCCTCTGGAAGGCAGGTACTTGTAGGGGCAAGGTAAGCCCCTCTGTGAGGAATAAGATTATACAAACCAAGGCCCCAACTCAATATGGCCTTTCTATTACCCTGAGTTGTTTGGGAACAGGGATCCTGAGAACTTGAGGGCTACTCCTCTCCTGGGGCCCTGGCCAGGTCCTTGAGAAGAGATATGATAACTGCCAGAAGAGATATGGAACTAGCCACGCCAAGGAAACATCACTCTTGGGGGGGGCCTTGGAGGGATTGGCCTCCAAGATACTGATGCTTGCTAAGAAACACCTGGCAGTATGCCTTCTTTGTTCTCAGCATTACTTAAACTGTAAGATTCAGACCCCAAATTGGAATCTCACCCATGGAGAGGACGCTCTGCCTGGGACCCTCCCATGCAGGACCCCGATGGCCGTACCTGGGATTCCCCAGCTTGTGTGGTCAGGTGTTGGTGCTTCCCCCACAACGGTGATGCTTGTAAATATGTAAATATATATCTCCACTATTAATCATAGTTGCTTTTATTCTGCTATCTTTAAGCCTCTTACTCTGTTATCTCCAGTTTCTTTCTCACTTGCCTATATATACATATATTATGAATAAATATTCTAAAGAAATTGCCTTGGGTCTTTCTTGGAGTGCCGAGCATTCCGTTTATGCGAATTCTGAACCTCCTTAATTGGACAGTACTACATCAACAAAGCCTTGGGGAAAGGATTTTGGCCTTTGAGAAAGGAAGGGCCTGGATTCAATTCCTACCACTGACACTTCTTTACTAAGTTGCCATGGACAAGTCATTTCACCTTTTTGAGTTTTATTCTCTTTATTTATAAAAGGAGAAAATAATGCTGGAAGTACCTGAGCCAATAGGATTATTGTAAGGCTCACACTAGATGATACATGTGAATCACTTCAAGAGCTCGGTCAATCTTTTAAAGTCCTTTCATCTGCAGAGCCCTAAATTCGGCACTTAGTGTCCTAAGCCTCTGATCTTACTTAGCAGGTTGTCCTCAAGCATCAATCACTTAGTTAATGCTTGTTGAAGGAGTGAGGGAAGGGCTGAATAAATTCTACATTGGTAGTAGCATGAGACCACCATACTTCAAATCTGCCCCCCCCACCCCCGCCCACCATTTGCCTTCTGCTAACAAATCTACAGTGACTTTAAAATGTAGTCAATTTTTCAGTACTTCCCAGTTGGGAAAAAAACAAACAAACAAAAAAACCCCATCATTTGGGGAAAATAGAAATGGGATTATACTCCTCTGACTTGAGGTGCCATACTCTTAGGGGCCCCAGAATGGGGTACTGGGAAGTACTCTGAATGTGAGTAATTGGGGGACAAATGCATGAGCTTTCAAATTATGGTAAAGTCATTAATCAGGGAGGTAAGGAGGGCAGGGCTAGAACAGTCCTATGCCTGTTGTCACACACACACACACACACACACACACACACACACACACACACACACACTCTCAGGGTTGGCCCAAAAGCCATTCCAAATGTTTTTTTTTTTTTTACCATTTCATACACTTTTGGGTTTAAGAGAACACCTCACCAAAACTGTACCCATATTCATGGTCCTCCTTTTTGGTAGCATCTAAACCCTATTTACCATTTACACATATATAACAACATTAGCACATAAAGCATAGCCTATATACCCTTCTTTACCCATGTCTCCCTACTGTTGTATAGTTTTTACACAAATATGATGGATTATTATTAGACACATTCTCACATATGATCTTTACTACATTGTGAATTATATATATATAGTATAAGAATTACTAATTTCAGTAGTCAGAGGAGGAAAATAAGGCACACATTGAAATGACTTTCCTGAGGTCTCAGCCAGAATGTAAGCCCAAGGCTAAATCCAAGACTTAAGGTTTTATGAGGCCCTGCAAAATTACACTACCTCTATTTCAGTCACAAAGTTTCTCTTTTGACAGTAAAGTTGTAATGATGTTTTTCGCATATGCATATGTCTGGGGTCTGTTTTTCCATGTTATTCTCAAGGCTTTTGTTTTCTTCTCTAGAAGGATTTCCCATGTTCACTATACTGATCAATTTTTTTCATTTCATAAACTAACCTTCAACAAGGAATGAATTGCATCTGAAAGTTTTCCAACATTAATAAACTGATATTTGCTCTTGATGATAGCTCTTTACTTCTCATCTCATAACAGGTAAAAAGTGGATTCTCTAGAAAAAGTTAAGTAATAGTAGATAATTGGCTAATTTTGATTAACAAAATATTTTTCCATTTCTGAAGTCTGTCTGTTATTAACAGAAAGAAAAGGTGTACACTGAACTTTAGTAGCTCAGAACCAACACTGTTTAGTGTTTTTTATCTGTCTGGTCAGCCTTTAGTATATTTATTATATTATTATATTTAGTATATTTACCAGTGTCCTGTAGTTAAATATATTATAATTTTGGTTGTGCTGTCCTTACTCTGCATTAAGTCATATAATTCTGCTCACATTTCCCTATACTTCCAGGGGTTCTCTCCAGTGAGAATGCTGATGGTGCATGAAAAGTGACTTCCTAGTAAAGGACTTTCCACATTCCTTACATTGAGAAGGTTTCTCTCCATTATGAACTATGCTATGTTCAATAAGGGATGAACTTCGACTAAAGCCTTCCCACATTCCTTAGACTGATAAAGTTTCTCTCCAGTGTGAATTCTCTGGTGTATAGTAAGGGCAGAGTTTTGGTTAAAGGCTTCCCTACATTCCTTACATACATAAGGTTTCTCTCCAGTGTGAGTTCTCTGGTGTTCAATGAGGTTCACCAGGCAGGCCTTCTCAATTCTGGGCCTCATATTTTGTGGTCTGTCTGGAAGCTTAGCATTAGTGCAAAAGGCTCTGAGGAGCATTGGCCCTGTGGCCATGGAGGGATCTGGCAAAACCCCCACCTCTCTGCAGAATGATGGAGCCATGACATGATGGGGCTGTGCTAAGTGCCTGGCATACAAACACAAGCCAGGAAAGCTGTGTGTATCCTCAGGAAGCTGATATGCTAAGAGGTGATTGCAGCACACACAGGGGAACATGTTTTGCATGAGGAGCTTAGAAGGCATGGTCATGGAATCACAGGGCACTTAATTAACATGGTCTGATGGTAGTGGTGACTAAAGCAGTCTTGACACAGGCCTGGGCTATAGGCTGGGATAGCTTTTGATAATGATGGATTTATCTTTTCTCTGAATAGAGCAGAGCCTTCTTAATCTGGGATCTGTGAACTTTCTACAAGGAACATTTTGGTAGCCTTCAACAGAACTGATTTCCTTTGTAGTCCCCTATGTATTTTATTTCATGCATTTAAGAAGATTCCTCCAAGAAGGGGACCATAGGATTTGCCAGGCTGCCCAAGAAACACAAGAGGTAAAGAACCCCTGGTCTGGAGGCTTTCCCAAGGCAGGGCACCCTGGAATGCATCCCTTTGTTGAAGGAATGGTTGTGGTGATTCATGAATCTAAGCTCTGTCCTCCCAGAGTGGGACCCTGCCCTTTTGATCCTTTGATTCTGAGTCCCCAAGACTGGGGAAGACAGGACTGCTTTGCTGAGCTGTTGGGAAGAGAGGTTGCTGCATTCTAGCCTGTGGGAGTGACCACTGATGGTCACCTCCACACACCTACCTGCACCATCCAGAACTTCAAAGATGGCCATACACAAGAGACCAGCTGGGCTGTTCCACCCACTGGCTCCCAGCTGACTCCAGGGATTTTCTCCTTCAGACAAAGATGTGCTTCTGGAAGCATGTCCCAGTGAATCCCATGTACGTGGTTCTTCTTCTCCCTCCAACCAGGAGATGAGGCCTGGCTTGGGACCAGGAAGCCCTGCTCATGGGAGAGAAAATGAGACAGCTCTGCATGTGCTGAAGATGGAAGATCAGGAAGCAGAGTGGCCAGATATGGTGGGAGTAATGACTGAGAAGAGGACCAGAGGCCTCTGACTCTGTGATCCTGAGACAGTCACAAAACTAGGTCACTTCCTACTGTGTTCAGTTCAGTCTAAGCTCCTCTGGAATAGCACTTAGAGACTCACTGAGCCATCACTTCCCTGGGTGTGCAGACACAATATCACCTTGGCAGACCCTGAGGAACCTTAGACCCAGGACACCCAGGAGGCTAGACAATGTTTCTGACCTCCTGCAGATCATCATGCAAACCCATTCACTCCATGCCCCCACCTGATTCCTCATTCCCATGCCCCCAACCCTCCCACCCGTTTCCTTCTAACCCCACCCACCCCACCCAGTGTGCCCTCTGCAATGCCTGCTCCATAGAAGACATACTTTATCTTCAATCTGTTCTTCTCCCACTTCTTCCATCTATCAGCTCTTAATGAAACCTGGCTTCCTACAATGACCCAGCCCCCTGGCCACCCACTCCAGTCCTGGCTGCCCCTTCTCTCACTCTCATTTGCTCACTGGTAAGAGGGAAGAGTTGGAATGTTCCCTACTCCCCATTGACACTTCCAGGTTCTCCCCCTTCCTCCTTAGTAACTCTCTTCCTTTGAAGCTCATACTATTACTCTCCTATCAGCCAATCAAAATCTTGGTAGGTGGTGTCCATAGACACCCCCCCCCCCAGGCCACTCCCCTTCCATCCTTAAGGAGTCTGATACCTGGCTCACAAGTTTTCTCTCTGCCCCAACTCAGGTCCTTAGAGTAGGTGATTCAAGGTAAATAATGACTCTTTTAAACTAACTGCTCCTTCCTCCAACCCCACTCTTCCCAGAAGCTACTCTTCTCCCCCATCCTAGCCATACACAAAGATGGTTGTAGCCCTGATCTTGCCATCACCCACAAATATGCTACTTCTGTGGTCCAGAATTCTGAAATCCCCTTATCTGACTACACTTTATGGGCTTTTCCTGCCTCCCCTTACATAACCCTAGCCTTCATCCACACTGTAACTTCAAATCTCTTAGCCCTTTGGTCCTCTCCCAGGCTATCTCCCTTACACCAGCCCCCCTCTCCTCTGTTCCCCCTCCTGACCTCTTGGTGAACCAGTCCCACCCTACACTGCCCTCTTCTCCTGAACCCCAACCCTTTACGATATCCCCAATCACACCCAGCTGAGCCTTAGCCTTGGGTCACTGCAACCATTTGTCACCATTGCTGCTAAATAAAGAGAGAAAATTATGCAGCCATTGGGTCTTCTACAAATTTATGTCACACCTGGGCTCTCACTGCTGCCAGGCAGTCCTACTCTGCCTCCCTTATCAGCCCCCACTCCCCCTCTATGCACAGCAGCTCTTCCAGATTTTCTCATTTCTCTTCAAGCCTCCTATGGCTCTCCTTCCCCTATCCTCTCCACTGAGACTATGGCTCATATTTTACAGAAAGAACTGAGGTTATTCACCTCAAGCTCCCTCTCCTGACCTTCTGCCCCTCCCCTTCCTCCCCCATGTCACAGGATGAGGTGGCCTGACTCCAGACTAAGGCCCCCCTCTCCAAAACTCCTCTGATTAGTCCATCCTCAGTAATTATGGTCCTATATCTCTTCTGCTTTGGTGGTAATCTCCCCTAAAAGGCTTCAAAGGCTACAAAATGTGCCCCCACTCTCTCCTCCTACTCATTTTAACCCCTTCTAATCTGGCACCTGACCTTATTATTCCACCAGAAGTGCTCTCTCCAAAGTGACTAATGATCTCTCAGTGGCCCAAACCAAAGGCCTCTCTTTTGTCCTCCTCCTTCCTGACCTCTCTGAAGCCTGGGCCAACACTGGTTAACTTCTCTTTCTAGATCGTCTCTACTCTTGAGGTTTTCTGGACACTGCTCTTTCCTAGTTCTCCTCCTCCCACCTTCTCTGCTCGTGCCCTCTAACCTTGGTGACCCTCTGGGCTGTTTCCTGGACCCTCTTCTCTTTTCCCTCTATAGGACTTCACCTGAGGATTCCATCAGCTCCCATGGATTTAAGACCATCTCTGTGCTGATGACTAGTAAATCGACTTTTCCTGCCCCAATCTCCCTGTTGATCTCCAACTGACATCCTCAACTGGAAGTCCATTTTCTAATTCAGTTGTTGTTCAGTCCTATCCAACTCTTTGTGACCCCATTTGGGGTTTTCTTTTCAAGGATACTGGAGTAGTTTGCTATTTCCTCCTCCAGACCACTTTACAGGATAGTCATGGTCATATTAAATTCAAAATGTTCCAAACAGAAATCAGCACCTTTCCACCTAAACTCACTCTCATTCCTACCTTCTCTATGACTGTAAAGGGTAATACTATCCTTGCCGTCCCCAGACTCACCACCTAGGAGCCATCCTGACGTCCTCAGTATCTCTCATGCCCTATATCCAAGCTGCTGCTAAGGCCTATTGACTTCATCTCTGTGATATCTCCCAAATATGTCTCCTTCTCTTCTCTCATATTACCCCAACACTGATACAGGCCCTCCTTACCTCATCCTTGGACTACTGCAATAGTAGCTGGGGGTGGGGGTGGTCTGCCTTCCTCAAGACCTTCCCCTCTCCAATCCAGCCACTAATAAGATATTCCTAAAGGGTGGGTCTGATCACATAATGCCCCCCCCCAAGTCAATAACCTCTAGGGACTTCCTATTGTTTCCAGGATCCAATACAAAATGCTCTTTGTGGCCTTCAAAGCCCTTTATGACCTTTCCCCTCCTAACTTATCCCTTTTCTTACAACTCACTCCCAGACACATATTCTTCAACCCAATGAAAATCACCTCCTGAGTGTTCCACAGATAAGACAAATAAGACTATCTCTCTCGTCCTGGCATTTTCTCTGGCCATCCCCCATGCCTGGAATGTTCTTCCTCCTCTCCTCAGACCACTAACCTCCCTGACTTCCTTCAAGTCCCAACTAAATACCCACCATCTACAGGAAGTCCTCCCTCACCCCTCTCAATTCTAATGTTTTTCCTCTTTTAATGATTTCCTATTTAACCTACATAGAGATTGCCTGGTATATATCTAATTACATGTTGTCTCCCCGTTAGACCGTAAGCTCCTTGCTAGTGGAGATTGTCTTTGGCCTTTCTGTATAGCTGCTGCTTAGCACAGTTCCTGGTATAGAGTAGGCACTTAATAAATGTGTTTGTCGACTGATTGAGGTCAAGTCCTCACATGTTCCCCTGCAGGGTGACCCTGCACCTATCGCTTCCCAACTTTTGGGTCAGTTTCTTCCACTTACAATGAAAGTCTACGACCTCTGATGGCCCTGCCAGTATTAAAAAAAGTCACTTCAGCCTACAGAACTCTCTACAGTGGCATCTTGGGGAGTCCCCTTGACCAAGAAAAGTCCAAGGAAGGTGAAGACAGATGCTGTCTCTGGACCTAAAAGACAACCAGACCCCTGCTTTCAGAAGACCCTCATCTGAGCCAGTGAGGGGGTCCTATAGGTCTGTGCTCCACACCCAAGAGCCTGATTCCCCTAGGGCAGACCCCTGACTCCCGGGGGGGGGGGGGGGGGCTTACTCAGGGACACCAGGTTCCTGTAGTTCTCCAGCATCACATCTCTGTAGAGCTCCCTCTGAGCAGCGCTCAAGCATCCCCACTCCTCCCAGGTGAAGTCCAAGGCCACATCCCTGAAGGTCACTGCCTCCTGAAACACCAAACACACTCATGTTGGCCCAGGTGCCATATTCTTAGACAGCCCAGGGGGCAGAAAGGGAAATGCTGGCACTGGGGGAGGGCCCAGAATGGACATAAAGGGGATGTAGATGACTGCTAGGTCACAGCACTAAGATGGTGGGCTGGATATTTCCTCCAACCTCTCAAATGTCCCCCAAACAAATTATGCACCAAACAGAAAAGCTATTCCAGCTGTTTCCATGGTTTAGAATAACAAGAATCTGAAACATTGTAAAAAACAAACCCAGGAACTGACAGTCAATGCCCCTAGGCTCACTCTGGACTCCTTCCCACAAAACTGGCAAAGGAACTGGACTGCATCCTGGCTCCCTCCCCACTTTTTCCAGTACTGTGAAGACCCCAGCTACAGGCTGTGTAAGTTATCTTGAGCCTTAACAGCCAGTTTAGCCATAGCCCTTCAGGAACAAAAGCCTGCCGGGGGCTATTGCCTAGAAGCAGCAGGGCTGTAAAGCTCTGAACTGCCCCTGCAGGGAAAGCTGGTGTTGAACTTGCAGTGCTAGGCTGGAGAACTAAGGAACAGGCACCAGGGAGGAAACCATGCAGAGGCAAGTCTGTGGTTCATGCCACCAAGCCTGAGGGAAAGAGCCCAGCACTGCGTGGGGTCAATTCTGACCACCCCGAAATCAGTCTGGGCAGAGGAGAAGGAAGCTGAGATGCTTAGAGAGCTAGCCCCCAAGAAAGCCACAAGCAGCAGACAGAGTCAGAAGTGACCAATGAAGGAATTAGGAGGTGGGGTTGGGAAGACAGACAGACTACCAAAGATGTCAGGAAGAAGAAATCTCGAAGACCCTGAACATTAACAGATAAGCCAATAGGAAAAACAGTAACAAGAATATATGGCCTCCGGATCTAGTAAATGAGTTCAGTTATCATGAATAAATACCACAGAATAAAGAGAGATGGGGAATCTGTGGAATTGGAGGACACAGAACATAGCATCCTGATCCTGAATGTCTTAAGACAAAAACTAAGAACTATGAGGGCAGAATTTCTGGCCTGCAAAACAAAACTAGAAGGATAGAAAACCCTGAACCTGCCATGGCAAGCCTCTCTGAAGAAACTAAAGGGAGAATGATGGACTAGGAATGAAAATACATAGAAGAGAAAGGCAATCTATAAGCAGAGGAGAAAAAAACAAGAACACTGAAAGAAAAACGCCTACTATGGAAGCAAAACATGAAGAGAGAATGTATGGTGGCAAGCACAAGAGCATGAGCCTCCCAGAAGAACAAAACTTAATGCCATGAGCAAAGAAAGAAGAGGAGAAAACCAAACACAGGAAATGAGATTCCAGTGGAAGGACTTCAGAGATTGCCTCCAGAAAACATCAAAAACCAAAGACCAACACTGCAAACTCCAAGTCACACAGTTGGTTATATTTAATAATACAATTCAGGAACAAGTTCTGAAAGCCAGGAGGAGAAAGGCCTTCAAATACAAAGCAAAGGCCACTTGAATAACACAAGAATACTGCTTATCCACTAGAAAAAGGAAGATAGAAGGAAAGTCCATGATTCAAAGAGCACTGGAGCACAGGATGTGGCCCAGGGTCATCCCAGAAAGATGACCTTAACCATGAGACAAAAGACGGATGTTCAATGGTAAAGAAAAGTTTGAAACATTTTTAGAAAGAAAACCAAAACTAAAGGGACAATTTACTTCTGAACTCCCCAAAGGACAGAAATGCATGACGGATGAATAAATGCATCAGGCAAGGAAACCACTAGCAACCAAGGACCAGAGACAGACCAGGAAGAGACTTCTTTCTAAATGCACACAAGTAGACAAGGAGAAGGTCTGGGTGAGGCACGAGTGAAGAGGTAGACAGAGCCTGCTAACACCCTCCAAAGGTGAACCAGTGTTGCTTTTGTGGGACTATTTTTACAACATGGGATGACAGGAAGGTGGGGAAGGGGAAGCAGAGGAATAAAGAGGAGCAAGTGATGAACTACAAAAAGCAGAAGAGCCTGCAGGGGAGCAGACGGAGAGCAGAAGAAAGACTGGGAAGGAAGTGAACAGAAGGAGGTCTTACATGGGAAGTGGGAAGGGGTTTCCCTGAGGAGATGACGTTGTACTGGATGAAGCCTGGGGGAGTTGGTGCTGGAAAGGTCTACTTGTCCTAGGAAGGGACAAGTCCTGGGGGCAAGTGGCTTCTTGAGGAGAGGGAGAACACTCCACTCAGGGAGATTTCCAAGCAAACACAGAAAAAAAAGATCAACAAGAGAGAGTGGGGGTATGGGAGGTGGGCAGGGTTACCTGACCAAGGGACAACATCCTCTTTGGATGCCTACTGCAAGTGACTTGTTCTGAGAGTGAGGCACAGTAGAAAAGGGGATCCCTGGGGGAAGCTCTTCCAGGCAGTGGCAGAAAGTGCCCAGAAGGCATAGCCTAGCTAGGATGGATGCCTTGAAAACTTTGATGAAATGAATAGAGAGAAAAGAGAGAGACTAGAGGATCTTGAATCCAAGAAGGGGGGTCCTGAGTAAACAGAAAGAAAAGGTGGATAATGAAGGAAGTGAAAGAAATCCTTTTTGAAGGGGTACAAAAAGTAAAGTTAAAAGAACTAATGAACAAGACAAGCTGAAGGGGCAGGGAGAGAGGGGAAATCTACCTGAGTGAAAGAAAAAAGAGAGGGCAGAAATATATAATCATATAAAAGTAGGATAGAGGAACTAAAAAAACAAACAAACCCTAAAGGGAAAGGGGGAACAAATAAGAAGGGAGATCAGGGGTGAGGGGAAAGGAATCAGGTGGCAGGGCCACCTTTTTAAAAAAAGCCATAACTCTGAGCAGCTAGGTGATGCAGTTAATAGGGCACCAATTCGGGAGTCAGGAGGACCTGAGTTCATATCCAACCTCAGACACGTAACCAAAAAAAAAAAAAAAAACTAGCTGTGTGACCTTGGGCAAGTCACTTAACCCCAATTGCCCTCCCCCCCAAACAACAACAACAACAACAACAAATGTTATTAAGTTACTCCCTTAAAGTCATTCCATTCCCTCTGCATCAATTCATGTGACTCTTCTGAGTTTTCAATAATTGCCTGTCTTTAACTGTTCAGTTCCATTCATATGGCAATATTTGTTCAGCTGTTGCCCTACAGTGAAACATAACACCTCAATTTCCAGTTTTTTACCATAACAGGAGTTATGTTTTTTTTTTTATACTTGAGTCCTTTCCCTCTGTCTTTGACTGAACACACACACTCACACACACACAAGCTAGGGATGTCATTGAGTCAAAGGATATTACCGTATTTCACTGCATAATCATCACCACCACATAATTGTAGCACTCTGTTTTTTCAGTCCAAAAATTGGTGAGCCTAGAAATTTCAGCACTCTGGAATTGTCAGTATATTTCCAAAAGCTGACTTGTGTGTTTTGTTTAGAGGACTGCACTACTAATGCTATTGTCACTCAACACAGTGAAGAGCTGTAGAGGTAAAGGGGGCAGGCAGGCAGGTGAAGCTGCCATAAGTGATATGGTAAGACTTGCATCTTCCCATACTAGCTAAACTGTACAGTTCATCTGCCAACAATAGTTCAGTAATAAATGATTTTTAAAGTAAGATTGATACTAAATTTTTTTAAAAAGCTTCACAAAATGGTCACACCCCACTTTTTTTTGCCAAAAAGTCATAAAATCTGTGATTAGGCAGTGAAATATGGTAGTCACTTTTGAAGCTTCACAGTTTTATCAACTGCGGATTAAGTTGCCTATAATTATTAGTGAAATTGGGCATACATGCTTCAGCTTGTTTTTTTTAATTTAACTTTTAAATTTATATTTCATTTCCCCGCTCTGACTAGACCTTCCCCTTGAAACTAATATGTGAAGAAAAATAAAATCCCCATGGTTTCTTTCCATGAATGTGATGATATATGATGTACTGTAAGAAATGAGGTTTGCTGAGAAAGGGTGTATGAACCAATGTAAGGTAAGCAGAACCAGAACACCTTACAAGGAGAAACAATATTGTAATGAAAAGTCAGTCAGGAAGACTTAAGATCAATGCAATGACCAGTGACCAATGACCAATACAATGATCAATACAAGATCTCCAGGACCAAGATTAAACTCAACTCCAGTTAACGATGAGGGACTCAAGTGCAGGAGGAGTCACATGGTTTGTTTTGACATAGACAATACAGGGACATTGTCCCTGAACATACACATTTGCTAATTCCCTCCTCTGTTTATGATTGTCATTTTTGTTGTGTCCAGTCATTGAACCTGTGTCTGACTCTTTATGACTATGAAATTTCCTTGGCAAAGATACTATAGTGGTTTGCCATTTCCTTCTCCAGCTCTTTTTACGGATGAGGAACCTGAGGCAAACAGGGTTAAGTGACTTGCCCAGGGTCATACAGCTAAGAAGTGGCTGAGGCCAGATTTGAACTCAGATCTTCCTGACTCATCATTTCACCTAGCTGTCCTTCTTATCTTTACCAATCTGAAAGTCTTTCTAATTATCAGTGATTTGGATTAGTGATTACAGACATGAAGCCTTTTTTACACGTGATTGTTGATTACATGGACTTCTTCTTTTGAAACATGTCTTGACCAGAAGTCTATTGAGAAATAGCTCATTTTAATACATCTGGATCCATTTTTTAAATACTTGGAAATGAGAGCTTCTGGGGGGAAACTTTGTGCAAATCATTTCTCCACTTAACTGCTTCCCTTTTACATGCTAGATACATTGATTTCTTTACATGATAAAAATCCACCATTTTATTTCATATGACCCTTTGTGTCACCTGCTGTGTCCCGGGTTTGGTGACACTTTGGTGACTTTGTGGAACATAGGGCTGCTATACTTATTTTCTTTACTCTCTTACACACACAGTGTGTACAAGCTCTATTTTTAAGTAGGACAAGAGAGTTTCAGTGACCACCACTTTCTGCCATAGTCTGAGGCTTGGTCATGCTAGGCCTCCTTCCTGGAATACTGGAAGAGCCTTTGGAAAGAGACACATGAATATAATTTTGATCAGAACACAGATTTCATTTTATAGGAACTACAGGAGCCCCTTGGTCCAATCTCATTTTAGAAATGAGTAAACTGACACACAGTAAACATCTGAGGCAGGCAGGACTTGAACCCAAGTCTTTCCAACTCTAAACCCTATTCCCTATCCATTACAAAACACTACTTTCTTCTGTGCTGTTCTGAATCTCAACTTAAGCAAAAAGAAAAGTGATTAAACTATCTGTGCCTTTTGGACCACACACTTTGCTATGACAAAGGGAAAACAGTAACGGCTGCCACTTACACACTGCTCTGATGCTTGCAAAGCACCTGGCATATACGATCTCATTTGATCATCAATCTGTCCCTGAAGGTAGGTGCTGTTACTCTTTTTGGCCCATTGATTTCATTGATTGTTAAGGAATGATGTTTATTATGACATTCCAAACTCAATGACCTTTTAAAAAATTCATTAAAACATACTTTATTGAAAAAATTGCTAGTCAACTCATAATGCCCTTCATTTAAAAATATTTTATTTTTTCTTCCCAATTACATGTAAAAACAATTTTTAACATTTGTTTTTTTTCTTTTAAATTCTGAGATCCAAATTTGATTCATCCTTTCCTCCCCTCAGCCGTCCCTGAGATAGTAAGCAATCTGCTACAGGTTATGCATGTGCAATCATGAAAACCTTTCCAAAACTGTCATTCTGTATAAGTAGATACAAACACAAAAAAGTGACAAATAGCACGCTTCCGTCTGTATTCAGACAACATCAGTTCTTTCTTTGGAGACAAATAGCATTTTTCATTAGAGTCCTTTGGGATTGTCTTGGATCACTGCATTGATGTTCTGGTTCTGCTCACTTCACTTTGCATTAGTTCATGTAAGTCTTTTGAGGGTTTTAAAAAAAATTATTCTACTTGTCATTTGGTAGGTGCTATTACTATCCCTGCTGTGTAGATGGGGAAACTCAAGCAGGAATAAGTTAAGTGACTTACCTAGGGCCACACAACAAGTAAGTATCAAAGAATCAGGGAAAGCCCTCTATCATGCCACCCAGTAGCCTAAAAAAATCATTACAAAAATACATATCCAATAGATTCCAAAATATTTATACTAGGACTTGTGCCAGTTAATATCATGAAACAAACCAAGTACCAATCAAATGGGGAATGGCTGAAGAGGTTATGGCACAGGAATGCCATGGCATATTAAGAGGAGATATGAAAACCATAGGATTTCAGAGAAAAATTCAACCCATTTTCCAGGCTTTATGCACAGTACAAAATTTGCAGTGTCTAATGAGATCTGTTGTGTAGGAAGAGACCTTCCCTCAATTAGATCCATAAGTTTTCTCTCCAGCAAGATTTTTCCAACAAACACACACGTATTAGCTCTGGGTCCAGGCTGTCTCACAGTGATTGCTTTTATAAGTAGTTTTTCCATCGTAAATGTTGTGATGTCTGGTAGCCCCCATTTTCCAAGGAAAGGGCAGGTCCTCATTAAGCTCATTCGTAAGTCTTCTCTCCGCTATGTATGCTCTCATATCAATCAAGAGAGGATCTCAGCTGAAGCCTTTTCCACATTGAGCCACATAGAGCTTATCCCCAAGATGAATTTTCTGATTTCTAATCATGTGTATAACGTGTATGTCAGCATTTGTATGCCTTTCCATATTTATTACACGGATGTGATTTCTATCTCCTATAAATTTTCTGACAAGAAATAAGGGATGACTTTAGCCTGAATGATTTTCCACACTGATTATATTAATGAGGCTTTTCCATTTAGAATGGATTCCCTGATGTCTAGTCAGAGAAGAATGTACTTATGAAAAGCTTTGCCACATTCCAGACACTCAAAGTTTCTCTCCAATATGGACTCTCTGATGTTTGGAAAGATTGGAGCTCTGTGTGAAGGCCTTTCCACATTCATTGCATTCATAAGGTTTCTCTCCAGCATGGATTCTCTGGTGTTTAGCAAGATTTGAGCTCTGTGTGAAAGCCTTTCCACATTCATTACATTCAAAAGGTTTTTCTCCAGTGTGGATTCTCTGATGTTTAGCAAGATTGGAGCGCTGTGTGAAAGCCTTTCCACATTCATTACATTCATAAGGTTTCTCTCCAGCATGGATTCTCTGATGTTTTGCAAGATTGGAATGCTGTGTGAAAGCCCTTCCACATTCATTACATTCATAAGGTTTCTCTCCTGTGTGTATTCTCTGATGTTCAGCAAATTTGGAGTAACATCGGACATTCTTTCCACATTGATTACATATGTAAGATTGTTCTCCCGTGTGGATTCCCTGATGTTTAGCAAGAGTAGATCTCTCTCCAAAATTCTTTCTATATTTATTACATTCATAAAGTTTCTCTCTAGTGTGGATTCTCTGATGTTTAATAAGGGAAGAGTATGCAATAAAAGCTTTACCACATGCATGACACTCATAAGGTTTCTCTCCAGCATGAATTCTCTGATGTTTAACAAGATTGGAGCTCTGTGTGAAAGCCTTTCCACACTCATTACATTCATAAGGTTTCTCTCCAGTGTGAATTCTCTGATGTTTAGCAAGATTAGAGTGCTGTGTGAAAGCCTTTCCACATTCATTACATTCATAAGGCTTCTCTCCAGCATGGATTCTCTGATGTTTAGCAAGATTGGAGTACTGTGTGAAAGCCCTTCCACATTCATTACATTCATAAGGTTTCTCTCCAGTGTGGATTCTCTGATGTTCAGCAAATTTGGAGTAACACCGGAAATTCTTTCCACATTGATCACATATATAAGATTGCTCTCCAGTGTAGATTCTCCCATGTTTAGCAGAAGCAGATCTCTCTCTGAAAGTCTTTATATATTTATTACATTCATAAAGTTTCTCTCCAGTATGGATTCTCTGATGTTTAGCAAGATTTGAACTCTGTGTAAAAGCCTTTCCACATTCATTACATTCATAAGGTTTCTCTCCAGCATGTATTCTCTGATGTTTAGCAAGATTGGAGTGCTGTGTGAAAGCCTTTCCACATTCATTACATTCATAGGGTTTCTCTCCAGTGTGGATTCTCTGATGTTTAGCAAGATTGGAGTGCTGTGTGAAAGCCTTTCCACATTCATTACATTCATAAGGTTTCTCTCCAGCATGAATTTTCTGGTGTTTAACAAGATTGGAGTATTGTGTGAAAGCCCTTCCACATTCATTACATTCATAAGGTTTCTCTCCAGTGTGGATTCTCTGATGTTCAGCAAATTTGGAGTAACATCGGAAATTCTTTCCACATTGATCACATATATAAGATTGTTCTCCAGTATTGATCCTCTTGTGTTTAGCAGGAGTAGATCTCTCTCTGAAAGTCTTTCTAGATTTGTCACATTCATAAGGTTTCTCTCCAGTGTGGATTCTATGCTGTACAATAAGAGAAGAGTGTATACTACAAGCTTTACCACATTCATGACACTCATGTGGTTTCTCTTCAGTATGCATTCTCTTATCTTTAGCAGCACTGGAACTCTTTTTCAAAGCTTTTCTATGTGGACTGCATTCACAATCCTCTCCAGTGTGTATTTCCTCATTCTTAGCAAGATCAGCCCTGTCTTCTGTATAGTCTTTCCATGAAGTCATTTTCAGTTTTTCACTTGTCTCCTTCACATCAAACCTGGTCTCTGCATCTGATGGAAACAAACACATATACATGTATAAATATATCCTCTTCTGCTGGCAGAAAATACAATTATTTGACTTTCAATTTACCCAACCAAAAAGAAGAGTTTTCAAACTGAAATAGGTAGAATCAATCATTTTAAAACGTTATTAGTTCACATCAATATAAGATGATTTGATTAACACAGAGTTCCACGCACAGTCCAATCACACTGGACCCTCACAACAAACTTGAGACACTGGCAAGGTGAAAGTTCTCAACATACTTTCCAAATCAGACCATGTGCTTTGAATGACTGAATGACCTCACTCAAATTCCTGAAGCAAAGACTAGAACTCAAACCTAGTGACTTGGTGTACTCTATCTGTGGCACTAGACAGATGCTCTCCATTTTACTTTCAATTATTTCTTTAAATGCATTTTATGACAATTTTATTCTGTTGTGTTGTTCTCCATGTTCTGTTTTGACCACATTTGATACTCTGTCACATGGTCATTCTTTGTAAATTTCATGCTAACCTGAGAAATAGATCTACTATTTTCAGTTGTCTTGTAATAATTTTCAGTTATAGCCACATTTTCTTATAATCTGTTCAAATTTCTAAATATTATGCCATTTGTTGCAAAGACCCCAAATAGTCCTGTTATTTTGCTATCATATCTTTAAGCATAATGACATGTCCTAGGCAGCCCCTTTTAAAATCATTTTTTGTTGATGTAAATAAGACCCCAGCATGAGTGCCAACACTGTTTTTTTTCTCCTTTTTTTGTATTAGATTCTGTTATAGCACATCACTTTTTTAGGATAACCATTATCTCTTTATTTTTAAAATGTATCTTTGAATGTCTCTGTCCCATAAATAAAAAAAGAAAAAACAAAATCTTTTTAATAAGCAATTCGAAAAATCTTTCCATTTCCCATGTCTTATCATTCTGCCATGAAGTGACTAGTACTGTGCACTATTAGTATTTCTCTCTTAGGGAATCAAGAATCCCTTAGGAATTGGTGATGAGGGTCCAAGGGGTTTAAGCTAAAAATTCTTTATTGCTACCTTAAATAAATAATGCTGGATTTTGTTATAAATACATGTTTCCACTGGAAAAACAAGCATGTGCATAATTGAGGCATAATAGACCTAATTAAGAGATAATCAGGGAAACTAAAATTTGCTAATACCATACACAATGAGGTAATATCAATACTGAACACATGTATACCAAATGGAATAGCATCTAAATTCTTACAGGAAAAGTTAAATGAGTTACAGGAGAAAATGAACAGTAAAACTATACTAGTAGGGGATCTAAACTTGCTCCTCTCCAAACTAGGTTAATCTAATTGTAAAATTAACAAGAAGTTAAGGAAATGAATAGAAATTTGGAAAAGTCACATGTGATAGGCATCTACAGAAAACTGAATGGGACTAGAAAGAGTATAACATTTTTGTGGCTGTAAATGGCACCTTTAAAAAATGACTATATTTTAAGGCATAAAAATCTCACAATCAAATGCTGAAAAACAAATATTAAATGGATCCTTTTCAGCACATAATGAAGTAACAAATATATTTAGTAAAGAGCCATAGAAACATAGATTAAAGAGTAATTGGAAAGTAAACAATCTAATCTTAGAAGATGAACGGGTGAAAGAACAAATCACAGAAACAGTAATTTTGCTAATAATGAGACAGCATATCAAAATTTATGGGATACAGCCAAAACAACTTAGAGGAAATTTTGTTTCTCTAAATGTTTACATCCATAAAATAGAGAAAGAGCAGCTCAATTAACTGGGCATGCAACTGAAACATCTAGAAAAAGAATAAATTTATGATCCCAAATTTAAACACCAAAATAGAAATGTTGGATATCAAAGGAGAGATTAATAAAATTAAAAATGATCTAATAAATAAAACTAGGAGCTGGTTTTATATTTAAATATATTTAAAATAAACCCAGAATGGGTAATTTGAATTAAAAAAAAGAGAAAACCAAACTACCAGTATCAAAAATGAAAAAGGTATCAAATATATATATATATAATCATATTAAAAATGTTTTAAATCGTTATTAATTAGAGAAATGCAAATTAAAACAATGGTGAGATAACATCTCACACTAATCACTGATAGGATTCACTGAAATGTTAAAGGGGATATGGAAAAATTTGGACATTAATACACTATTGGTGGAACTATGAACTGATTTAACCATTTTGGAGAACAATCTGGAATTATGCTTAAAGAGGTATAATAAAACTGGGGTGGCTAGGTGGCGCAGTCCTGGGGTCAGAAGTCCTTGCCCTAGAGTCAGGAGGACCTGAATTCAAATCTGGCCTGACACTTAACACTTACTAGCCACGTGACCTTGGGAAAGTCACTTAATCCCAATTGCCCTGCCCTCCCCCCTCCAAAAATAAAGAAAAAAAAGTTATAAAACTATGTTTCTACTCAGCAATACAACTATTAGGCCTATTTTCCAAGGTGATCAGGTAAAAAGGAAAAGAACCTATATGTTCAAGAATACTTATAGCATCTCTCTTTATGGTAGCAAAGAACAGAAGCTTGAGGGGATGACTATCAAATGGGGAATGGTTAAACAAGTTGTGGTATGTGAGTGTGATAGAATACAGCTGCGCTGTACTTTCCCTATGCCTTCACGTTAGGTTGCAGCCTTTTCAAGTTAGGTAATTTACCATCAGTGTGGCAGGCGATTTTGATGCCATTTTTGACCTTGTTGACGGCGTCTGACAACATGGCTGAAAACATCATGCTAAAGAGCACGGGGAGAAGTGCACAGCCTTGCTTCACTTCACTGTGACTGGAGAAGTATCCAGCACACAGGCAAGCATGCTGGGATGGAGCTGACACCAGGCAACCCAGTTTGGACATAATTTTCCAGAAGCCCTCATGACTGACAGTATCAAAGGCCCAGGTCAGACTGATGAACATTGTGTTCAGACTTCTGTTCTGCTCCTAGCATTTCTCCAGGAGTTGCCAGACAGCAAACACAATACTGCCCATTCCTCAGTCCTTTATGAAGTCCCACTGGTTGTCAGGTTGGTGATCATCTTCCAAGTGAAGGATCAGCTTATTAAGGAGCACTCTGGCAAAAATCTTGCCAGCAATGACTCCATGATTGTCACAGGACAATCTGTTTCCTTTAGAGAGTTGGACGGTGGAGGCATCTTTGAATTCCTGGGGGTTTAACAACTTCTTGCCATATAACCTGGAAAATTTCAGGGATTCTAAGGACAAAGCCTTTTGGAAGACCCTGCTCTGCCCTGGTGCGATGGTTGTTCATTATACTGAACAGTGTTGCTTACAGCACAAACTATTCTCCTGGTTCCACTCACTGCTCTCTAAGCCAGTTCAGAGAACTCTTCCAAAGTTTCTCTGAAACACAGGCTTTCAGCATCTGTTCTGAGACAATAAGGTTCTACTGTCTTCCTGGAACATCACTTCCTAAGTCATGTGCCAACATTTGAGCATTACCTTTCTTTCAAAAATGTCTTTGGAACAACAAAAGCCAGGGTCTATAATTTTTGTTGTGCCAGTGTGCCCGTTCTCTGATCTCTTTAGTTGATAAGTCTACTTGAGGTTTTTGTTGATTTAAAGGATATACTGCTAAATGACTTGGGAGCATAATTCCAAATTTATTACAGAATAATATCCCTCCATTTCTTTTTTTTCTTTTTCTTTTCTTTTTTGGAGGGGATAAGGTAGGGCAATTGGGGTTAAGTGACTTGCCCAATGTCACATGGCTAGTCTTTGTGTTAAGTGTCTGAAGCCGGATTTGAACTCAGGTCCTCCTAATTCCAGGGCCGGTGTTCTATTCACTGCACCACCTAGCCACCCCTATCCATCCATTTCTAATGCTATGTGAATCTTTGTGAATCTATGTGAATCAAGGGTGTTTCTTACATACATGTTGCTGGATTCTTTCTAATGCATTATGCTACCATCTTCATTTTTATGGGGGAATTTGTCCCATTCTTATTTATGACAATTTTATTTTCTCCATTATATCCTCTTAACCTCTTTCCTCTTTACCTCCTGTCTTTATCTTTAGAAGGAAAAAGTAGGTACATGGGGAAAGAGAATGGGATAAATACTAGTCATCTCTAATTGAAATAGCAGACTTTGCCTTGCCTGACTTGCCCCAGACCTTGCCTTCCTTTGGTCCCAGGTCCAGATGACTGGCTGTAACACTGTCTTAAGAGTCTGATTTCTTATATTTTCCCTAACTGAAGCATTCTCTAGGGTAAGAACTTGTTTTACCCCCATGAGACAATTAGGTGGCCTACTGGCTAGAGTGCTCCTCTAGGAGTCAGGCAGACTTGAATTCAAATTCAGCTTCAAACACTTGCTAGCTGAGTGACACTGTGAAAATCACAGCACTTCTTTGCCTCAATTTTCCTGTAAAATGAGGGGATGCTGAGAACCATTTCCCAGGGCTGTTGTGAGTAGAGCATGTGCAAAGCTCTTGGTGCATAATAGGACCATCTGATTGGTAGCTATCATCTCTGTCATTATGATTTTGCTTCTTTCTTTTCTTCATAAATGTCCTTCTCCTCTCTCCATGTGTTCATATATGTGTCTTGTTGAACTTAAAGTATTTCTACATCAAAACAATCTCCTTTGTCTGGATAAGCTAAGAGTAAGTTCCAGGATTTGTGGCTTATTCTCAAACCATCGCCATCTTCATATACTGGATTTCAAACTCCTTAAACAGCAGAAACTGTCTTTGGCCTCTCTTTGTATCCCCAGGGTTTAACACAGTGTCTAGAACACAGAAGGCACTTACTCAATATTTGTGGACTGACATACTGGATCCATTATGGGGTCCTGGTAAGGTAAGATCCTGTAAAGACTGATACCAGGCCCCAACTTCTACCTCACTTCTTGATCTGGTCTCTCTCCTAATTATCAAGTGCATGTTTTGGCCTTAGCCTTGTTCCTGTCTATTTCTGGAACCTTATTACCTACAATGAATGACTTTTGTCTGGTTCTAACCCTCATGGGACTTGACTAGAATACATACTAGGGATCACAAAGGGCTCTAGGCTCCTGGAAGATCTTCTACTATGGCACAAATGGAAGTCTCTACCTTCTATCTGTCTAAAGCAAGGGTCGCCTACGTGAATCTGGACAATGATTCTCTAAAAATCAAAGAAAGAATGGGCTATACAGATAAGAAAGGAACTTGGGCAGAAAGCTTCTGCAAGCCTTAGTCTTGAATCACTTCCAAATAAGGTAGTAATGTTCAGTCATAGTCATGTGATGTGGAATGAAGACAGAGAGAATCATGAAACCTAGCTGCCTGGGTTCACTACAGTTTTAGGTTACAGAATTTCAGCTGGGCCCTCACCATGGCAAGGCAATACTCTGACACCTCATTATCCCACATACCACCACAACTTTCCATATCTATTCACTCCCCACCAAAGTTTCCTTATGGTTTGCTCTCCCCCACTCTCTCAGCAGAGAACTCAGCCTCATATTTCACTGAAAAAATTGGACACTTACCAAGAACTCTGTTCCCTTTGTTACCTACATGGAAATTGTGCAGGAATTTGGGGGAAGTTGGAAGAAAGAATAAGGGCAACACTGCTATGCTGCCAGAACTTGGAATTGTAAGCTACAAATTTATGCTTGTTAAGAAGAAGAACATAGGAAAGGCTAGAGGCTTCCCAAAGAGGATGGAGTTACTTTGTGAGCTGGGTGTGGGGGTGGTTCATTCACTGCTGAAAAACTGATCAGTTTTCAGAGATTCTGCAGACAAAATTCATGGCCAGGTAGAGATTAGATAACATATGACCCCTAAAATTAGTCCCAAGTAGAAGATTCTGCAACACTGGTTTGATCTTTGACTTGAAGCTACCTAGAACTGGTAAGAAAACAGTTTCAGGAGCAACAAAGGAAACTCATAGCTTCCTATAACACAATTCAAAGACTTTCAAAAACATAGTAACATTTATTTGTTACTTGATATGGTCCATAGAATTTTATAGATCAGTATTTTCATTATATTACATTTCTGGTTCATTCATACATAAAACTTAATTTAAAACTGAAATATAAGTCTAGCTAAAAACAGAGGAAAATGTAGGAAAAGAAAGAGAAAAAAGAGGAATAGAGGGTAATTCTAGGAAAAGTAGGCAGTGGAAGGAGCCTGTCTCAAGCAGAGGAGACCAGCACTTTTGTCTTTCTAAGAATTGATAAATTCTCAAAACCCTGCACACTAGGGAAGGAATTAAGACACTCCTTTAATTGCAGAATCAGTCACCAGGAAAAAGAGTTCCTTACCTAGGGAGAGCAGGTTCTGGGATTTCTCTGCCATGACATTCTTGTTGAGCTCATTCTGAGAAGGGGCCAAGAGGTGCCTGTTTCCCTGGGTAAAATACACCGTCACATCCTTGAACATCACCAACTCCTAAGTCAGCAAAAGCCAAAAGATAGAGAGCAAAAATAGACTTCAGAATTCATCTACTCCAACCATAATCAACTGACAGGAGGAAGCCGAAATATAGAGAAGGGATTTGCCCATTGGTCATAGCTCTCATGAATCTCAGAGCCAATACTTGAAATCACCCATAGTCATTAAAGGTTGAAGGAAATCATTTTATATTTTCAGTTGGAATAAGATTGAGAAATGTCTTACTATGAAATGCTAGTTCCTAGAGAATCAGGGAGATATATTCTATTAGGAGAGCATGAAGATCTGTGTAGGGAAAAGAGAAAAAGTGACATGAAATTCCTTCCTCATTTGAACTGTTGTAAGTGATATACTAAGAAAATTCTATGAAGAGTTTGGGAAAAGCTAGCAAGTACTGTATATTGTGGAGCTAAAATAATCCTACAAATGAAGAGAGAATTTTATAAAAGGAATAATATAGTTAATTTCCTAGAAGTCAGAAATAGGGGCATCTAGGTGGAGCAGTGAATAGAGCACTGGCCCTGGAGTCAGGAGGACTTGGGTTCAGATCCAGCCTTAGACACTTAACACAAAAACTAGCCATGAGACCTTGGGCAAGTCACTTAACTACAACTGCCCTCCAAAAAGCAAAAAAAAAAAAGTCAGAAATAATCTTATCTAGATGAAACCATGAAGAGGATTCTTAGGAGATATTAACCGAATTCTGAACCCAACTAATTGGTACGAGACTGTTTCTAACTAAATGAAGAAGTTATCAATTGTTATGTTTAAGGCTTGAGGGACTCTGGATATGAAGTGGCATGGCCACAACATCTTATGTCTTTGTTTTGTAATTGTTTTCACTTTTTAATGGCATATATTCCTTAATTTTCACATTTATTCATATGAAAATAAAAATAACTGTGATAGGGGAAAGAAGGGTCCCTTTACTTATTAAAATGCAATATTTTATTAACTGGGGTTGGGGTTTAAGCTAATTCATAAGAAAGACATTGACAGTTTCTTTATCAAAATAAATGATCCAAACATACCCCTTGATCCCTGGAACTTGGAAGAACAAGAGTTAAGAGACAGACTGATGTGTGACCTATGGGAGAGCTTGGACAGATCTGAAAATACCCTGATACTTGGAAGGGGTCTAGTTCTCCAACCTGCTCCACATCGAACATGTTTTTGGCCAATGTGTTTGGTGATGCTCCTCCCTTTCCTTTTCTTCCATTTCCACCATAGTAATATAATTTATTTTTAGAGACATTCCATTATTTGAGAGCAATTCTCTATCATGTGGATAAAATTATTTTTTCACTTTGTCATCATTTTGATTTCTTCTTTAAAAATCTGCTTTATGTTCTATTTGTAATCTCTATTTTATGTTTGACGTACTTTATTTCTATAATTTTACTTCTGAACAATTACAGAATTTGTTGATGATTTCACACATTCCAGGATTCCCAAGAATTTCCATGCCTTTCCTTTCATTGGGGTCTTGTGGATCTGGGGCTACTCCATTTTGAGAATTATTATGGTTTGAGAATTATCTTTTTCATGCATATGTGTCTGTAGTCCCAGGTGTCAATATGAAAAATCCACTTCTCAATATAGAGAAGTTCTGGTTGAGTTAAACAAAATTATTTATTAAAAGGGAAAGTCCCCCACCTCTAAAACCAAGGATACAATGGGGCCCACAGCCCAGGAGAGGCAGGGGCAATTTATTCGTGAAAACCACAAAAGGGAAAGGTTATGTTAGAGAAAAGACAGTCCTTTCCAGGAACAGGTGGGACACAGAAGCAGGATATTTTGCAGGAACAGCTGACAAGAAGGCTCGTTTAAGCTCAGCAGAGTCAGCCAGTGAACATCAGCAAAGGCCTCTGTGAGGGAGCCAGACTTGGTTCACTGCAGGATTCTGATTGGTTCCGTTTGGCAAATAGGCTTACTGTGTCCCCTGTATCTGTACAGAAAGGTAACTCATGAAAAACAGACATGGTAGTCCCAACAGCATTTCCAATGCAAGAAACTCAACATAGGAACATGCTACATTGTCCTGTTGTGCAGCCTGTTCTGGGAAACAGCCAACCCCTCCACCCAATCCCCCAATCTGTTATGCAGATACTCTCAACCCAGAATCTAGGTCAATGGGTTGTTGCACCAGACGAGCCTGGAGCCTCAGCAATAGAGACCTTGGTTTGGTTTTTGTTTTTGCTTTTTGGAAGGCAATTGGGGTTAAGTGATTTGCCCAAGGTCACATGGCTAGTTTTTACGTTAAATGTCTGAGGCCAGATTTGAACTCAGGACCTCCTGGCTCCAGGGCCAGTGCTCTATTCACTGTGCCACTTAGCCACCCCAACACGGACCTTGTTACCCCATTCCCTCCCACTCCTCTGTGGCCCCAAAAAGATACTGCGCCCTCCTTGAATGGTGTGAACTCTCCCTGAGTGGGAGAACCACTCTCCTGTCAGACTGAGGGCACCTTGCTTTGGTTCCGAAGCTTATACAGCAGTGACCTAGATATCCTCATATCCCCCCCCACAAGACTGAGTTATACTTCTGCATTTTAGCCCCTGTATTCACAGTGTGGGCTCTCATTCCAAGGCCCTCCTTGCACTGATGTTCTCTAACTCAGTCCTGACAGAGCTTTTCCACCCTTTTCCCCTCTCAATCCTCCCCCATCCATCCCCAACACCATGGGTGGGGCCATGGCCTCTGACTGCCCCCTCTCCTCATCTCTCACTTGGCTCCAGGACTTGGGGACTCCTGACTGACAGCTCTCCCCTCCAGCATCTGCTCCAGTGTCTGGGGACTCCTCTGACCCTCCCTCCCTTTTCAGCTGCCTTTCCTGTGCTGTCTCTTTCCATCAGAGGGCAAGGACTGTCCTTCCACTTTTGTCTTTATATCTGGCTTATTGACCACTGACTATTATAGGCCACCTAGACTCTTAGGGGCCAGTAGGTGGCACCATAGTGCATAGAATGCTGAGCCTGGAGCCAGGAAAACTCATGTTCCTGAGTTCATATGTGGCCTCAGACACTTCCTAGCTGTGTGACCCTGGGCAAGTCACTTAACTCTGTTTGCCTCAGTTTCCTCATGGGTAAAATGAGCTGGAGAAGGAAATGGCAAACCACTGCAGTATCTTTGCTAAGAGAACCCCAAATTGGTCAGGGAAAGTCAGATGTGACTGAACCAAGACTGAAAACACACCCCTGTGATGAAATGGCCTCTCATTTAAGTTGACAAATGGAGCTCCATCTTCATTCTAGGCTCCCACCTTCCTTTCGAATGCCTCAAACTGGATGTCCAGGACCCAGCATGTCCAAACAAAATGGAGTTCCTTCTTCCCTTGGTGTCTGATCCCCTCTGTCTTCCTTAATACTGTCCAGGGCAGCTTTGCCTTGCTGCCCCTTGGGCTCAGACCCAAGGTGTCAGCCCAGTCTGCCAGCTCTTCTCCCCTTACCAGATTTGTGACCAAGCTATGGATTTCACCTGCCAACGTCTCTCTGATCCAAGGCCTCTCCTTGCTGGGGCAGCTGTGTTTATGCCCCCACCTCAGCCTTCCCTGCCTGCCCAAGTCTGCTGGAGGGGCTGCCCAGGCCACATGATCCTTTCAGCCACTACAAGGCAAGTGTGACCATGTCACTTCTCTGGGCAATAACCTACCGTGTCTCTGTACCACCTCCCGGATCAAATGCAACACCCTCTGTTTGGCATTCAAAGCCCTTCATGACCCAGCCCCACCTCCCTCTAGTCTTCTCTGACCTTAGCTCTTCAATCCAGGCCTCCCGATGGCTCCACTAACAAAACACCTGATCTCTAGGCTCTGGACACTTCCCCTTTTGCTTCCCCATGCCCAAATTGCTCGGCTACTGCCCTGCCATGGGGCAGGGACTACTCTTGCCTTTTGTCATCCCATAATTTTGCACAGAGCCTGATTCATAGTAGAGCCTTAATAATTGTGTACGGATTGACTTATCCTGGCAACAACTGTGAGAGGCACTGTTATGATCATCCCCACTCTTACAGATAGGGAAACTGAGGCAGACAGAGGTTAAGTGACTTTCCTAGGATTACACACACACACACACACACACACACACCTGCATGCAGACACAAAGTCAGTTCCTCCTGAATCCAGACCTAGCTCTCTATTCACTGGGTTACCTAGCTGTTTATAATACCTATAAAGAATAGATACAAGGAGCGGCTAGGTGGTGCAGTGAGTTGAGGGGACCTGAGTTCAAATCCAGCCTTAGATACTTAAGACTAGCCATTTGACCTTGGGCAAGTCATTTAACCCCAACTGCCCTGCCTTCCCCCCTCTAAAAAGCAAAAAAAAAAAAAAAGTAGATAGAAAATAGTCTCATAGCTGTTGAGGGATCAGAAAAACTTGCTGAAATTGGTACCTTTGAGCTAAGCCAAAGATCCTTTAAAAAAAAAATATGCTGAAATTTAGGAATTCCCCCTTCCCACAAAAATGAAACAAACCGGATTGTTTCTAGGTGAGATCATGAATTAAGTTCCACTGGCTTTAAAAAGCACATGATCATTTCAATGTGTCCTTTCAAAGCTTTTTGGCTCATCTATACAACTTTCCCAAAGACCTTCTGTTCCCTTCTGGGCATTTTAAGAAATGCTTTTATGGGGGCAGCTAGGTAGCTCAGTGAATAGAGCACCAGCCCTAGAGTAAGGATGACCTGAATTCAAATATGACCTCAGACACTTAACACAAAAAAACTAGCTGTGTGACCTTGGGCAAGTCACTTAACCCCGATTGCCCTCCCTTCTCCAAAAAAGCAAAAAAAATGCTTTTATGCCTCTTTTCTTAGGGGGGCCATTGTGGAGGGGAAGGCAAGGCTATTTCTAATTAGGGGAGGCTAAGTCAGTGGAAGAATTCTGGGCCAGAAAGTCAGAAAGATCTGAGTTCAAATTCAGCCACAGACATGTACTAGCTGTGTGATCCTGGGCAAGTCACTTAAACACTGCTTGCCTCAGTTTCCTCAATGGTGAAATACATATAATAATAGCACCTACCTCATAGAGTTGTTGTAAATGTTGTCCAAAGTGTATTTTTTGGAAAACATAACTGACTCCATTTTTTTCTGATAATATAGTTCTTTGCCTTTCAGCCTGATACTTTTCTGAAGACTGGAAAGGGAGGAGTGGACTAGGTTCTGAATGCTAAATGAAGCATTTTGTATTTGACCTTGCATTCAATAGGGAGCTGGTAGAAGTTAGTGTGTGTGTGTGTGTGTGTGTGTGTGTGTGTGTGTGTATTTATGTGTATGTGTGTGTATTCATGTGTGTATATGTGTGTATTTATGTGTATGTGTGTGTATTTATGTATATGTGTGTATTTATGTATATGTGTGTGTCTATTTGTGTGCGTGCGTGTGTGTGTGTGTGTGTGATCAGACCTGTATTTTAGAAAAACCCCTTCAGTGGCAGAATGGAGGTTGGACTGGAAATGGAGGATGGGCTCCTTTTCTATCCCAATGAGTTTTAATCAGCTAGTGATTTCACATAGGGTAGTGATTGTTCATAATTATTCACATTATACTTGTTTATCAACATACTTTTAGTCAATCAACTAATACGTGCATATTCAGGAATAATAAAATAAGATTGGTTCTTTCTCATAAAAGATCCCAAACTCCCCAAACTATAAATTACAAACTCATAAATTCACTCTAAATCCACTTGCTTAATCATAGGAGGCTGACCACCTGGCCACCCTTTCTTCCTGCTAATCGGGGACAAAGCCCAGCATACCAGAGGTGACTCCCCAGCCACTGCATAGCCCTTCTGTCCTTTATCACCCCCTCATTGCCCAACATAGGGCCGTGGCTATGAGCACTTGGCCAATGAGTGACCCTGGTTGCTAGTCTATGGGCCCACTGGCCCATGCACATATTTTGACATCTGTTCATCAGCCCAGCCTGGTGTTCTACATATCAGCTTGGTAGGACCTTCTGAGACTTCTGTCAAGCTCTGCTCATTAGCCTGTTTCTCAACCAATGAGACTCTGTATTTTGTGTAGACCCTCCTGGAGGATCAAGGGCAAGGTCTACCCCTGTATTTTTGGTTTTCTTCATCTCTATTGTTTGGGTATCAAGCACTAAAAAACCAAGACCCTGGAGGAAGGGGGCATATCTCTGGTGAGGAAGATTTGAAATGCTATTCCTTAAAGGGAGCCAGGTCCCTTTAATAAATGGTTGCTGGCTCAGAGCTCTGCCTCAGTGGTTTTTCTTGCAAACTGGACATTTTGGGGCCCACAGATTCAAGGAGGTGATAAGTTTGAGGTTGGCAGACACACCACCATCCTCTGGCCATATAAAAATGGACATACTTTATCTTTATTTAGCCCCTTGTGATTTTTCAGTCATGTTTACCTTTGTATGCTTTTCTTGAGTCCTGTGTTTGAATGTCAAATTTTCTGTCCAGCTCTGGCCTTTTTTATCAGGAATGCTCAAAATTCTCTATTTCACTGAACATCCATATTTTTTTGCTCCATAAGATTATACTTAATTTTGCATGGTAGGATATTCTTAGTTGTAATCCTATGTCCTTGGCCTTCCAGAATATCATATTGCAAACTCTCCATTACTTTAGGGTAGTGGCTGCTAGTCCTGGATGATCCTGACTGTGGCTTTCTGGTACTTGAATTCTTTCTTTCTGACTGCTAGCAGTATTTTCTCCTTGACTTGGCTGTTCTGGATTTTGGCTATAATATTCCTGGGAGTTTTCATTTTGAGGTTTCCTTCTGGAAGTGACCCATGAATTCTTTCAATTTCTACTTAATCCTCTGCTTCTAAAGTATTTGGGCAGTTTTCCTTTAGAATTTCTTGAAATGCAATGTCAGGCTCTTTTTCTTTTATTCACAGATTTCTTAAATTCTCTCTTCTTGATAGATTTTTCTGGTTGTTTTTTTTCCCTATGAGATATTTCACCTCTTTTCCCACTGTTTCAGGCTTTTGATTGCCTTTCAGTGTTCATTATCTCATGGAGTCATTAGCTTTCACTTGGCCATTTTTTTAAAAGAGTTATTTTCTTCCAAAGTATTGGTGATTGCCTTTTCATAACTTTCTTGCATAACTCAGTTTCTATCTCACTTTTTTCTTCTATCCCCTCATTTGATTTTGGGGGAAAAAATTTGTGTGTGAGTTCATCCTACCTATTTATGTAATTATTACTGGGCTCAGGTTCCTCCTGCATTTTCCCTTGAGGGTTTCCTTGTAGATATTGCCTCATCATTGTCTTCTGTGTTTGGCTCTTGAGCCCCCCACGGTAGCTACATGTGAGCAGGACCTTTTTTTGTTTCAAAACATGCTCTTCTAATGGTCCTTCAAGGACAGAATTTTGGTATACTATCATTAAAGAATTCCATGTAACAAATGCATTATGATTGTGTCAATAACGTCAAGAATAACCACAAAATGTTTCTCATATTCTTATCTCAAGAAATCAAAAATCTTCCCTCAAGCCTGTCTTTCAAAACTTCCAAATCCCTTTTATTTTCAAACCCACTTGCTTGAGCTTCCCCTCTCTCTCTTGCTAAAAATCTGTCCAGTGGACTCTGATTAAATCCCTTCAGAACAGAACCTTTCTTTTTCTCCTTTCATATTCTGACCTGCTTCCTCTCTTTCATACCCAGATGATCTATAAAACCCATTTTTATTCCGCTGAATTTTTCCTTAACAGATTTCCCTATTTGTTAGATTCATTATTAAATTGTTCGTGCCTTTAGGGTTTTAAAGAGCTCACAAACGCAGCATCTAACCATTTATAATGCCACCTCATGTGGGGCTAGAGACACCCAAGCTGGAGAGACCCCAGCAGGAGGGTTGGGACTACCGACCCCCCCCACACCTCCCACCTCCCTGTGCACAGAGGTAGGTCACTACTTAGGCCTAGCTTTTGAGACAGCGGCCCCACTTCCGACACCCCCCCCCAGCTTTTTTTTCACCCCACACCATTTCTAAGCGGGGGGGGGGGGTGAGGGAGAGAAGAATTGATTTTTATCCTCCGAACCGTATTATAACCTAAAACAGGTTGGAATTCAGGGACAAATGAGTCCCCTCGACCCCTTTGTCTTTCATTTCTACACCAACTGGACAGGAGCGCCCCCAAATTAAGCGAGCGCAGAAACAGCCCCCCTCCTTAAGACCAACATTTCCTTCCAGGCGCCCGTGGCAGAGGGGAGGAGGAGGTGCGGCGGGAGCCCCGACCAGGCGCGGGGTACCAGCAAGGTTGGGGGAGAAAGAGTCGTGGGGCGGGGCTGGGGGGGGGGGGAGTTGCAGCACCCTAGCCCCGGACAGTCCGGCCCAGAGGCCTCTGGGACACAGGAAGTAAGGAGGGCATGGCGCCGTCTACACCTCTGCCTACAGTTCCAAGTGGTTTGACCCGCTTGGCTCCTTACCCGCCGCGCTGTCTCCCTCGGAGCATCCTGTACCAAGTGAATGATTAATCAATTTATGAAATGAAAGAATGAGGGTAGGCGCTCCTGGTTCTTTGGGTGCTCTCGGGAAAGGCCACGCTTGGTAGCGGGGAAATGGGGCGGCCCCGAGACTGCAGTAAAAAGTGGGGAGGGGTACTGAGGCAGAGGGCGTGGCTCGCGGAGGGGGAGGGGGGCCGAGAGGAGGAGGGAAAGGGGCCGAGAACATCACCCCCCGCCCTCCTCGCCCTCCTCGCATTAGAGCTGGGAGCGCCCCGCGAGGGCGGGGAAGGGGTTGGGGGGGAGGATTAAGGTCTGGTTTTTATAGGGTTTGGGGGGCGGGCCCAGCTCATTTACATACCCAAACCTTCCCAAAGGGAGGATCCCCCTGTGGCGTCCTTAGGCTCCGCAGCTGGCCGGCTCGGGCTTGGCTGGGGGGGGGGAACAGCGCCCGCCCACGTGGCCTCGGCAGATTCGCTACTTGTTACTAGGATGTGACTTGTGGTTACTTTGGGATACAATGTGTCAATCCTGCTCCCTGGGTCTTTGGGCAGTTTGCGGGGGACTGCCAGCTTTCCCCTTGCCAAGCTTATTTCCTGCCAGCATTTCCTGACTAGACGGGGCGGGCCAGTACGGGGGAACAGAACTGTGTAACAGGGTTTCACGCACCTTAGAAGGGTCGCGGAGTTCAGCCTCCCAGCCCCTGCCTCCACCCCCGACCTTGGAGCCAAGCCCTGAAGCGTCTGCTTCCTGCTGCCAGGGCCCTGCCAGGGATCGGAATCCCAGAGTAGATGTTGTGTCAGGCTTCCGGAGCCCTCCCCACACCCAGCCTTCCTTAGCTACTGCTCCTAGATCAAGTCAGAGAGTGGGGGGGAGGGGGAAGAGACAGACAGACAGAGAGACAGAGACAGAGAGACTGAGAGAGAGAGTGACAGGCAGAGAGAGAGGACTCCTAAGGACCTCACCCTCTGTAAATCCCACTAGGCCAACGTCCTGTCCCTGAAGAGAAGGTAAGGGCCTCTACCCCTCTTGGGATCCTCCCTCCCCAACTCAGCCTGCAGAGGAGAGATGCCTGGCCTGAGCTCCCCTCTGGAGCCTGAGGGAATGGCCCTGAGAGCTTCTCAGCAAGCTTTCTTCCCTTTGCTCTTTATGCAAGTCTTGCCATGTTTTTCTAAAATCATTGAACTCACCGTCAGTAGCATCCATCACAGCCATGTACCACACCCTGTTTAGCCATTCTCCAATTGACGGGCACCCCCATAATTTCCAGTTCTTTGCCACCACAAAAGAGCTGTTATAAATATTTTAGAAATATAGGTTCCTTTTATTTTCCCCTAATCATCTTTGGACACAGACTTAGTAGTGGTATTGCTGAGTCAAAGTCTGTAGGAAGTGTGATAGCTCTTTGGGCATAATTCCAGATTGCTCTACAAAATGGTCGGTCAGTTCACAGTTCCACCAATAATGCATTAGTGTCCCTCCCAGCATTTGTCACTTTTTTCTTCAATCATTTTAGTCATTCTAATAGGTATCAGATGATATCTCAAGTTGGTTTAATTTGCATTTCTCTAATCAGAAATGATTTAGAGCATGTTTTTCATATGACTATAAGTTATTTTGATTTCTTCATTGGAAAGCTGCCTGTTTGTATCCTTTCACAATTTATCAATTGGGGAATAATTCATATTCTTAGAGATTTTACAAAATTTTTATGTATTTGAGATATGAGACCTTTATCTGAGATATTCTCCATAAATTCTCCCCATGCCCAATTTTCTGCTTTCCTTCTGATCTTGGCTACATTTGTTTTATATGCACAAAAACTTTTAATTTAATGTTATCAAAATTATTCATTTTACACCTCACTCTGCTCTCTCTATGTCCATTTTTGTTTGTTCACCAATCCTTAAGTCTAATAACTAACATATTCCACGTCCTTTAAATTTTCTTGTAATCTCTGTCTATCCAGATCATGTATCCATTTTGACCTTATCTTAGTGAATGGTGTAAGATATTGGTCTATGCCCAGTTTCTCCCAGACTGCTTTACAGTTTTTCCCCCCATTTTTTTTAAACCAAGTAATAAATTCTTATTCGAAGATCTTAAATCTTTACACTTGTCAAATAAAAGGTTACTATATGTATTTGCTACTGTAAGTTGTACATCTATTCTGTTCCATTGACCTTTACCAGATAATTTTGTTATTTTTTTTCTAATTCAGTAAAATAATTTTTGGCAATTTAATTGGGATGGCATTGAATATATGAATTATTTTAGGTAAAATTGTCATTTTTATTATATTGGCCCTGCCTACGCATGACAATTAATATTTCTATGATTATTTACATCTGGTTTTATTTGTATGAAAAGTTTTTTTTTTATAATTTTGTTCATACCATCCCATGTATTCTTTTGGCAGGTGTACACCTGGGTATTTTATAATGTTTAGAATTATTTTAAATGGGGTATCTTTTACTACTATTTTCTCAGGATTTTGTTTGAGATATATAGAAATGTTAATGATTTATGTAGATTTACTTTACATCTTGCTATTTTGTTAAAATTGTTAATTCTTTCAACTAACTTTTTAGTTGAGTTTTTAGTATTTTCCAAGTATATCATGATATTGTCTGCAAAAAGAAATAGTTTTATTACTTTGTTCCCTATTCTGATTAATTTTATTTCTTTTTCTTGTTGCTAGTGCTAGGATTTCTAATACAATATTGAATGATATTGGTGATAGTGGGCATTCTTGTTTTACACCTGATTGTACTGAGAAGGCTTCTAGCTAATCCCCATTATGGTAGTGCTTTCTCATGGTTTTAGAGAAATGTTTTTTTACCAATTGAAGGAAAAATCCATTTATACCAATACATTCAAGTGTTGGTTTTTGATAGAAAAGAGTGTGGCAATTTATTAAAAGCTTTTTCTATATCTATTGATACAATCATGTGATTTTTGAAAAACTTTTATTATTGATAGAATCAATTATTTTAATAGTTTTCCTTATGTTAAACCATCCCTGCATTCCTGGTTAAATCCCAATTAGTTGTAATGTAAAGTCTTTGTAATATTTTGCAATCTTTTACCTAATATTGTATGTAGGATTTTTGCATTGATAATCAACAAGGCAATAATCACAGCAGTTGCTACTGCTGTGGATATGCCAGCAAAGTTCTCAGTAGCAAAATATAAAAGACTCTCCACATAGAAGGCAGAAGAGAAACATTTATTCAGATTCCAGAAAGCCCAACCCCCAAACCAGGAAACCAAATTCATCACAAAATCCAAGAAGTTAATACATATTATCACTGCAGGAAGCATGGCCATTCCCAAGCTTCCTCTCCCCCTCCCAAGTTCCCACAAACACTCACAATCCCAGCTGTCTTCTTGCCTGTGTCTACTCTCTCCCTCCACTCTAACTGCTCTCTACAAACTGACACACCTTTTGCCTTTCTTTCACAGTTCTGACTCACATCAACTTCCTCTCAGCTCTGACCTTACTTCCTCTCAGTTCTACTTCTTTAGCAAATTCCTCCCACCATATGTGACTTAGGCAGGCCACATGGGCCTATTAATAGATGGAAAAGATTTTCAAATTAAGCAAACATACATTAACAATACATATGGCCCCAAGATCTTTCTTATCCATTACTTAGATCAATGGGCAACTGGTATCAATGGAACTATACAACAATATAACAGAAATAATGCAAAATAAACACATAAAACAATATCTTCACGTAGGGCTTGAACACAAGCACCCTATGGATACAATCCCCCCTTGAACAAATGGGACCCCAAATCTTGGGGTAAGGGGCGAAGGTCTCTTCTTTCATGGCTACTTCCAGCTAAAATTGGATGTAGAGCTGTCCCTGCCACAAGAGGTCCCATTTGAGGGGTCAGTTCTTTAGCTGGCATCTGGAACTTGGTCAACACAAGGTCCAGGGGTGACACATCACAGTTGTGGGGCGGGGGTATGTCTGGCTTAAGCCATCAGGCATCTGCAGGTGAAGGGTACTAAGCCTGCAGGAAACAAATCTAGCAAACAGGTTAACAGCCAAGAAGCCAAAAAGAAACAATAATTGGAAGCAGGGTACATATAGGATCTGCTGTGCTTCCTAGAGTCCAGGAAGTCTGCTATCATAACCTCATTCATGGTAGAATATATGAGTTAAGGGTACAATTTGGTAACTGTCTTCTCCTGAATAAACAGCAGTTACAGTATTGTCCATTCTATGTGCCATAATTTCTGCAGCCTTTGGAACATCATCTGGCTCCTGCTTTACTTTAGCCCCCAATTTTATTCTATCAATAGAACCAAACCCTTCAGTTCCTCTGCTAATTATTTCAGAAGGAGGATCAGTCTTCACAAGGGATATTGTTTCACAAGGAATGATAATCACTTGGACTATTTTATCATTTTTACAAAACTTTATAGGTTCTTTAGTCAAATTTTGGAATGTCACAATCATTTCTCCTTGATATTTGGAATCTATTACTCCAGCTAATACATGTATTTTTTGAGCTGCTAATCCTGATTTAGGTGATATCCATCCAAAATCATATTCCAGTGGAGGTTTTTCTTAGTTCTTTTCTATCCAACTGAAAGTCCTCTATAAATCATGTCCTACCTAACCAGGTGCTCCTGGATATGGTGCTGGGACATCTTATCTCACATTCTAATGCTCAATATTTGGGATCCTATGTGTTTGTTGTTTTCTAATTTGCAGATTTGAGGTCATCATTCTGGCTAGAGAAGTACTTCCTCTCAATGGTCTATTATTCAAATTACATAAAACAGTGAACAAATTAGCCTTCCAATGGTGATAGGAATTATTAAAATTTAACTTTCTTAACTGTTCTTTTAATAATCCATTCATTCTTTCAACTAACCCAGATATTTGTAGATATGTTCTGTCATAAATTCAGCATATTGACTACTTCCACCTATCCCAGTACTTTCTTTAATCTGAGTCTCACACCTGAAGGTGTGACAAACTTAGATACAAAGGTACAGGAAGACCTGTAGGGGCAGTTCTTACTTCTCTATTCCATCTAACATCAAGTCCCTTTTTTGGTTCCTTTTTGTATAGTTCATTGGTTAGAATACCATCAATTCTTCTAAAATCTACCCCTGCTCTCAGTAGAGCAGTAAACATTTTTTTCTCATCACTCTATTTTGACTTTAAATCCACCCGCTATTTACTCTTCTCTCTCAAGGAAATTTATCTTGTCCCCAGTCCTCTAAGTCACTTAACTGTGAAATCTTGTCCAGCACCTGTGGAAGAAGGTGCACTACCTCCCCAATTAATAGAGTCAGAATTAGCTGCTTATAAACAGCAGGACCCATCTTCACTATTATATTTCTATGGGAAACTCCTAAGGGAGTATTGTGATAAGCCTTGGTATTGCCCATCCTGATATTTGTCTTCATTACCTCTTCCTTTAACTTTCTTGTACAATCCCTAAGTGAATACCAGGGCCCATCTGCACTAGGCCACATAGAATAATATGGAAATTCCCAAGTGCATCCATCTCTGGCTAAAGCTAACAGATTGGTTCCCTTGTTACTTCCTTGCATATGGTAATCCCTAAAAGCTTGCTGTACAAAAGGATTCTGACTAATACCTGTGAATTTCAAACAACCCACTCTATCAGTACTCCTCTGGTCCCTCCATCACTGATTCTCACTATCCAAGACACTAGCTATTCTTCCATTCTTTGGGTAAACTGAGTCAAGCCTCCTCCCCACTCCCAAGTTCTCACAAACAAACACTCATAATCCTAGCTCTCTCCCTGCCTGTGTCAAGTCTCCCTTCCCTCTAACTACTCTCTCCACACTGCCACACCCTTTGACTCTCTCTCCTAGCTCTGACCTCACTTCCTCTCAGTTCCACTTGTTCAGCAAACTCTTCCCACCATATGTGACTTAGGCTTCCATGTGATTCAAGCAGGCCACATAGGTCTATTCATGGATGGGAAAGATCTTCAAATTAAGCAAAATTACATGAACAAAATAATATTCATTAATGAAAGTCACCTATAATTTTCTTTCTCTGTTTTTACTCTTCTTGCTTTAGGTATCAGTGTCACTATCATTTTTTGTTTCATAAAAGGAGTTTGGTAGGATCTTCTCTTTGCCTATTATTCCAAATAATTAATTTAATATTTATTAAATTAAAATAATTTAAAAATTAAAATAATATTAATATAATTTAAGAATAAATAAATAATATTAACATTTCTGTAAATATTCTTCCATTTTACTTAAATCATTAAATTTATTGGCACATAATTATGCTTTCTTTCATTTCATCTTCATTAGTGGTTTATTTACCCTTTCATTTTTGACATTAGTGATTTGGTTTTTTTTCTCTATTTTAAAAATCAGATTATTCAATGATTTCTCTATTTTATTTTTGTTAGAATTTCTCTTTGTGAATTTCCCTACACCTTATTTTTGCTCACTATGATTCTTCCTGGCCTTTTTACCCTATCCTTGTTACTTTATGTTCTTCCCTTACCCTCCTATTCCTTCTTCTACCTGCCCCTCTCAGAGGGCCTCCTTATCCTCTCCCCCCACCCTCCTAAATCTTAATCTCCACACCCTTAGCAAGGTCCCTCCCCCTCCTTGCCCCCCAGTTTTCCACCTCTCTGTAAGTTCAGAAGCCTTCTATACTCTTGCAGAGGTGCAGCTTGTTTTTTCTTCAACCCCCGAGTAAGGTTCTGACATTACCAGCCTTCACCCCCCCCTGCTTCCTCTGCATCTTCTTTCATGCCCCATTTTTTAGGAGAGAATTCTTCCTTTTGACTTTTTCCTACCCAGTTTGCTTTTTTAGAATCTCCCCATCTTACACAACTCAGCCCCAACATTTCTTTCTTTTTTTGTTTTTCTTTTTTGAGGGGGAAGGCAGGGCAATTGGGGTTAAGTGACTTGCCCAAGGTCACACAGCTAGTAAATGTTAAGTATCTGAGGTGGGATTTGAACTCAGGTCCTCCTGACTCCAGGGCTGGCACTCTATTAGCTGCACCACCCACTTGCCCCTGCCCAACCTTTCTTTCCAACTTCCTTAGGAATTATGACACTTTTAAGACTTCTGCTAACCTTTTCATATATAAGTAAACTTGGTGATGTCTGGAAGTCATACTCTTCTTCTGGTTTGGGTCTTGAGCGGCTCTGTCACGTGGGTAACATTGGGGGTCGGGTTATTTCTTGTTTACTGAGTCTTCCAGCCTCCTTTCCCACCATGGACTTGATAGCAGGGCCACATTCTGTCCACTATCTGTCCACTCTCTGCCGGGAATGGCCACGATGTTCCTGTTGCTGCTTTCTTGGGGTCCTGACTTTGCTGTTTTCCAGGATCTCAGGTAACACTCATGCCAGGGACCCACAGTCTCTCAGTGCCCCCTCCTTGCTTCCCCATCATAGATCTGAATATTTCTGACCTGTGTTTGGTTTTGAGCAATACATCTTTGGACCTCCCCTGTATGGATTTTTAGTAGAATATTGATGGACTCAGTCAGTATAAGGCAGCTGGAAATCTGGTTCAGACAGACAGAACTGCAGACCTTTCTCTAGTTATTCTTCCACAGGCCTCACATTGGGCTGGCAGCTGGTCCTGAAACTCCCCTCTGCTCTTCGATTCAGAATCACAGTTGCTGCTTGTTTTGAATGTTTTCCTTCCCTAATACCCAGCCTAGGGCCCAGCCCCTGCCCTCAGCCTGGAGCTGCCACATCTAGTGGCAAGTCCCCCCAGTCTGCCCCAGGTATCCAAGCTGGAGTTGGGCAGTAAGTGAGGGCTGCCAGGTACCACATGTTCCTGCAGGCTGCACAAGTTGAAGCCTCTTTAGGCTGGCTCTGGGTCCCTTCTTGGCCTGCTGGACAGCCTCTCCCTGATCTGGAATGCCCAGAAATGCCCTTCCTGCCTAGACCCCTTTCCCCCAGCCCACAGACCTATCTCTGTCCCTCTACCCTGCCCCAATCTGGAAGCAGGCCTCCCTGTGGTTTCTTGCATTTCGCCCTCAGGATTCAGGCTGGGAGGGGATATTCTCTATCTGTTTGCAGGAGGTGTGAGGGTGCCCAGCTTGGGATTCTCCTTCCTTCTTCTCCACCCTCCTTCCTAGAGGTTTTCACTGGTGACTTTCAGGTCCATTCCCAGGTGGAGGCTGGGAGAATAACCTGATTTCTACCAAACTGCTTTCTCAGTTTCTCAGCTGTGCTTGGTAAAAAGGGAATCCTTCCCCCGCCCATTTATGTTCTTGGATTTATCTGATTCTGGGCCCCTGCATTCAGTTGTTCTGTTTTGTTCATCTCATTGGTTCCCCTTCATCTCTTATCACCTGGGGCAGAGTGGAACCTGGGGAACCCCATACAGTGTATATTGTACAAACCCAATGACTCCAGCAACATGACTGGGAAGACCCAGGCAAGCAGGCCCCTGAGTAACTGCCCAGAGCTGTGGCCGGGTCTGAGGTCAGATGAGGAAAGGGGCCTCCCTCTGCACCCAGAGGCCCTGGAGACTCCTTCCCTCCCCAGGGGGCAGGGTTATCTCCCCTAGCCGATGTGCCCCGAGGGTTGGTTTCAGTCTCAGGGATTCTTTTTTCTTTCTAGGGAGGATTCCGTCTGGAGGGAGACAGAAGGTTAGTCTCCGCTCTGGTGTCAAAACAAAATGCACCAGTAAAACCCCAGAAGGAAGGCAGCTGAGAAGGCCTCACCTAGGGCAGACATTCCATCACATAAGTTGGAGTTGGTCGTATTCCCCATAAGTTTAATGGATGTGGGACAGCATTTGGCCAACCTTTAGTTGAGTTTGGCCCATCAGACAAGTCTTAGTGGAGAGGAGCCTTGTAAAGGACTCACTGTGGGAAGGCTTGAGGCTGGAGCCTCTTTCTGACACCTAGAAAGTCCCGACTTTGGCCTGGCCTCATTTCTGGGACTTTGGTGGAAAACACCACCTGGGAATCCTGGGAAAGGGTCTGAGCTGGCCCACTTTGGGAGGAAGCTTTCAGTGTAGCTTGTGCCTTTGTGGACATTTTCTCCTGGAAGCATATTTAGAACCTCCAGGAAAATGGGACTGAGTTGTTTGATCGTGATCCTGTGTAGTTTAGAGACTGGGTTTGTGTGAGGCTTTGAGACCAGCTTTGTTGCTTAATCTGGACATGGGCCTCCTGTGTGTGCTGTATTTGGCCTGCCAGCTGGCCTCTGCTGAGATTTGCTCGTTCCTGGGTTTGAACTCTGGGAAGCTACAGCTTCCCAAAGCTCTGGGAGCTGGTCCCTATTCAACTCTCTCCTCTGCATGAGGACTTAGTAACATCTTCCTAAAATCTGTTACCTCAAAAGTAGAGAAGAAAATGTGTGTGTGTGTGTGTGTGTGTGTGTGTGTGTTTATGTATATGTGTGTGCTTCTCTCTGTAGGTGTGTGTATATGTGTGTGTGCATGTGTATAGGTGTGTGTGTTTGTGTGAGTGTGTGTGTTTATATGTGTGTGCGTCTCTCTGTAGGTGTGTGTATATGTGTGTCTGTGTGTGTGCATGTGTATAGGTGTGTGTGTCTATGTTTGTGAGTGTGTTTGTGTTTGTGTGTGTGTGTGAGTGTGTGCGTGTGCATTTAGAACTTTTCTAGTTGGCACCTCTTGTGTTTTATTTTCCCTTCCTGGAAGCTCCAGAGTCTATGTGTCCTGCTACACTAGGAGCTTAATAGACGTTTGTTGACTTAAACCATTGCAATGTGAGCTGCTATTTCATCTCTATATCCTCAGCACTCATCCTGCTGGCCTGCACACAGTAGGTGCTTCATAAATGTTTACTGATTGTTTGATAAATGCTTGTTGAGTTAACATAATTGAGTCTCCAGTTCCAGACCATCTGAGCCTTTCTATTCTTTTCTGTCCCCCAAGATCTAACAACATCCACACTACTCGAGGAAGGAGGCCCCTTTTGAATCAAGGCTGTGTCTGTTGAGACTAAGCTGCCTTGAAGGTGTCACTTTGATATAGATTATTCTGGGTTTTATAATTTAATAATCATGATTTGATGGTTTTCATCATCAGTGGTCAGACAGTGCATCAGATGAGATCACTTCTATATAGAAAACAACAACCTGTAACCAGACTTGTGAAGCCTCCTTCCCCTGCAGCCAACATCTCTCTGGCTCCTGTGGGTGTGGTCCCAGGTAGGTCTGAGTCAGGCCCCTGCACTGCTCTGGCTTCTACTTATAGCCTTCTCCACTTGCTCTCTCCCCCACTCCTCACCCCCTTCAGCTGGGACAGATCTCAGTTACTCAGGGAATCACTTCATCCCTTCAGTTGGACACCCTTCTTTCATCAGCTTCTCCTCCAGGGCTATTAAGATTCCATGACCTTGCCCAAACAGAAGGTCTCAAGGTCCTTACTTGATAAGTTGCCAAAGAACTTCATAGATAGGGAGAATTTACAGGGTCTTTTGCAGTTTTCTCAAAGAATAATTTATTCTTATTCATGTTAAATGTACCCAATTTAATACTTGCCAGTGTTTACATATTGTAACCACCCTCTCTCACAGCTTAATTCATAATTTCACAGCATCCAGATCAAAGAGGTGGGATTTTTCTTTCTTATTTCAACTTTAGGTGTTTTTTTTTTTAATGGTACATAGTTTCAAAAATTGGGCTGCAGATTCTTCTTTACAAATGTGTTACGCGCAATGCAAATCAACTACAGAACTCACATAACTCTTTGTGGTTCCCAGGTCACCACTCTTAGAATTCACTTGCCTTTTGTTTTATACTTAATAGTATTTTATTTTTTCCAATCATGTGTAAAGATAGTTTTTTCAACATTCACTTTTGTAAGATTTTGAGTTCCAAATTTTTTTCCCTCCCTCTTCCTACCCCAAGGCAGCAAGACATCTGATCATACATGTACAATTATATTAAACATATCTCTATATTAGTCATATTGGGAAAGAAGAACCAGAGGAAAAGAGAAAAAACACAAGAAAGTTAAAACAACAAAAAAAGACAAAGCAGTATGCTTTGATCTGCATTCAGACTCTATAGTTCTTTCTCTGGATGTGGATAGCATTTCCCATCATGAGTCTCTTGGAGCTGTTTTATATCATTGCATTGCTGAGAAGAGCTAAGTCCAATAAAACTGACCATCACACAATGTGGCCATTACTATATATAGTGTTATCCTGGTTCTACTCCCCTCAGTCAGTGTCAGTTCATATAAGTCTTTCCAGGTTTTTCTGAAATCCACCTGCTCATCATTGCTTATAGCAAAATACTATTCCATCACATTCATATATCACAACTTGCTCAGATATTCCCCAATTGATGGGCATCCCCTCAATTTCCAATTCTTTGCCATTACAAAAAGAGTGGCTATAAATAGTTTGTACATGTTGGTCCTTTTCCCTTTCTTATGGTCTCTTTGGGATATAGACTTAGTAGTGGTATTGTTAGACCAAAGGGTACACAGCTTTTACAGTGCTTTGGACATAGTTCCAAATTGCTCTCCAGAATGGTTGGATCAGTTCACAACTCTACCAGCAATGTGTCAGTGTCCTAATTTTCCCACATCTTCTCCAACATTTATCAGTTGAGGAGTTCATTTACTAAGGATACAATCCCATTACCCTCTAGGAATCATTTGTCAAATGAACATTTTTGTACTATGGTTTCCCAAAAATCCCAAGAAGAGAAAAATTAGAAGCATAATAACATAAACAAGGTTACAGATTTAGAACAGGAAAGGAAATTGCCAGTGAAGTGACATCAATGAATTTGTGAATTATCTTCTATAGAAAAATCACTTCCTCCTTCTGTCCATTTGACACTCAGCACTGTTTGCATTCAGAGAGTAGAAATAGCAGAATTCTGATCCAATCACATGTAATTCTTGTTCTTACAGCTCCTAAACATCTCCCCTTAATGCCAAATTTTAAGTGTATTTTGCATTGAGGACTGATCTGCCTGTAGAGGGTCAACTATCCCAGTTATCATACTGATTAAGCTGACCTTAAATGAGCCCATATTACAGTTGGGATTAGGAGAAACTCAAGTGTGGATTCACACTTGCAGCTGCCATATAGACTCCCAATTTTCCCAAGGGCCATTTGCTGCCAGTACCTCATAGTATAAGACCTGCTACTTTCAATTAGACTGTTGCCCAAGTTTTATCCAGGCAGCCTTTCTGCTCAGGAGAAGGAGAGGGCAAGTCCCAGAGCTACCTGAAGGAGGGAGGTGATGGAGGAATGAAGAATGAAGGAGGAAGAGCTCTCAGAGCTGGCCAGACTGGTGGGTGGTGGCCCAGGTGGAATATGACCTCTGTGGTGGAGTTTGGAGGCCTGGGAGGGGTCTAGGGCAGGAGGGGGCTCATCCCAGTGGCCAAGGCATTCCCTGTGTTGGAGGGCAGAGATTGGGAATGAAAGGCAGACAGGGTCCTGAGCTCCTGGGCCTGGGTGTGACTGGAGGGAAGAGCCCATCCTGGGCCTCAGAGTCTGGGCAGAGGGGGCTGGCTGGAAGCATGAACTTGTGCTGAAACTTCTCTGCCTTCTTCCTTTCCTGGAGCTGAAACCTCTCTGTTCTTCCTTCTGGATTGAGAAGGAAGAGAGATCCCTCTTCCTCTCTTAGAGCTGAGATTGTGTTGCCTTCTCTTGGACTTGAGATCTCTGCCCTCTGGACCTCAGCTCTGAGTGTTGAGGTCCCAGTTAGGTCTGAGCCAACCCTGCACAGACCTGTTGGCCTTTGCTGGCTATTCATACCATTGGCACCGTGAGTGCCCTTCAGGTCCACCAAGAGCAATCCTCCCTCCCAGGCCTGGCTACTGGACAAGCTTCCCTCCCCTCATTCTTTTCCAGACTCCCAATCACTTTCCACATGTCTAGGGTCACTCTCCCCAGACTTAAGGTTGTCACCCTTTCCCATAATTCAAACCTTATCTACAGGGACCCAGGAATCCTGGCTCCCTGCCCCAGCTTTCGGTTAGAGATTCAGTTCTGCCTTCAAACCAAGCCCCCTGTAAGGACCCAAAGTTCTGCCCACCCTGAGGACCCCACTTTGGTTTCAGGAACCCAAGCTCCAGGACCTCCTGCCCCCCACCTGTCACCTGGACCCGAAGCCCCTGGGATGCTTTCCTATTAGATCCCAGGCACTGGCCCCCTGTGCCTAGTCTCCCTTGAGGGGTTCCAGGCCTAAGCTCTTTCAGGGGGTCCCAGGAGTTCTCCCCAGCTCCTAGTTAGACCCCAGGACACAGTCTTTCTGCTTTCCCAGGCTCAGTGTCCCCCTGGAGCCCTTCTGTCACTGCAGTGTCCCTAAGCTCCTTGCCATGAGCTGGGTTAGAATTTTTTCCTCCCAGCCTCTACCTGTGCTCCCCTTCCCCAGGCCTCCTGCTCCCCTGCCCCCTCTTCTTTCAGAGCCCTCAGGCCCCCTGCCAGGGGGCTGAATCCCAGACTGGATTTGGTCTCCCAACCTCAGGCTTCCCCTGGTCATTCCCTGGTGGCTCCATCCCAGAGCCCTCTCCACCCCATAACCTTCCTAAGCTTCACTTCTCCCTGGATCAAGCAGTCAGTCTGGTGTCTAGATCATGCATGCATGCCTTCTGTGTGTGTGTGTGTGTGTGTGTGTGTGTGTGTGTGTGTGTGTGTGTGTGTTAGTTGGGGAGAGGGGAGGCAGGGAGGGGAGAGGACCAGCTGGAGGGAGAGCTCGGATTCAGGAGCCATTGAGGCTCTGATTGGTCTCATCCCATTGGGGATCTCAAGTCCCTTTTGCCTCTTGGATCTCTGAAGGAGAATGGGGGACCAAGAGAAGGAATAGGAGAGGGAGGGACCATTTTCTTTTCCCAGCCCTACCCTGCTTGTATGTTGTAGTCTCTGCCCTGAGGGTATGCTTAGAAGGTTTATCCCTATTGGTCCAGCTCCTTGCCTGGGAAGAAAAGCCCCCCTGGGATCCTTCAGCCTCCCCAGCTCAGCCTGCAGAGGACCAAGGCCTGGCCCCAGCAGGGAGCCTGGAGCCAGAGGGAATAGCCCCTGGGAGCAGCAGATCCCCCAGCCCAGGTGAGTGCACTGTCCTCAGACTGGGCCAGCAGCACTCAAAGAGGCCATTTCCACAGATCTAGAGGATTGCCTGTGAGGCCCGTGAGGCCCTGCCTAAGGATTGTTTCTTTCCAGGAATATAAATAGGCAGAAAATTGAAAACAGCAGTAACCACAGCGCCCTGCTCTCTACATCTGTATTTTGAAATGATTGGAGGCACTTTGGCATCACAAGCTCTACCGACCCATCCCAATTGCTGCCTTACCCAGTGCTTCTAAAAAGGTTCCCCTCATGATCCCACCACTTCGCACATTCTGTCTGCCCTGTAGGGTCTTCTCTTTGCTCCCTCTATCTGTGCCTAGCACCCCTCCCCCACATCCACAGAAATGCTCCCCCCTCCCCTTTGCTTCTTTGGCCAAGCTCTCCCTGCCAGACCTTGAAGGCGGGGTGCTCTGCTGGACCTCCAGGGTCAGAGCTGCACAAACAGTTCTGTCTGGTGCAAGATGACCCCTCCTGTCTTGTAGCTGGTTTGACTCTCAAGGGTACAGTGAGAGGGCAGTGAATGCAATGAACTGGGGTGTGAGGGCCCTGGCCCTCTGCATACTCTGGTCCAGTGTTTCTCAAAAATATGGCAACACAAGAAAACAAGTGAAGTTGGCTTCCAGATCACACTCACAAATTGTTTGACCCATAGCAGAGCCGTTTGGACCAGGCCAAAGAAAAGAGTTCCTTCTTTAGCTGTGAGTGTATTAGCATTTGTGAAGGGCCTTCCCCTTAGAGAAGTGTAATGGAAATGCAGATTTGAAGATCTTCCCTGCCCCTAGGCCCTTTGATTGGCTTAAGTGACTCTGAGAACCTTCTTTAATTTGAAAATATACTCTGCCTCCTAATAGGCTGAATGTGGTCACCTGGAGCCTGTGGCAGGAGGCTTGGTTTTCAGGAATGACCACACCTTGATGCTGTGTGATTGGGCAGTGGGTCGAGAGGGTGGTTACATTCTCTGAGCCAGGAGAAGGCTATATAAACCCTAATGTGAGGCTTTGCTTTGGGGCTCACATTGAGAAGTGTTGTGTGATTTGACCAGATGAGACTCTGGCCGACTGTTGAGGATACCACCCCCCTGCGTCAACCCCCCTCCCACCCCCACTTTGAAAACCCAGATGTTGATGCTTTCCTCTCTGGTAACTGTGATTTGGTATTGATGTAATGGTTGGGCAGTTTGGAAGCCTGTCTGCTTGATCTGTCTGTATACTCTGAATTTCGGGGTGCTGACCTTTTCCCCCTGAACTAGGGAAATGATATGTTTGATTGATTAAAGCAAGGTTGTTAACATTTTGAGTTGGTTTCCTTTAGAAAAGCAGATCTAAGAACCTGTGTTGGCAGCCAGGGGACGCTGGGGTGCTTGCTGGTACAAGAAGACATAGGGAAAGGTCCAAGTTTGGGAAGGTGGGGTACTGAAGGAGACCCTGAGCTCTGGTCAGAGAGGCACCAGGCACAATGGGAGGATTCCACTTTCTCCCCCAAATCCACATCTGACCATCTTCACAGCAGCCCTGTACAGGAGGAGTTCTTATCATCTCTATTTCACTGTTCAGGAAACTGAGGCAAGCAGAAGTTCTGTGACTTACCAGGGTCACATAGCTAATAAGTGTCTTAGGCTGGATTTGAACTCAGATCTTCATGATCTTCTGCCTTTCCTAGCTCTCCCAGCATTGTCTTAGTTTGCCCACCTTCCCACATCCCCTCCAACATTGACTGCTGCCATTTTTTTTTTTTTTTTGGAACTTTGGTCAGTTTTCCAGAGTATGAGATGAAACCTCATTGTTATTTTGGTTACTTTATCATATTAGGGTTTTGGTGTATTTTTTCCTGTCATTTGGAATACTTGGCAGTTCTTCTTTTGAGAATTCTTTGTTCATATCCTTTGACCATTTATCTATTGGGGTATGGCTCTTTGTTGTTTTTGAGTTGTTTCAGTCATGTCTGACTCTTTGTGATACTCCTTAGGGTTTTCTTGGGAAAGATACTGGAGTGATTTGCCATTTTCTTCTTCAACTCCTTTTACAGATAAGGAATTGAGGCAAACTGGCTTAAGTGACTTGCCCAGAGGCACTTTGCTGGTAAGTGTAGGAGGCTAAATGTGAACTAAGATCTGGCTGACTCCAGGCCTGGTGCTCTATTGGGCAACCTACCTGCCATTGGCTTTTTAAAAATAGTATTTCATTTTTCCCCAAAATATATATAAAAAAATTTTTGGAGGGGGGAAAGCAGGGCAATTGGGGTTAAATGACTTGCCCAAAGTCACACAGCTAATATGTGTTAAGTGTCTGAGGTCACATTTGAACTCAAGTTCTCCTGACTCCAGGAGAACTAACTATTCACCAGGTGCTCTATTCACCACACCACCGAGCTGCTCCCTAAAATATTTTTAAACATTCTTTTTTCCCCTTAATTTTGAGGTCCCAATTCTCTATCTCCTTCTTCTTATACCTCCTGCATATGGTAAGCATTCAGAAATAGATTATATATATATATATATATATATATATATATATATACACACACAATTATGTAAAGCACTTCCATATTAGTCATTTTGTAAAAGAAATGAAAAAGAAAGTAAAAACAGTATGCTTTAGGTCTGTGTTCTGAATCAATTTGTTCTTTCTATTGAGGGGGATAGCATGTTTCATCATGAGTCTTTTGGGATTGTCTTAGATAAGGTGTCATTGTGAATAGCTAAGTTCTTCACTGTTGTTCAACATACAATATTGCTGTTACTATGTACAACATCCTCCTGGTTCTGTTCACTTCACTCTACATCAGTTTATTTAAGTCTTTCTAGGTGTTTCTGAAATCATCCTGCTTTTCTTATAGCACAGTAGTATTCCATTACAATCATATACCACATAGTAAGCCATTCCCTAATTGATGGACATCTCCTCAATTTCCATTTCTTTGCCACCACGAAAAGAGCTTTTATAAATACTCTTGTCCTAAATAGGTCATCTTCCCTTTTCAATCTCTTTGGAATACCGACTTAGTAGTGTTATTACTGGGTCAAAAAGTATGCACAGTTCTATAACCCTTTCAGTGTAGTTCCAAATTGTTCTCCAGAATGGTTGAATCAGTTCACAACTCCAACAGTGCATTAGTGTCCACGTTTTCCTACTTTCCTCCAACACTTATCATTTTCCTTTTCTGTTTTATTGGCCAATTTGATAGGTGTAAGGTGGTACCTTTTTGAGCCCAAAATTTTGACATAAGTAAGGTTAAAACCCTCCCTTCCCATCTCCCTCATCTTACCCTTCACTGTAATGGCTCTTTGCCTCTTTTATGTGAAATAATTCACCCCCTTCTTCCTCTCCCTTGCCTCTTAGAATACAGTTCTCTTTCTCACTCCTTAATTTTGTTTTCTTGACTATCATCTCATCATAGTTAATGGATACTATTGATGTACACCCCTAATTGCCTTAATAGTCAAAAAGGTCTTGAAAGTTTCAGGTGTCATCTTCCCATGTAGGAATATAAATAATTTGGCCTTATTGAATCTCTTATGTTTTCTCTTTCCTATTTACCCTTTGTTGCTTCTCTTGGGTCTTGTATTTGAAGATCAGGTTTTTTTGTTTAGTCCTTGTGTTTTTGTTAGAAATGCTTGATTTGGGGCGGCTAGGTGGTGCAGTGAGTAAGAGTGCCGGCCTCGGAGTTGGGATGACCCAGGATCGAAACCGGCCTCAGAAAATGAGCACCCACACATAAATCATGACTAGCCGTGTAACCTTGAGCAAGTTACTTAACCCCAATTACTTTAAAAAATAAAAAAAAATTTAAAAAAAAGAGAAATGCTTGATTATCCTCCATTTATTGAAGGTCCAGTTTTACCACTGAAGGATTATACTTAGCTTTTCTGGGCATATAATGCTGGGTTGTAATGCTAGTTGTTTTGTCTTTCTGAATATCATATTCCACACTCTCTGCTTTTTTAATGTAAAAGCTACTAAGTTTTGTTTTAGGCTGACTGTGGCTCCATGACCTTTGATTTACTTCTTTCTGGTTACTTGCACTTGTTTCTTCTTGACCTTGGAACTCTGGAACTTGGCTATAATATTCCTGGGAGTCTTCATTTTGAGACCTTTTTCAGGAAGTGATTGGTGGATTCTTTCAATTTCTATTTTATCTTCTGGCTCCATATATCAGGGCTGTTTTCCTTGGTGATTTCTTTGCCAAGAAAGTACAAAATGACATCATGGAGGGTCAGATATGACTCAACAACTGAGGAAAAATGATAACATCTATACAGTATGTCTTGTAGAGTCTGGTATAAGATGTTGGTCTAATCCTAAATTCCTTCCTGTCTGCTTTCCAGTTTTCCCAGCACTTTTTAAAAAACCAAATATGAATTTTACTCCAAGTTATTGGTTTTCCACTTGATCAAGCACTGAGTTACCAAGTTCTAATGATTCTGAATCTCCCATGTTTAATCTGTTCCATTCATTTCTCTCTCTCTCTCTCTCTCTCTCTCTCTCTCTCTCTCTCTCTCTCTCTCTGTCTCTCTCCCTGTCTCTCTCTCTCTCTCTCTCTGTCTCTCTATTTTACTAATACCTCATGGTTTTGATGACCAATGTTCTATACTATAGTCTGAGGTCTGGAAGTGCTATATCCTTATATATCCTTACTTCTCATCATTTCCCTTGGTATTGTAGGTCTGCTATTTTTCTAAATGAATTTTATCATTTTCTTCAGGTCTGTATAATATCTCCTTTGTAATTTTATTGTTTTTGTTATTGATATTGTTGTTCACTTGTGCCCAACTCTTTGTGACCTCATTTGGGGTTTTCTTGGCAAAGATATTAGAGTGGTTTCCTCTTTCTTTCTCCAGATCATTTTACTGATGAGGAAACTGAGGGAAACAGAGTTAAATGACCTGCCCAGGATCACACTGCTGGTAAGGGTCTGAGGCTGTGTTTGAACTCAAATTTTCCTGACTCCAGGCCCAACATTCTATCCACTCTGCCCTCTAGCTGCCCCCATAATTTCATTACTATAGTATTAACATTATAAAGATCATTGTCAAGTCTCCACTTGGGTTTGTATCTTTTGTGGTCTCTGAACTCATTTCCATTTTTATTTTATTATGGGATGAAAGGATATATTTATAACATCTGCCTCTTTACATTTGTTTGCAGTATCTCTATGCCCTAGTCCAAGGATAATTTTTGTACAAGTTCCATAAGGTGCAAAGAAACAAATCGTGTCTTCAGTCTTCTGACTTTCTTTCTAAAAATATTTCAGACTCTTTTTTCATCATTGAACATCCACCTTTTGTCCCATAATGCTGAGCTCACATTTGCAGGATAGGTCTCTCTGGGCTGCATACGGGGCTTCTCTGCTCTCTAGAATATTTTCTTCCATTCTTTCCTCATTTCTAGTGGCTTTGGAATACTTTTGCATATTTCAGTGTCCTTTGCATTGTATTTCAAAATTTTCTCTGGATGGCTTTTAGAACTCACTTAGCCTTGAGGACCTGGCAGTCTAACATAGGAAGACAACACAGAAAGGAATGATGGAGGCAGGTTGGAGTGAGGAGAAGGTACCCCAGTACAGGGGCACAATGGAATAGTCAGAGAAGTCCCAAAGATGCAGAGCCTGGTGAGAAGTGAGATGTCTGATATGAGCATTCTCCTTAAATGGAGGTTTGGAATTCATAATGCCATCCTGTGGTGGGGAGAGATAATTGTGGGAGGCTAGAAAAGGAAAGAAGTTTGAAAGAGCTTTTGTTGGGTGTGAGTTAGGGAATCAGAGATCACGTACCAATAAAAAGGCTGCATTCCTGCAGTGAAAGCCCACATGACAAATATTATGGTCTGGAGAATAGTGGCTGGAGATCCCAGTGGGGAAAAAAAAAGAATTATAAATTTTGGGGAATCTTAAAAAGTGTAAAAGACCAATAAATACCTTAATTGTTTCAAAGTAAAATAATAGAATAAAGAAAGTGAAAGGTGATATATATTGGTTAAAAATAGAGCATGAGTCAGGTGTTTTTAAGAAGATATCACAATGTTTGAAAGTAATGGAGAGGGAGGTGGAGCCAAGATGGCGGAAAGGAAGCAGTAACTGTGCTAAGCTCCTCAGTCACTAAACCTTAAAAAGTGAATCTGAACAGATTCTGGAGTGACAAAATCCACCTGGAGACAAATTGTGGCAGAATCCAGCCCAGGAAATTGCCCAGTGCGTCCAGACAGGATGAGCACAGAGCATGTGGGGTCTGCATAGCTCAGACTTAAGAGCAGACAAGGCTACACCAGAGAGAAAAGAAGCCCCAGCCAGCAGACTTACCAAAGAGGAATCGCAGTCATCTTGCCTTCAGCTCAGGAAGGGACAGGAGGAATCATTGGAGCCAGGTAGGAGAGTCAGGCCCCCAGCAGAGATAGCAGCTTCTCCTGCAGTGATCAGCTCCCAGCCTGGAAGTTTAGAAACTGCCTGCCTGTATAATACAGGGGCTAGAATGGCAAAGTAAATTCTAGTTGCTCAGATCCTCCCATCCCTCCCTCATGAAGTAGAAAACCCAAAGATAAGTCTCCCACCCAAATTGAAATCCCAAGTTAATGGAAATAGCCTCAGGCTTGGGAGTCTCCAAGTAGGGGTGTAACTGAGAAAACCAGGAGTCTGAAGAGAAGAGAGGGAGGGGTCCCAACAAGCCCCATCTCACCTCACCAACAGAAGCCTGCTTATAGCCCAGGGGTATAGAGGCAGAAATCAATTCACCTCCACAGTCTTCTCAGAGTGCATTCCTGCCTTAGCCCCAAACTAGGCACCCAGAGGCTATAGCACTCAAAGTCCACAACCAGGCCCTTAGCTCATAGCCTGAGAAAGTAAGAAATTGTAAGTCACAATGGTAAGGAAAGAAGCAGAGAAGAAGAAGTGGAAGGCAAGAAAGTCTATCCGAGCCTACTATGTAGGTCAAGAACAACCAAATACACAGGACAATATGGACTCTCTACCCACACCTGAGACCACAGAAGGAAATATGAACTGGTCTCAAGCTCAGATAGAATTCTTGGAGAAGCTTAAGAAAGATTTTAAAGACCAAATCAGGGAAGCAATGACCAACTTGGAAAAAAGTCTCAGTGAAGCAAACAAATCCTTAAAAAGTAAAATTAGTGAAGGAATTGGAGAAAATACCTCCCTAAAAAAGGACCTTCAAAAAATAACTGAAGTCTATAATTCGCTAAAAATTAGATTCAAACAAATTGAAACTCAGAACTCTATGATGCAGCAAGAGTCAATCAAACAAAACAAGACGATTGAAAAATTGGAAGTAAATGTAAAATATCTCACTGGAAAAACAACTGACCTAGAGAACAAATCCAGGAGAGACAACATAAGAATTATTGGTCTACCAGAAAGCCATGATGAAAAAAGCAGCCTAGACAACATCCTCCAAGAGATTGTCAAAGAAAACTGTGCTGCGGTCCTGGATTCAGAAGACAAAATAGTTATTGAAAGAATTCACCGGACTCCCCCTGAAAGAGATCCCAAATTGAAAATTTCAAGAAATAAAGTAGCCAAATTCCAGAATTACAAGATTAAGGAAAAAATTCTACAAGCAGCCAAAAAGAAACAAGTCACATATCAAGGAATTACAGTTAGGATCACACAGGACCTATCATCTTCTACATTAAAAGAGTGGAGGGACTGGAATTTGATATTTTGGAGGGTAAGAGAGCTAGGACTACAACCAAGGATTAACTACCTGGCAAAACTGAGCATAATCTTTCAGGCAAGGAAATGGTCATTTAATGAAATAAAGGACTTCCAGTCTTTCCTGATGAAAAAGCCAGAGCTCAATGGAAAATTTGATCTCCAATTACAAGACTCAAGAAAGACATAAAAAGGTAAACGAGGAAAACACAGATTCACACATACATACATGCACACACCCACACTCATGCACACATGCACATAACTTGCTATGCAACAAGAGCAAAATGTTCACATCCCTATATGAGGAGCTGATAACTGTCAATATTGAAATTTTTGTGATTATTATGACCTTCAAAAGGGTTATACATAGATGGCGTGGGCGTCAATGAACTAACCTGAAGATTTAAAAAAAAGAAAAAACTTATTAAGGGGATCAAAGGGACTGTAATGGGATAAAAGGAAAGGATGAGATAGAAAAAGGTAAAATATGCCATTCGAAGAGGCATGAAAACACACAATAGTAGAGGGGAAAGAAAGAGGGAGAGGAACATCATTTAAACACTATTCTCACTGGTTCTGGTTCAAAGAGGGATCAACTCAATCAGTAAAGTTTAAGATTCTAATGTGAATAGACGCATAAATTCATTAAATAGAGGAAAAGGAGGGAGGGAGAGGAGCACTGTTTGAAATTTACTCTCATTGGTTTGGTGTCAAACGGGGAGTAACTTACTCTGATAAGTATAAAAACTTATTGTGTTCTATAGGCAGTAGGAGGGTAAGGGGGAGGTAAAAAGGAGGAGTCTAAAGGGGGGGATTGGAGGTGAGAGAAATAGTAGTAAGGGTAGAGGGTAGGTTAGGAAGGGGTGTCACTGGGTGGAAACACTGAGGGAGGGGGTGGTCAAAAGGGAAAACTTCAAGGAGGGGAAGGGAGAAGGAAGAAACAAAAACATAAATAGGGGAGGGAATAGGATGGAGGGGAAGAGACAGATAGTCATCATTACTGTGAATGTGAATGGGATGAACTGTCCCATAAAACAGAGGGGGATAGCAGAATGGATTAAAAACCATAATCCTCGCAGTGAGTAGAGCGTCGGCCCTGGAGTCAGAAGGACCTGAGTTTGGATCCGGCCTCAGACACTTAACGCACACACAAATAAAAACCTAGCCATGTGACCTTGGGCAAGTTGCTTAACCCCAATTGCCCTCCAAAAAAAAAAAACTGCTTGGTACTGGCAGAGGAGTAGAGTAGTGTATCAATGAAATAGATTGGGCACAGGAGACCCAGCAGTTAATGAATATAGTAATCTATTGTTCGATAAACCCAAAGACCCCAGTTTTTGGGATAAGAATGCACTATTTGATAAAAACTGCTGGGAAAACTGGAATATAGTATGGCAGAAACTGGGCATAGATCATTACCTAACACCACATACCAAAATCAAGTCTAAGTGGGTGCATGATCTAGGTATGAAGGGTGATACTGTAAGCAATCTGGGAAAGCAAGGAATAGTTTACCTGTCAGATTTGTGGAGAGGGGAAGACTTTAGTACCAAACAAGAATTAGAGGGCATTATAAAATGCAAAATGGATAATTTTGATTATATTAAATTGAAAAGCTTCTGTACAAACAAAGCCAATGTAACCAAGATCAAGAGGGAGGTGGGAAATTGGGAAAGAATTTTTACAACTTATGTCTCTGATAAAGGACTCATTTCTAAAATTTACAGAGAATTGAGTCAAATATATATGAATACAAGTCATTCCCCAATTGATAAATGGTCAAAGGATATGAATAGACAGTTTTCAGAGAAAGAAATTAAAGATATCTATAAGCATATGAATAAATGCTCTAAATCACTATTGATTAGAGAAATGCAAATCAAAACAACTCTGAGTTGTTTATCTCTCCAGTCAGATTGGCTAAGATGACAAAACAAAGTGACAAATGCTGGAGAGGATGTGGACAAATTGGAACACTAATACATTGCTGGTGGAGTTGTGAACTTATCCAGCCATTCTGGAGAGCAATCTGGAATTATGCCCAAAGGGTATTCATACCCTTTAACCCAGCAATACCACTTCTAGGGTTGTATCCCAAAGAGATCATAGAAGTAGGAGGAAGACCCATATGTACAAAAATATTTATAGCAGCTCTTTTTGTGGTTGCAAAGAATTGGAAACTAAAGGGGTGCCCATCAATTGGGGAATGGCTGAACAAGTTGTGGTATATGAATGTAATGGAATATTATTGTGCTATAAGAAATGAGGAAGAGATGGATTTCATATTTACCTGGAGAGGCTTATACAAACTGATGCTGAGCAAAAAGAGTAGAATCAGAAGAAATTTGTATACAATCACAGACACATCATATGTGTGATGACCAACTATGACAGACTGGACTCTTTTTAGCAATGCAGTGATATATCAATCCCAAAAGACTCAAGAAAGAGAGAAATGTGACATCCAGAGATATAAATAGAAAGAACTAAGCATGAATCCTGATGGAAGCAAAATAATTGATCTTTTTCTTTTCGTTGTTTGGTTTTATTTCTTCTTTATCATTTTCCATCCCACCTAGTACAATACGCCTTTGTAATTGGACTAATGTCTAATATGAATGTATTTGCAGATCCTATACTAGACAATATGTGGTCGTGAGGGGTGGGGGGAAGGAAGTAAAGGAAATCTGAAGATCAAGGAACTATGGAATTGAATCTTGTTAACTGAAACTAAACTAATAAATTAATTTTAAAAAATCCTTTAAACATTAAAAAAAAGTAATGGACAGTTTTGTACATATGATGGAGAATTGTTCCTAAATATCAGCATCTGTGATAAAGTGAATCATATGCTAATGATGAGATGGAAGACCAACAAATTCCAAGCACATTGGCCAAACACACATTTGCATGTTGCAGATAAGAAATATAAATGATTACTCTCAAGGATTTTCAGATTTGGCCAACCTGTCCTATATAAGGTCCATCAATAGGCCTCTTAACTTGTTCTCTTGACTTTTGTTCTCTCAAGTTTCCGGAGTTCTAGAGGTATGATTAGATCTTTAATTTCTCTCAAGGAAACTGTCAGTGTCTTCCTTGTGAATTAGCTAAAACCCAACCTATGGTAATTGAATTTTGCTTTTTTAACATATGAAGGAAGTCTCCACAATTGCAATTGCTCAAAAGAATGATGAGATGTACAAATTTAGAGCCATCTCCACCCCAGATGTTCATGTGGACTGTCTGCACCCAACCTCTGGTAGACCCTTCTGGGCTTGTATTGGTCTGGTCAGCCTTGGTCAGACACACCATACCTTGGCCTTGACAGAGTGATGGGATTTGGTCCTCTTTCAGGACCAAAGATCAATAAAAATGACCAACTATGTAACTAAATATTATAGGAAATATATGCTATTGACAAGTGAAAGCAATCATAAAATGAAGGCATAGGATGTTTTGGCCAGGGCACATCATACCTAGGATATATTCAAGCATCAGAAGAACAAGAGAAAACTCTTCTTCACTTGGGTGGAAAGTATCACATCCCTTATTTCAGTCTAGATTGTAATTATTATGTCTTATGAATCCTTTTCAGGTTTTATCTAGAGAAGACATTGTTTCGGCTTCGCAGGAAATAAACTAGGTCTTTTCTTTTTCTTTCTTCTCTTTTTTATAATCACACATAAATCTCCCCAGCCCCCACAGAATATAATGTACTTGTCAGCTTCTCACAAAGTCTCCAGAGAAATATATCACTTCTATCATTTCTGATAAGGAAGAAATTTCACATCATCTTCTGTCTGTCTCTTCCACAAATCTTCCTCCCTCACAGGTAAAACATGTACTTTGTTTGAGATTCCACAGGGAGACCCATTGCATAGTAAAACATTTCATCTTTATTAGAACTGACCATATCAACTGTTTTTCTTAATATTCCTTTGGAATGTTTTGTGTAACTATATGTGTACAACCTATATTGAATTCCTATCTTTCCAGTGGGGGTGGGTGAGGAGGGAAGAAGGGAAAGAATCTGGAAATCAAAGTTTTAAAAACAAATGTTTAAAAACATTTTTTACATGCAACTGGGAAATAAGATATACAGGCATTGGGATATGGAGATCCATCTTGCTCTACTGGAAAGTTAGAGGGAAGATGGGGGAGAATACAAGAGAGCAGATTCAGGAAAGGGGTATTCAGTAGGCTTGCTGTCTTGGAGTGGGGGGTAGGGGAGAAATGGGAAGAGAAGTTGCAACTCAAAATCTTGTGGAAATGAATGCTGAAAACTTAAAATAAATTTAAAAAATTAAAAAATATATATTCCATTGGGCTCTTTATGAGTTTGGCTTCAAATGTTGACTCTGACACTCATCAAGGGTACAAGCTTTGGGTAAATCTTCTTTCTCTGCTTCAGTTTCCTCCTCTCACCTGAGGAGGGTTAGAGTACAGGCATCCTGGAGTCACTTTCACTTCTAAATCCCATGACTTTTGATCGTTTAGGAGTTGGTGACATTCCCGGATGTGGCTGTGGACTTCAGCCAGGAGGAATGGGGCCTCTTGGACCCTTCTCAGAAGGAATTGTACAAGGAGGTCACGCTGGAGAATGCCCAGAACCTGCTCTCCCTGGGTAAGGACACTTCCCCTGGCCACTCTGAGTCTGCAGTCAAAGGGAATATCTTCATTATTGAGTGTGCTGGCTTTGGAGCATTTATCAATTACTAGAAAGGGAAAAGTGTTGGTCTCCTGTGTCCCAGAGACAGGGTCCTCCTGCTGCCTGCTTTTCCTTTAGAAGGTCAGTTCACTGTGTGAAAAGAACCTGGAGGTTTCCTGGTTGCCCCTGAAGCTTCTCTTGCCAATTCTAGGCAGCTTGAGGTCCCAGATCAGATCAGTGTTGAAGTATCTCAGGTGTGGAAGTAATCCCACATGATGTAGGCCAGCCTCTCCCTGGACATGACTTTTGTCTCCCAAAGCTCTGAAATCTGCTCAGGCAGCTTTTCCCTGCACCCCTTCCTCTTTAGGAGGGGCCAAGTATTCAGGACATTCTCCTCTGTGAGAAGCCTCAGTTTGTAGTTCCCAGCTCTCAGCTGTGCCTGTAGGGCATGTTTGTCCTTCATCTTCCTTGACTTTGCCCCAAATTCCAGCCCAGATGATGGGAAAGGAAGGAAGGGAATAAGCACGTCTGTTCAGCTGCTGTTCACCAACTCTTGTGCTAAGTGCTTTCCTTACAATATGATGTCATTAGGTGATATTATTATCCTATTTGACATCTGAGAAAACTGAAGCAAACAGAGGTTAACTGAGTTATTTAGGAGCACACAACTAGTAACTGTCTGAGTCTGGATTTAAACCCTTGCTTTTCTGACTCCAGGACCAGGGCTCGCTCCCCTGCACTCCCAGCTGCCTCTAATTTCTAGATAATGGAAAGCATACAGTAAGTCCATCCTCCTGTGAAGAAGGTGCACCAAGACCAGATTTTCTGATTCCAAATTGGCTCCATGATATTCTCTCCATCTCTCCCCAAAGCTCCTAAAATAAATGCTATGGAAACCTTTCTTAAGGATTTCTGGAAACCTCCTATGCTCCTCGCTTGGAAGCCCCTGTCAGTGACAGAAATGACACACTGGCCCAGAATCAGACTTTGGACTATGGTTCATTGAGTTCCCCAGCAGGAGACTCTCATCTGAAAAGGCAAAGAACCCCTGAAGGAAGAGTCCCAAGGTTTTTATAGGATTCAGAGAGTGGGGAGCAGGGGAGGGTACAGGGCCAAAGCTGATGTATCAAGGTGCTTTTTGCTGGAGCTCAGGGTTGATCTGGCCCATCCTAGTTTGGGTTACTTGCATTATAGGCATTAATGAGGGAATAAGCCATATCTGTATGAACATGATGGAGTAATTCTCAAAATGCAGTAGCTTTGCATGCATACTCTTTTCCCTAAAGAGAATTGAATTACAAGGTTTTCTTCACCCTCATCCCTGATTCCCAATTCCCAGGGATCTCAGTTCCCAGAGAAGATCTGATTTCTTATTTGGAGGAAAAGGAAGCCCCATGTCTGTTGGAGCCAGAAGGCCTGAGGAGCTGCCATCCAGGTGAGTGAGGGGAAAGCAGGTATGTGAGAGCTGGGATTGCAAGAGGCTTCTCGGTGTGGGGGTGAAGCAAATGCTAGATTTGGAGCCAGAAGACCTGATTTGTAATTCTTTTCCAGACAATTTTTAGCAGTGGGATCCTATACAAGTCACTGAACCACTGGGTCTTAGTTTCCTCATCTGTAAAATAAGGGAGTTGGACACCACGGCAATTAAGCTCTCTCCCAGTGTTAAATCTGTAATTCTATAAAGAGCCATTGTTTTGGAATTTGGAGGCATGAAACTCCCCTGAAAGGGTGAAAAGGGCTTAGGCTTTCCAATTTGGGCTATTTGTTAGACCTTCTTCAAGTCAATGAACATATATCAAAGTGCCTGCCATGTGCCAGACCTTCTGGTAATCACCCGGGGCATAAAGATATACAAGGAACATCCCCTGCTCTCCTGGATCTCACAGACTGGGGGGCAGACAACATGCCAACAACAGGTAGAAACCTTTTATGGACAGGAGAAATTGGAGCTCATTGAGAGAAGGAAGGTACAAAAGTGAAGGAGAACTGGAAAGGCTCATTGTGAAAAGTGAGCTCCAGCTGGGGATTAAGGAAAGCCAAGATGAGCAGTCTAGGCACAACGATGGTGAGGAAAGCCTGTGGAGCTGGGAGGTAGTGTATCCTGTTCACAGAACAAAAGGGAGGCCCATACCCCTGGATTATAGAATATTTCATGGGGATAGAAGGTGAAAGGGAACTGGAAGAGTAGGAGAGAGGTTGCCAATAAAGGGATGTGTAGTGGCAATGCTGGGAGAGAAGGGGGCTATAAAAGAGGCGTCACCTAGGTGGAAACAGGACTTTGTAGCAGATTGAATGTGGGTGTCAGTGAGGAGTACATGGTGCTGTACTTAGCCTGTAGTATTGGAAGGAGGCCTTGGAGGCCATTAGGAGGATAGGAAGATGGGAGGGTTGGGGGAAGTGTATGTGTCAGAGGCTACAGAGAAGTCAAGAAGGATGGGGATGAAGAAATGGCTGGTGGATTTATCAATTTTGAGATTTTTGGTCTTTTTGGAGGGAGGAGTTTTCACTGAACAATGTAATTGGGAGTTAGACTGCAGGGAATTTCAGAGAAAGCAATGCAAAGGAGCTGGAGACGCGTTTTTAAATAGGTGTCTCCAGCTTTAGTCATAAAATGGAAGAAAGATATTGGAAAATATCTTCTGGATTGAATGAATCAAGTGAATGTATTTTGACTATTAGAGAAATGGTTTGATTTGAGGCAGTAGCTTTCCTTTCGGGTAATTTTCTTCAGGAGAGGCTGAAAAGTAGTGAAACAATGGGGATGCTGTAGAGGCAGTGTACTGAGGAAGATGGCAAGCTGAAAGGGCATGATTCACATATGGAGAGGAGTTGGCTTTAGCTAGCAGAGGGAGGACCTTTCATCTGATACTGGTGTCATAAAGGGGAAAAAGGCACTAGATTGATGGGAGCTGAAGAGGATAAGACAGCTCTTGATAAGTATCTAATTTTTTCAACAAAAGGTAAGACATATTTCTCTACTGATAAGGTAAGTGTGTGGGGGGCGGGGCAGAAAGTGGGGGAAAGCCGTAAGGGAGGCTTGGGCAAGAATGAAAAGATTTGGAAAAGCTGTTGTGGTGAATGAGACAGAAAGTCACTTATGTGGTTGTTGAATCATTTTGGTTGTTTCTGACGCGTCGTGATCCCATCTGGAGTTTTCTTGGCCAAGATAGGGGAGTGGTTTTCCATTTCCATTTCAAGCTCATTTTACATATGAGGAAACTGAGGCCAGCAAGCCTAAGTGACTTACCCAGGGTCACATAGCTATTAAGTGTCTGAGGATGAATTTAAACTGGAGTGTTCATGATCTCTATCCACTGCAACACCTACCTGTCCCAAGGGAGTTTGTTATGTAGATGGAAATGGCCTTGCCACAGTGAGGGTCACAGTGAGATTATAAAGCCTAAATGTGCAGTGGACCCAGGCAGCCTAGTTTTATGATTTTTCTCTCTCTCCATTCAGTAGTATCCAAGTAGTAGCAAAGGTTGCTGCCTTACTTAGAATTAATCCAAGGCTCTTTCATTGCTAATAAAAGCTAACTATCATCAGGGCCTTCTTGATGGGGGCGCTCTGGCCCCGTGATGATGGCTGCTGCCTGATCAGCCTCGTGGTTGCTCAAGGTTCACGGTGGCTGTGGGAATTTCTTAAAATAAGATGACAGTGAAGTGTGCCACTTTGATTGACTCTCCTTTTCATTTGAACACTTAAAGCCCCATTGTTCGATTATTAATTGACTTAATTTCAGTATTGTTGTATCTTAGGGAATAGGAAGAACCAAAGTGAGGGAGAGAACAAATCAACATGCAGTAATGAAATATTTTTCTTAAAAAAACAAAACAAAGGAAAGTTCAATGGAGAAGAGCCATCTAGTGCCATGGACAGAGCATTCCCACTTGCAGGGTTCGAGTTCTAGTCTCAGCTGCAGGGATGTTGGGCAGATCACTTAGCCATTCTAAGCTCATGGTCTGAGCTGCGAATGTACTGAGGGTGCTGGGCCTGCCTGTGGCACAGGTGTTTGTGAAGATCCAGTGTGACTGTGTGGGAAGTTCTTTGTAAATCAAGTTATCTGGCAGATGTGAACTAATGGCATTTTCAAATGAATGATTCTGTCCATTGAACTTTGAAGGCTTTTCTCTTAACCTGTGGAAATAGGATTTAGATCAGTAAGTTTATTTTCTTGCAATAGACGGAAGGGATTATAATTATTTATGTGAATACATGTGTCTTGGTATATATGTTTTATTGTTTGCTTTTTGCAGAAGGAGAGAATAGACCTAAAATGAAAGAGCCTACTGCAGTGCTAAGCATTTCTATGGAAGAAACTCAGAAGCAAAACTTCATTAGTAATGGTCCCTGTAATGTCACTGGGAGACAAATCTGTGCTGGACTTCACAGAATCCACACAGGAGAGAAACCTTATGATTGTCATCTTTGTGGGAAAGACTTGAGTCAACAATCACCCCTTATTTACCATCAGAAAATTTATAATGGAGAGAAACCACATGACTGCCATGAATATGGTAAAGCTTTTAATGAACACTCATCATTCATTATACATCAGAGAATTCACACTGGCATGAAACCTTATGAATGTAATCAGTGTGGGAAGACTTTTAGAAGAAACTTTGACCTTGCTAAACATCAGAGAATCCACACTGGAGAGAAACCTTATGTATGTAATCAATGTGGAAATGCTTTCCAACAGAGGGCCCATTTTGCTCTACATCAGAAAATCCATACAGGAGAGAAACTTTATGAATGTGACCGATGTGGAAAGTCTTTTAGAAGAAGCTCTGGTCTTGTTAACCATCAGAGAATCCACACTGGAGAGAAACCTTATGAATGTAATCAATGTGGAAAGACTTTTAGAAGAAACTTTGATCTTGCTAAACATCAGAGAATCCACACTGGAGAGAAACCTTATGAATGTGATCAATGTGGAAAGGCTTTCACACAGAGCTCCAATCTTACTCAGCATCAGAGAATTCACACTGGAGAGAAACCTTATGAATGTAATCAGTGTGGAAATGCTTTTAGATTTAAAAGCCATCTTACTCTACATCAGAGAATACACACTGGAGAGAAACCCTATGAGTGTGATCAGTGTGGAAAGGCTTTCAGATGCAGCTCTAGTCTTGTTGTTCATCTGAGAAGCCACACTGGAGAGAAACCATATGAATGTAATCACTGTGGAAAGGCTTTCAAACAGAGGCCTCATTTTGCTCTACATCAGAGAAGCCACACTGGAGAGAAACCTTATGTATGTAATCAATGTGAAAAGGCTTTCAAATCCAGCTTCAGTCTTGCTGTACATCTGAGAAGCCACACTGGAGAGAAACCTTATGTATGTAATCAATGTGGAAAGGCTTTCCAACAGAGGGCCCATTTTGCTCTACATCAGAGAATCCATACAGGAGAGAAACCTTATGAATGTGACCGATGTGGAAAGTCTTTTAGAAGAAGCTCTGGTCTTGTTAACCATCAGAGAATCCACACTGGAGAGAAACCTTATGAATGTGATCAATGTGGAAAGGCTTTCACACAGAGCTCCAACCTTACTCAACATCAATTAGTCCACATTGGAAAGAAATCTTATGAATGTAATCAGTGTGGAAAGGCTTTTAGATTTAAAAGCCATCTTACTCTTCATCAGAGAATCCACACTGGAGAAAAACCTTATGAATGTGATCAGTGTAGAAAGGCTTTCAGATATAAAAGCCATCTTACTCTACATCACAGAATTCACACTGGAAAGATACCTTATGAATGTAATTGATGTTGAATCACTTTCAAATGCAGCTTCAACCTCTCTGTACATCAGAGAAGTCACACTGGAGGGAAACCTTATTAGTGTAGTCAATGTGGAATGACTTTCAGAGGATTCATTTAGTTCTACATCAGCCACACTGGAGAGAAACCTTATGAATGTAATCAATGTGGAAAGGCTTTCACACACACACACACACACACACACACACAGTGCCAGTCTTGCTGTATGTACATCAGAGAAGCCACCCTGAAGAAAATCCTTATGAATGTAATCAATGTGGAAAGGTTGTCTGTCAGAATTCCAAACTTGCTCTACATCAAAGAATCCACACCTGGTAACCTTGTGCATATATTCAATGTGGAAAGGCTTTCAAAAAGAGGCCCCATTTTGCTCTTCATCAGAGATTCCACACAGGACAGACACTTTATGAATGTAATCATTGTGGAAAGACTTTCTATTGCTGTTCCAGTCTTGCTGGACATCAGAGAATCCACACTGGAGAGAATTGTTATGAATGTGATATATGTGGAAAGGCTTTAAAATCCAACTTCTGTCTTGCTGTATGTCTGAGAAGCCACACTGGAGATCAGTCTTTTGGGTGAATAGAATGTGGTAAAACTTTTAATTCCCATTCTTCCATGACTAAATCTTAAAGAATCCATACTAGATGATACTTCATCAATATGATCTATATGGAAAATCATTCAGGCTAGAGTCATCTCTTATTTCTCATCAGAAAAGTTATAGGAGATAGAAATAATAGGCCTGTAATGAATATGGAAAGGAATACAAATGGAGTTCAGAGCTTGTTAGACATCAGAAAATTCATCATGGGAAAAGCCCTGGGAAGACCTTCAGCCAGAAATCTTCTCTTCCTTTACATCAAGGATTCATATTGGAAAGAAGACTTAGGAATGTGCTCAGTAAGGTCCTGTCTTTCCCTGGAAGATGAAGGTCACTAGACTTCACAATATTCCCTATTGAAAGAAGCTTTATAAAAGTAATGATTGTGGGAATGCCTTCACCTGATCTTATACATGCATCTGCACTGGAAAAATATTGCTGGAGATAAAATGTAGGGATCTAATTAACGATGGAAGGCTTATTCATGCAGCAAAGACCTCATTAGACATCATATATTTTATACTGTGCATGGAGCCCTAAAAATGGACTGAATTTTTTTCTAAAATTTTCTAAAATTTTTTTCTAAAATTTTTCTAAAATACTAAGGTTTCTCATGTCTCTCATAAAATCTTCCATGGCATTCTTCTGCCATTCCCCAGATGATTGGTACTCACTTTGTCTCATGATGTTGACTGGCACAAAAAGTCCCCATATAAATATTTTGGTATTTGTTGGACATTTATTTTTATAATGATGTTTTAGTCTCCTGGGGGGCACAATGGATAAGAGGGCTGTGAGCCCACCAAACCTCAGTTCAATTTCAGTCTCTGATGATTACTGGCTGTATGACCCTGGACAAGGCATTTAACCCATTCCTGTATGACTTTCTCTAGAATGGGAATAACTCCTACCTGCCATGGTCGAGGAGAGGATCAAATGAGATAGTATCTGTCAAATGCTTTGTAAGCATTAACTCACTATGTAAAGTGAAGTTCTTGTAAGTTCAATATTATTATTATTAATATTTCCCTGGGATCATAAGTCTCATAGCAATGTCAATGACCTTTGGTTTGGGTTTGCCCATTAACTGGAGAATTGGGGAAAGATGGAACAAGTTATAGTATATGAATATAATGGAATACCATTTTCCTGTAAGAAATGATGAACAAGCTTGAAAGATTTACATGAACTGATGCAAACTGAAGTGAGCAGAACCAAGAGAATATTGTATAACCTATACCAGATTGGTTGCCATCTTGTGGAGGGAGGCTGAGGGGGGTGGAGGGAGAAAAAATTTGAAATCTAAAATCTTATAATAAATGAATGTTGGAATCTTAAAAAAAAAAGTAATAGGTGGGGAAATGAGGGAAGGAGAAAGTTCAGAATTTAAAATGTAGCAAAAAATAAATATAACATAAAATAGGGAGGTTGGACCTAGTGCCTTCTATTGTCCATTACAACTCAAAATTTGTGTTCTGATTAGAAGTACATTCCAAAGCCTCCACTGGTATTTCAAGAAAGAGACCAAGGGGTGGCTAGGTGACACAGTGAATAGAGCACCATCTCTGGAGTCAGGAGGACCTGAGTTCAAATCCGGCCTCAGACATGTAACACTTACTAGCCATGTGACATTGGGCAAGTTGCTTAACGCCAATTGCCCTCCAAAAAGCAAAAAAGAAAGGAAAGAAAGAAAGCCAGAGAGAAATAAAGAGAGAGACCTAGCCAGGACCAAGTCGTTAGTCACTGAAACTGTCCTTTGCTACTTAGAAGTAGAGACCTAGTACTAAATAGACATGTAATATACAAAAGAAAATGAGAGTTCAACACACGCCAAGACCTCACTTTCTCGAAATGGATTTACTGATCATTACAAAATGCCTGGAAAACTGGCAAATAATCTGGCAGAAAGTAGGTATAGACCAGCATCTCATGTTGCAGAACAGGCTTAGCTCCAAATGGATACATGCTTGTGATATGAAAGAAACAATAAGGAAGATGCATTTTGCAGTTAGGAAGTTGGGGAAAGCGCATCCCCAGAGAAGGGGTGGAGAAAAGCATACGGAATAAACAGGGGGATTTTTTGTCACATGAAGAAACTAATGGATCTGAAATGTAAAAGGGAAGGAAGCAAATGGGCAAATGATTTGCAGCAAGTTTCTCCAATAAAGGTCTCTCTTCCAAGTATTTAAAGAATGGATCCAGATGTGTAAAAATGGGCCATTGCTCAGTAGATCTCTGCTCAAAAGGTATGACTAGATAGTTTTTCCAGGAAGAAATCCAAATTTTCAATGACCATATTTTTAAAAACAGCTCACATTGGTAACCACTAATTCATATCACTAATAATTAGATTTTCAGATTATTGGAGGTGATAAGAAAATCATAGTCACCAATATTAGAGGGAATTCATGAATGTTTAGTGAGGGGCAGTGTTCTACATTGTCCTGTCAAAGAAAAAACGACGTGTCTCATCCTACACTCTTGGGTCCTTCAACTCTACCAGGACATAGATAACATATTCCATCTTCTGTCCTCTGGAGATAGGTCATTGCATTGATCTGAGTTCTTAAATCTTTCAGACTTACCTTTCATTACAATATTGTTTTTATTTGTAAAGTCTTATGGTTCTGTTCACCTCTCTTTAAAATACTTGATATAAGCGTTCCCAGGTTCTTGTCCAAACCTCACCATCATAATTTCTTACAACATACCTTATTTCATCTCATTCATGGAAAGCTCAAATATTTGGAGGAATTTATTTCTTTTGAATACATATTGGCTTCCAAAGCCTAGGACAAAGGGGGGAAGATGCATGTAAATTCAAAAATTAAAAGGAAAACCAAGACCAAACATGTAAGCTCAAATTCATTATTAATAATAGACACCTTCATTCATTCCCTGTTGATGAATTTGTGAAGCTCCCAAAATGACCAACATGAGGATTATCAGGAGGAATCAACAGATTTGAAAATGCCATGTGAAATGTTTTAATATCAAAAAGAAAATCAAGCAATAAATGATAGAAATTACTTCAGGTGGAATCCTCTTTTTCTGATTATATGTGTGGAAAACTGTGTGTGTGTGTGTGTGTGTGTGTGTGTGTGTGTGTGTTTGGTTGTTGTCCTTCATTCTCAAAGAGGATGAAAATGACATCACTGTGTTAGAGTCAAGTTACAGTGTGTCTGATGGGCTGATCAGAGCAATGTGAGCTTGGCATGCTCCGCCACAGGTCAGGCACAAACAGGCTATGTAAGCATGTGGGGAGGCTTCTCTAAATTTGTGAATCTTGCATTTTGAGCTACTTCAATTCTGCTCTGCTCCTAGAGCACAGCACCTTCTCTGCTGAGGACACACGCCTTGCTAGGCAGACCTGTGCCAGTGTCTCCCATGTCACACAATCAATTCCAAAGTTCTTAATCCGGGACCATCTCTCGTCATCTGATGAATATCTGCCCACTGACCTCAGATGACTCAGGAAGAGAAACTGAGGCTGGTGACTTTGCACAGCTCTGCCTCACTTAAATCCAATTCACTTACAAGTCATGGCATCACCTCCCTGATGTCGTGGTCCTCTTTGAGAATGAAGAATACACCACCACAACCACAAGAGAGACCCAGAGAGTGTCCTAGTATCGCTTTCTGACCACTTGAGCAGTTGCCCTGTGCGAATTCTCCATAAACATCTTTTTGGCAAGTGTAAGTTTGGCATTTGAACAATGTGGCCAGCTCACTAGAGTTGCTGTCTCTGCAGCAGTGTTTGAATGCCTGGAAGTTTAGTTCGAGAAAGGACCTCAGTGTCTGGTACCTTATCCTGCCCGGTGATCTTCAGAATCTTCTTAAGACAATTCAGATGGAACAGACTCAGTTTCCTGGAATCATGCTGGTAGACTGTCCAGGTTTCACAGACTGTCCATTGTTTCACAACAATGAGGTCAGCACAATCGCTCTGTAAGACCTTCAGTTTGGTAGTCAGTCTAGCATCTCTTCTCTCCCACACTTTCCTTCAGAGCCTCCAAAACACTGAGCTTTCTCTGGCAATGCTTGTGTCAACCAATATCAATGTGTAAATCCCTGGAAAGTATCCTGCTGAGGTAAGTGAATTTATCCACAGTATTCAAAGCTTCTCCATAGGTTCCACATATGGATGGTGTGGTACTGACTGATGGAATATCTGTTTTTCTGGCATTAAATGTTAGGCTAAAATTAGCACAAACAACAGAAAATCAATCCATACTTTGTTGCATCTCAATTTCAGAGGCTGCATTGAGTGCACAATCATCTGCCCCCCACCTCCCACCCCAATGCACCAGCACTCCCTGTACTTTAGTCTTGGCTTGTAACCTTTGCAAATGGAAGGATTTGCCATTAGTGAGGTAGCTGACCTGAATGTCATGTTTGTCTTCAGTGAAGGCATTTGACAACATGGCTGAAAACATCATGCTATAAAGCATGGGAGCAAGCACACAGCCTTATTTAACTCCATTTATGACTGGAAAAATGTGAGAGCATCATCTATTATCCGGAACACAGGTAAATGTGCTGAAGTGAGATCGACATACAAAACTGATGAGCTTCTCTGGGCAACCAAATTGTGACATAACTTTTCCTGTGCCCTCATGACAGTATGAAAGTTCTTGGTCAGATCTCCAGATGTTGTGTGCAGACCTCTGTTCTGCTCCTAGCATTTCTCCCAGAGTTGTTGGGCAGCAAATACCATATAGACCATTACTCTCTGCCTTTTCTGAAGCCACACTGGTTCTCAAATGATAATCTTCCAAGGGAAGGACCAGTCTATTAAGGAGGAGCCCAGCAAGAATCTTGCCAGCAGTGACTAAGAGTGAGAACCTTCTGAGATTTTCACAAAAAAATCTATTTCCTTTACCTTTATAGAGATGAACAATGGAGGTGTCCTTGAACTCCTGGGGAATAACTTCCTCTTGCCACACAACCTGGAAAATGTTAGGTTTTGTATGAGCTGTGGACTCTCACATTGTAAATCTCAGCTGGAATAGAATCAGTACCATGTGCTTTGCCATATGAGGGGAGCCTAAGGACTTTCAAAACCTTTTCAGTTGGAACTTTAGCTTGCGAGGGATTGATTTCAAACTGCAGTAAAAGGTCAGTGGCTTCAGCATTGATTGATGAAAGTCTGTTGAGAACACTATCAAAGTGTTCAGTACATCTCTCTAGGATCATAAACTTATAACTAATCAATGTGGCTTCATCAATGTGAGTAGTTGAGATTCACCATAAGTCTTTGATCAATAGACAGCCTTCAGGGCATCATAAAAGGACTTTGGATTGTTAATTTCAGCATAAAACTGAATTTCATCTGCCTTCTCCCTGAGCCAAGAATCCTGCAGCTCTCCAAGTTTTGCTAGTACTTTAATTTTGATGGAATGAAATGCTTCCTTCTTATAGAGATGGATGAACTATCCTCCTAGTAAACTGTGGAGTTTTCAGTTTTCATATAGCAACTGCTGAATTTTCCCATCATTTTCATTAAACCAGTCTTAGTGTTTGCAAGTGTTCTGACCCAGATCTCTGAAAACTCTCTGTTCCTTTTCTGTTTCACTGTTGCCAACTGTGTGTTGCCTCAACTTTCCCTCCAAGTTAGCAACAAACTCTTCCAAATCAGAAGAGTGCTCTAATCTGTTGACCTTAATTCTTCTGGTAGTCATTTTGCTTTGGGGCCATCACTTTTGGTGAAGGCAAATGTTTAGCTTGGAGAGGATCAGTCTATGATCAGTCCAGCACTCTGCACATGTTGCCTTCATCACTCTCACATCCTGTCTGTCTTTTCTTCTTACAATCACATATTATATTGAATGCCAATGTTTGTTTTAAGGGTGCATTCATGAAGTTTTATTAAGTTTAGGTAGACGGAAGACAGTGTTGGTGATAAGATCATGAAATGCACAAGTCTTCAGTACTATGTGACCATTGCTGTTGCTGCTTCCAACTCCATTTCTCCCTAGGATTCCCTGCCAAATCTGGTAGTCTGAGCCCATATTAGCATTAAAGCCACCCAGAATTATAAGCTTGTCCTCTTTTGGCACATTGATGATAAGGTTCTCCAGGTCTTCATAAAATTTTTCTTTGATCTCATCAGGCTTCATAATGGTGGAAGCATTGGTACTGAGGGCAGCATGGCATTTCCCTGCAAGTGGAAATCACATTGTCATGAGCCTGTCATTCACTATTTTTGATAGGCATATAAGCTTGTTGACTAGAGTAGTTCTGATTGCCAAACTTACACCAACTTCATTGTGGTCCCCTTCATTGCAGCCACTCCAGAAAAATATGTACCCAGCTCCAGCTTCAATAAGCTGGCCTTCATTTGCCAGCCTTCTTTCATGCAGGGCTGATCTTTGAATGTGTTACTTGTTGTGTTCTCTTGCAACAAGAGCTATTTTTCTTTCAGGTCTACTAGGTTTTGTGTTGTCTATAAGTGCACAAATTCTTGTACCAATATTGAGTGGAATCATCTTTGTAAAAGTTGTTATACATTTTGTATGTGTTTTGACCACAGAGTGAGTAATCAGGTCAAGGCGGGGTAAGCCATCGATTTGGGGGGCATTCTTTCAAGCCCCTTCCTCATACCAGGAGGTGAGCAATGTGATCCTCAAAAGACTGCTCAGACATGCAGGGAGTTGCTGAATTCCACTGCTTCTTCAGTGAAAACTGACTCTATGGCCTGGGCCACCTATGTACAGGATTGTGACTATAGCTCCCAGGGCATCTGCACTGGCTACTTGTCTGTCTTTGTCTGTCACCACAGGACTTCAAGATAGATTAAAAATGGTAAAACGGTATGTGTGATGTCTAGATTCCCAGGTAAATTGGATTTAAGTGAGGCAGAGTTGCATGAAGTTGTGGGCCTCACTCTCCTCCAGAGTCATCACAGTCCAGTGGCAGGATAGAGTCAAGATGACTGGTGATGGCTCAAGATGCAGAGGATGAAATTGGCATCTTCCATGTCTAACCAAGCTCTCAGTGCTCTACAGCACCTACTTCAGCTGACTTCATGGCCATTGGAACATTATGTTCTCATGCACCCATTCCACCAGTGGAAGTCTTCACTTGCTTGGGGTAGACACCCCCCTAACTCATGGAGAGGTTTGAGACTTCTCAGTTACCCCAAACCTGCTTTCACCTGTCTGCCAAAATGGATTACAGCAGTATGTCTGCTGTGCATGCTACAGCTTCTTGGAGCCATAGGTGAGAGTGGACGAACTAGACACCAAAGTTGGGAAGAAGCCCTGAAAAGGGTCCAGCAGCCCTTACACCAGAAGTAGTAATCTTCCCTGAACACACCCTGCATCCCACATACATACACACATACATAATGAAAGAAAAAGAACAGTATGTATATATACATACACATATATGTATATATACATACCTATATATGTGTGTGTATATACATATATATACATAAGTGTATATATACATATATATACATAAGTGTATATATACATATATACATATATATACATAAGTGTGTGTATGTGTGTGTGTGTGTGTGTGTGTGTATATATATATATATATATATATATATATATATATATATATATATATATATATATATATATTCCTAGCAGTGTTTGTCAAATATTCAAGGGTTTTTTTTGTTTTTTGCTTTTTGGAGGGGGAAAGGTAGGGCAATTGGGATTAAGTGACTTGCCCAAGGACACATGGCTAATTGTGTGTGTGTGTGTGTGTGTGTGTGTGTGTGTGTGTGTTAAGTGTCTGAGGATGGATTTGAGCTCAGGTCCTCCTGATTCCAGGGCCGGTGATCTATTCACTGTGCCACCTAGCTGCCCCAATTCATATCTTTCCACTTGTTTAGATCTGACTTAATTTGTGTGAAAATGTTTTTTAATGTTGTTCTTATAGTTTCTGGGTTTATCTTGGAAGGTAGACTGCTAGTTATAAAATACCGAGGTATAAAATTTTAAATGGAATTTCTCTTTCTTTTGCTGCTGATTTGCTGGCAATTTTCATGTAAACACCATGTACTGCTGAGCGAAAGGTATATTCCTTGCTATTCCCATTCAATTTTTTCCAAAGGTTAGTAATCTAGTTTTTCTCAAATTTATTTGCCTCCTTAACTTCTTGTTTATTTTTTATTTTTATTTTTATCTATTTTTATTTTTTTCCTTTAAACAAATGCTTTATTAACTTCTGTTTTACATCATTCATTTCTGCCAGATTTTGAATTATAATCATTTCCCACCCCCTGTATTTCCCCTACCTACCCTCCCAGAATAGCAGTCCCGCAAGATATCGCTTCCTCCAATCTTCTCTCTCCCATACCTTCTCCCATACCCCCTTCGACTTTTCCATTGGAGGAAGGTGAATCTTTGTGTCCCAATGCCTGCACATCTTATCTCCCAATTACAAGCAAAAGAGTATTAATAATAGTATTTATATATATTTGAAACATTTAATCTTAAGACCTTGAATTTCAGATCCATTTCTTTCCTCCCTTGTCACCCATTCCCTCTGGGGACATAAGTAATTCAGTATATGTTGTACATATCTAGCTATGCAAAACATTATCATAGTAGATATATTGTGCAAGGCTGCTTATAATTCCCTCCCACTCATCCCACCCCCCACCTGGTCCATTCCCTACATGATCCTGTCCCTCTTCTATAGTGGGTACTTCCAACCTCCCCTCCCCCCAAGGATGCCCTTCCATCCATCATCCCTCCTCTCCTCCCCCTTCCCCCTATTCTGCTGTAGGTTGAGATATCCCATTTAGTATGTATGTCATTCTCTCCCTGAACCAAATTCAATGAGAATGTGGTTCTGCCTTTTTGCCTTCCTATTCTACCCCTCCTTTGCAACCACTTCCCCTTGCTTCTTCTACATGAGATAGTTTACCCTACCCTGTCTCTCCCCATCTCCTCTTGCCACTTTCCTCTCTCACCTCATAATTTCATCCCTTGAGTATTCTCCCTTCCCAACAAATTCAACCTATGCCCTCTATCCATATATAACTGTAACCATATACACACACATTCACATATGTATTCATATGACCACACACCTTCTTCCATTATTCTCATACTGAGAAAGGTTTCCTTAGTCACAGTTATTGTTTTTCCATATAGGAATGTAAATAGTTCAACTTTGATAAGTTCCTTTTGATTTCTTTTCCCTGATTACCTTCTCAGGCATCTCTTGCTTCTTGTGTCTGGATGTCAAATTTTCTATTCAATTCTGGTTTTTTCCTCAAGAATGCTTGAAAGTCCTCTATTCCACTGAATGACCATATTTTCCCCTGAAACAAAATACTCAGTTTTGATGGGTAGGTGACCCTTGGGTTCATTCCCAGTTCTTTTGCCCTCTGGAATATCATATTCCATGCCCTTCGATCCCTCAGTGTAGAAGCTGCCAGGTCCTGGGCTATTCTGATTGTGTTTCCACAATATTGAAATTGTTTCTTCCTGGCTGCTTGTAGTATTTTCTCCTTGATCTGGGGATTCTGGAACCTGGCTATAATATTCCTGGGAGTTTTCTTTTTGGGATCTTTTTCAGGAGGTGATCAGTGGATTCTTTCAACCTCTATTTTGCCCTCTGGATCTAAAACATCAGGGCAGTTTTCCTTGAGAATTTCTTGAAGGTGATTTCTAGGTTCTTTCTTTGATCATGGCTTTCAGGTAGTCCAATAATTTTTAAATTGTCTCTCCTGGATCTATTTTCCAGGTCAGTGGTTTTTCCCATGAGATATTTCACATTGCCTTCTAATCTTTCATTTGTTTGGATCTGCTTAACAGCATCTTGATTTCTCATAAAGTCATTAGCTTCCATTTGCTCCAGTCTAACTCTGAAGGAATGAATCTCCTCAGTGAACTTTTGAGATTCTTTTTCCATCTGGCAAATTCGACTTTTTAAGGCATTCTTCTCCTCATTGCCCTTTTGGGCCTCCTTTGCCATTTGAGTTAGTCTATTTTTTAAGGTGTTGTTTTCCTCAGTCAGGCTGTTGACCCTCATTTCATACTTTTCCTGCATCCTTCTCATTTCTCTTCCCAATTTTTCCTCCACTTCTCTTATTTGATTTTTAAAGTCCTTCTTAAGGTCCTCTATGGCCTGCAACCCGCTCATGTTTTCCCCTGGGGCTTTTGGAGTAGGACTTCTGACCTCACAGTCCTTTTCCTGCTCTATGCCCCCAAAATAGGAGTCTAGGGTTGCATTTTTCTGTTTCCTTTGCCTTGGCATGTTGCCACTTAATTACTTGACTTTTGGGCTTGTTGCCACACTATGGCTCTGCTGCCAGACCGGAATTTTCGTCCCGAACATGTGGGGGACAGCTTCCATTTCTGGAAGCTGGAAATCCACCCATGACCTCCACCCCAGATCACAATCCAGATGCAAGGAGGTTAAAGCAAGAGCGATTACCCCCCAAGACTGATCGCTGGATCTCCCTACAGTTCGCAGGCCAGGAGCTGGAGCTGCCTCTGAAAACTACAAAATGGCGTGTCTCCTCAGCGGCTTCTAGCTCCCAGGGGAGGAAGCTGACGCATTCCCGAAATACTGGTCCCAAAGTCCATTGGGCACTAACCTCTCACTTTGTCCTAGGCATGTCTATGTTGATAATTCTGGAATCTCCACAGCTGCTGGTGTTTTGGGGTCTCTCCAGCCGGCTGCTGGCCCTGCCACCCTGGGGCTAAAACCTCGGCTTACAGGGACCTGGACTCAGCTCCCCGAGCTCTGCGCACTGCGCGCTGCCAGCTCCCAGAGTGCTGTGCTGGTCCTTCCTGCAGGGCTGGTGGGCTGTCCTCAGCAGGAGGTTAGCTTCTCTGTGTCCTTCTCTGGGTTCTGGGGCTCCAGAAGTTTTTCAGAGTCATCTTTTACATAGTTTGGAGGGAATCTGGGGGCAGAGTGGCTTGGATGAACTGTTTCTACTCTGCCATCTTGGCTCCGCCCCCTCTTGTTTATTTTTTTAGTTAGATTATTTAGTTAGATTTATTTATTTCAGTGAGAGGGGAAGGTTGAAGTCCCCAACTAGTATAGTTTTATTGCCTATTTCCTCCTGTAACTCATTGAAGTTTTCCTTTCAGAACTTAGATGCTGTACCATTTGGTGCATATATGTTTATTATTAATATCACTTCATTATTTGTGGCACCTTTGAACAAGATATACTTTCCTTCCTTATGTCTTTTAATTAGATCTATTTTTGCTTTTGCTTTCTCTGAGATCATCATTGCTACCTTCCTTATTTCTTAAGTTGATGCATAACATTCTGTATCTAGCTGCTGCTTCAAATGTGATTCTGGTAAACACCAAATTATAGGATTCTGGTTTTTAATGCATTCTGCTATTTATTTCACTTTATAGGTGAATTTATTCCATTCATATTTATAGTTACAACAACTAACTGTATTTCCCTCCATCTTAATTCCCCCCTGTTTATCCATCTCTCTCACCTTCCACCTGTCTCTCCTCACCAGTGTTTTGCTTCTGACCAATGCTTTCCCCAAAAAGCCCTTCCTTCTATCAGTCTCCCAACCTTATTCATGGCTCTTTCTACTCCCTTATAGGATGAGATAGATTTCTATATGAACTGAGCATGTGTTTTATTCCCTCTTTGAGCCAATTTTCATAAGAGTAAGGTTCAAGTCCTCCCTTCTCACCTCTCCCATTTTCCCCTTCGCTTTAATAGCTCTTTTTTACCTCTTTTATGTGAGATAATTCACTCTTGAGGCCAGCCTCAAGCATCAATGTAACAAAAGACAACACTCCTTCACTTGACTAGAAAGTCTCACATCCCTCAGTTTAGTCCAGATTGTAATTACTGTGTCTTAGAAATCCTTTTCAGGTTTTATCTAGAGAGGATTTTGTTTGAGCTTCTCAGGGTAAAAAATAAGATCCTTTTCTTTCCTCTCTTTTCTATAATCACACATAAATGCCACACACCCCCACACACATTCCTGGCCCCAAAGAATATGCTGGCCTTGCCAGTTTCTCACAAATACCTCACACAATTTGACTTATAACATATCACTTCTATTATTTCTAAGAAGGCAGAAATTTCACATCATCTTCTGTCCACATCTTCCACAGATCCTCTGACCTCATAGATGAAACACATACTTTGTCTCAGATCCCATAGTGTGAGACATTCACACTAAGACATTTTTCAACTTTATTCCCCCTGACCATATCAAATGCTTTTCTCCATATTCCACTGGGCTCTTAATGACTGTTTCTTTTTTTTTCTTTTGCTCTTTGGAGGGCAATTGGGGTTAAGTAACTTGCCTAAGGTTACACGGCTAGTTTTTTTTTTTTTTTTCTGTGTTAAGTGTCTGAGGTTGGATCTGAACTCAGGTCCTTCAGACTCCAGGGCCGGCGCTCTACTCACTGCACCACCTAGCTGCCCTTTAATGACTGTTTCAATTTTGACTCTGACACTTATCAAGGGTACAATCTTTGCATAAATCTTCTTTCTGTGCTTGGGGTTCCTCCTCTCACCTGAGAAGGGTTAGAAAACAGGCTCTTTCAGCTCTAAATCCTATCTATTTTGATGGTTTGGGAATTGGTGACATTCCAGGATGTGTTTGTGGACTTCACCCCAGAGGAGTGGGGTTTCTTGGACCATCCTTGGAAGGAATTATACAAGGAGGTCACGCTGGAGAACCTACTCTCCCTGAGTAAGGACAGTTCCCCTGGCCACTCTGAGTCAGAAATCACAGGGAATACCTTCCTTCCTGAGTGTGCTGCCTTTGGAGCATTTATCAGTGACTAGAAAGGGAAAAGTGCTGGGCTCCCGTGTCCCTGAGACAGGGACCTCCTGCTGCCTGGTATTCCTGTACAAGGTCAGTACATTGTGGGAAGAGAACCTGGAGGTCTCCTGGCTGCTCCTGAAGCTGTCTCTTGCCAATTCTAGGCAGCTTGAGGTCTCAGATCAGGTCAGTGTTGGAGCATCTCAGGTATGGAAACAATCCCACATGATGTAGTCCAGCCTCTCCTGGACATGACTTTTGTCTGCCAAAGCACTGCAAACTGCTCAGGCAACTTTTCCCTGCACCCCTTCCTCTTTGGGAGGGGCAAAGTATTTAGGACATTCTTCTTTGGGAGAAGCCTCAGTTTGTAGCTCCCAGCTCCCAGCTGTGCCTGGTAGTGCATGTTTGCCCTTCATTTTCTTTGGCATTGCCCCAAATTCCAGCCCAGATGATGGGAAAGGAAGGAAGGGAATAAGCATTTCTGTTTACCTGCTGTTCACCAGCTCTTGTGCTAAGTGCTTTCTTTTCTTTTTTAAAAAAATTTTAATACTCAGGGGCAGCTAGGTGGCACAGTGAGTAGAGCGTTGTCCTTGGAGTCAGAAGGACCTGAGTTTGGATCCGGCCTCAGACAGTTAACGTACACACAAACAAAAACCTAGCCCTGTGACCTTGGGCAAGGTACTTAACCTCAATTGCCCTCCAAAAAGCAAAAAAAAAGCTAATACTATTTATTTATTAAAAGCATTTTAGCGTTCTAAACATTCCAAAAAATCAACAAAATATTCCAGAATGTCAACTTCCATTGCTACATTGTCCCTTTGGTTTTTTTTTTAAGTTTTCATTTTAAAATGACAGCATTTAACAACCACAACCACAACCCATTTTTCATTCCAGCTGAAATACTACCCCCTTGCCATATCTAAGTATTGCACTATATGGAAAACGATGGCTTTGAGCTAGATGGGCCATCATACAAAAGTTACTCAACAGTGCCTGCTTTGGGCCACGGTGCCTAATGAAAGATCCAAATTCCCCTCCCCCCTTTTTTCTTTTTGGAGGGGGGAGGGCAGGGCAATCTGGGGTAAGTGACTTTCTCAAGGTCACATGGCTAGGATTTGAATTCAGGTCTTCCTGACTCAAGGGCTGGTGATCTATTCACTGTGCCATCTAGCCACCCATAATTTCCCCCTTTCTAAGGTGTGATAATGTAAACATTTCTGAGAAGAATTTGTCTAGTACATATAAAACACACAATATACATATACACATACACACACGTGTATTTGTGTGCGTGTGTACTCATGTTGGGTATATGTTTCTTGGATATGTGGAGGTATTTACATGCCCCCTCCCCTCCAGATAGGCAGAGGATAAGTTACCACGTGGGATTTCTAGCCAATGACCATAACATCAACAGTTTGCAATGGCAAAGTGTGTAGAGAGAGGAGTACACTGAATTGACTTTTCATTGAAAAACTGTTTGGGAATATATGCAACTTGGATGCGGTTTCAAGGCCCTCATAAGGCCTACATCTCGGGCACGAAGCAGGTACAATGCTTAGAGCAACTGTTTTCAGTTTGAAAAGTTAAATGCAGGGGTGGCTAGGGGGTGCAGTGAATAGAGCACCAGCCCTGGAGTCAGGAGGACCTGGGTTCAGATCCGGCCTCAGACACTTAACACATACACAGACACTAAACCTAGCCATGTGACCTTGGGCAAGTCACTTAACTGCAATTACCCTCCAAAAAGCAAAAAAATAATAAAAAAAAAATCAAAGTTACATGCTACAAATACAGTAGACATGTCATCAATAAAGGTGCCTCAGGGTTTCCCCAACTCTGTGGCATCTGAGACAAATAAGAGAGTTTGCTTCATTGTCTTCTTCCTCCTCTGCCTTGTTCTGGGGAGCTCCCACTGTTCCTTTTGCACTGTCCAACTTTCCTTTGGACTTCCCTCTCATCCTTTGCCTTCAGTTTTGCTGCCTTACTCTTGTATGACTGCTTTTCATTATCACTCAGATTATCCCACATCTCACCAAGCTCTTTGCTACGTCCCCAGTAGATATCCTTGGTTTGTGGGTTTATCTGAGCAGAGTGGGAAGAAGCCAGCCGTGGCCATTTGGGAGCCTTACGGTCCTTCCCCCCTCCTTTAGTTGGGCCATAATCCTTCCTTTCCTGTCAGGCCACAACTCCTCAGGCTTTGCCATTTCATCAGACTTCACTTTTCCCTTCCATACATATTCTTCTGTCTTTCTGAAAACTTTGAAAATTCTGCAAAATTGACAGGACCTTCAGGATTTTTTGCTCACGTTCCTCATGGCATGTTTGTACAAAGAAGGCATAAGCAGACATTTGGCCTTTTGGCTTCTCTGGGTCAACTTAAGCCATCTCAAGTGTGTAACTATTGCTCACTAGTCTGTACGCTAAGTGCTTTCTTTACAATATCATGCCATTAGGTGATATTATTATCCCCATTTGACATTTGAGAAACTGAAACAAGCAGAGGTAAAGTGACTTGTCCAGGAGCACATAGCTAATAACTGTCTGAGGCTGGATTTAATCCCTGATATTCCTGACTCCAGGCCCAGGGCTCTCTCCACTGCACTTCCAGCTGCCTCTATTTTCTAGGAAACAGAAACTTTGCAGTGGGTCCATCCTCTTATGAAGAAGGTACACCAAGTCCAGATTTTCTGATCCCAAATTGGCTCCATGACCTTCTCCCCAAAACTCCCAAAATAACTACCATGAAAACTTTTCTTCAGGACTTCTGGGAACTCTCCTGTGCTCTTTGTTTGCAGGCCACCGTCACTGGCAGGAATAACAGATTGGCCCAGAATCAGAATTTGGGCTAACTGAGGTTCATCAAGTTCCCCAGCAGGAGAATCTTACCAGAAGATGCAAAGGCTCCCTGAAGGAAGAATCCCAAGGTTTTTACAGGTGTGGGAGTGAGGAGCAGGGGAGGGGACAGGGCCAAAGCTGACTCAGCAGGGTCTGATTTTCAGGAGCTCAAGGCTTATCTGGCCCATCCTAGTTTGGGTTTCTGCCTTTAGAAGCCTTAGTGGGAGAATGTCAGATCTGTGTGAACATGATGGAGTGATTCCCAAAATAGAATGGCTTTGCATGCATACTCTTTCCCCTAAAGAGAACTAAATTCCAAGGTTTTCTCCCTCCTCATCCCTCATTCCCCTTGCCCAGAGCCGCCAGTTCCCAGAGAAGATGTGATCTCTTATTTTGAGGAAGGGAAGCCCCATGGCTGCTGGAGCCAGAAGACCTGAAGAGCTGCGTGAGTGAGGGGAAAGCAGGTATGTGAGAACTGGATTACAGGAGCGTTGTGGATGTGGGGGTGAAGCAAGTACTAGATTTGGGGCAAGGAAGGTCTGACTCAGAATTCTCTTTCAGACACTTTTTAGCAGTGGGATCCTGGGCAAATCACTGAACCACTGAGCCTCAGTTTCCCCATTTGTAAAATGAGGGAGTTGAACACCACGGGAAGTTAATTCCAATGAGAAATCTCTGATCCTATAAAAAGTCATTCTCTGGAATTTGGAGGCATGAAACTTCCTTGAAAGTGCAAAAAAGGCTTAGGCTTTTCAGTATTGCCTCTTTCTTAGACCTTCTTCAAGTCAATGAGCATTTATTAAGTACCTGCTATGTGCCAGACCTTCTGCCAAGTGCCAGAGGGTATGAAGAGAAACAAGGAACATCCCCTGCTCTCCTGGAGCTCACAGACTGGGGGCAAACAACATGCCAGCAACAGTGTAGAAACCTTTTATGGACAGGAGAAATTGGACCTCATTGAGAGATGGAAGGCCTTAAGACTAAGGAGGACTGCAAGGGTTTATTGTGGAAGGTGGGCTTTTCAGGGAAGCCAGGACAACCATGCTAGGCACTGGGATGGTAAGGAAAGCCTGTGGAAATAGCAAGTGGAGTGTCCTGGTCACAGAACAGGAGGGAGGCACATACCACTGAAATATAGTATATTTTGTGGGAAAATAAGGTGAAAAAAGACTGGAAGTGTTGGGGAGGGGCAGGTGAAGAAGGGATAGGGGATTAAAGCCCCAGAGAGAATTTTATATTTGATCCTTTTGCTAGGGAGCCACAGGAGGTTGTTGAGTACATGGTGACAGGGCAAGTACAGAGATTTAGGAAGATGAACTTCGACAAGTGGGTGGAGAATGATTGGTGTGAGGGGAGACTTGAGGCAGCTGAGCCAGCAGCAGGTTCTTGCAGTACTTCAGGTCTGAAGTGACTGGGGCCTGAACCAAGATGGTGGCTGTGTTGGGAGAGATGTTAACTAGGTGGAAACAGCACTTTGCAGCAGATTCAACATGGAGGTCAGGAGAGTGAATGTGTGAGAGTCAGTGATGAGTGCATGACACTTACTAGCATGTAGTACTGGAATGAGGCCTTGGAGAGCATTAGGAGGCTGGGAAGATGGGAGGGTTGGGGAAAAGAGAGTGAGTTTAGTTTGAGAACCAGGAGAGGAGTGCCATTAAAACTGAGAGGGGGAAAGACAGACTGAGAGACAGATAGGTTGTGAAAGACTACAGATAAGAGCATAAGGATCAAGAAATGGCCAGTGGATTTAGCAACTTGGAGATTTGGGGCAATTTTGGAGAAAGGAGTTTTCATTGAACAATGAAACTGGAAGCTAGACTGCGGAGAATTTCAGAGAAGCCTCCACAGGCTCTGGCACCTGGTTGCACACCCCAGGACCTCCACCCTAGACAGCAATCCAGATCCAAGCAGGTTAAAGCGAGAACAATTACACCTCAGATTGAATGCTTGTTCCCCCTACAATCTGCAGGCCAGGAGCTCTGAAGCAGCCATGTGAACCTCAGCTGCTTCTCCCACAGGGGACAGAGGCCAGACCACACTCTCGATCCCCCTGTTCCCAAAATCCACACTGACCTTTTACTTTGCCTTTGTCATTTATGGGTTGATAATTCTGGAAACTACCACAGCTGCTGGTGATCCACTCTCTGGAATTCCCTCCAGCTGCAGCTATTTGGAGCTACCCTGGGGCTAAAATCAAGAGCCCTTACAAGGCTGGGTTTGGCTCCCAGATTGCTGAGATGGACCCTTCATGTCCACCTGCCAGGTTTCCTTCAGCAGGGGATATGTTTTCTCTCCATCACTTTATGGGTTCTGTAGCTCTAAAGTTTGTTTAGAGTCATATTTTATAGATATTTGAGGTGATTATGGGGGGAGCACAGGGAGCTTTCTTGCTTCTATGCTGCCATCTTAGCTTCACCCCGTAGCCTTTTTTAAAATGAGTATTGTTCCTTGGATTACCAGTCTCATAGTGAAGTCAGTAGTCTAAAATATCTGGATAGTTCAGACACTTTTATTTCTCATTGACATTAGAATGATGTAGATGAAGACATTACTTGTAAAGAATAGAACTCCAGGTTTGGGGTCAGAAAGATTTGGGTTCAAATCCTGACTCAGCTACTCTCTAGCTCTATAAATCTGAACAAGGAACAACCTCCCTGTGCCTCACTTTACTCATCTGCAGTGGCAAGCAAAGTAGTTCTTTGCTGCTTATTTCAGCTATTCAAGTGCCTTTGAGCCTTACCTTTGATTGCATCAAAAGTCTTTGTTGGAACCAGCATATATTGTGTTGCCCTTAATAGGCCTAAGGGAGTTTGGAGACCTTCCCTGCCTTTAATAGGCCTAAGATCACCACATGGAGTCCACAGTGGGAGGAGCTTGCTGAAAGGGCAGAATAGGAAGGGTGAAACAGGAAGGAGCAGAGCAGGGAAAAGCTCGAGCAGAGCTGGGAGCAGGCAGAATTGAGAGGAGACTGCTTGTGATGGTGCTGCTCTGTAGCACTGTCTGTTGATCTGTCAGACAAAAGCACCCTGTTGTTCTTAGACAGAAATCCTAGAAGAGGACTATACTGCTGTTACAGAAGCCCTGGGACTTTTCTGTTGATTTGTGTTTGATTTCTCAAAAGCCTTGTTTGCCGATTTGTGTTACTTTGTCAGACAGAAAGTGAATTGAGATGATAGTTCCAGAAATGTCTGTGAATATTGTTGTAGCTCTGTTAAGTTTTATCTTCCTAGAAACAGAAATTTCAAAGAGCTTGGAGTGGAGCACTAAGTTGAGATATAGAACCAGAGCAGAGAACTGCCTATGTGTGAATCCAGGCAAGAGTTGGGTGGATCTGGGGCAGCTAGGTGGCGCAGTGAGTAAAGCACTGGCCCTGGAGTCAGGAGGACTTGAGTTCGGATTCAGCCTCAGATGCTTAACACAGAAAAAAAAACAAACCCAAAACTAGCCATGTAACCTTAGGCAAGTTACTTAACTCCAATTGCCCTCCAAAAAAAAAATGAGTTGGGTGAATCCAGGCAAGAGCCAGGAGCAATCAGCCCATAGAGGAGCAGCTGTGGGGTTTGGAAGCCAGCCTTGAGTCAAGATGAAAGAGAACTTTACTTGAGACCTCCTCCAATTCATGTAAAAGGTGACTCTGAACAAACTTTGGAGCTACAGAACCCACAAAATGACACAGAGAAGCTAACCTTCTACTGAGGACAGTCCTGCAAGCCAGCAGGAAGCATCCAGCACAGAACTCTGGGAGCTGACCCCATCCCCTCACAAGCTAGAGGTCTTAGCTCCAGGGCAGGCCTGACCAGCCACGGGTGGAGGGACTTTAGATCACCAGCAGCTGTGGTGGTTTCCAGAATTATCAACCCATAGATACTAAGGACAAAGTGAGAGGTCAGTGCAGTGTAGACTTTGGGATCCAGGAGTTGGGAGTGTGGTCAGCCTCTGCCCCCAGGGGAAGAAGTCACTGAGGAGCTGTGGCCATGCAGCCGCCACCATGTGGTAGCTTTAGCTCCCTGTCTGCAGTTTGTAGGGGGACCAAACAACCAGTCTGAGGAGTAATTGCTTTTGCTTTAACCTGCTTGGATCTGGATTGCTGTCTAGAGTGGAGGTCCTGGGGTGTGCAACCAGTTTGCCAGAGCATGTGGACATTTCAGAGAGGGAACCCAACTAATACCTTCAGCAGTGCAAAAACCCCAGCATTTGGTATGAAGCTCCCTATCTGGTAGCAGAGTCCTACTGTGGCAAAAATCCCAAAAGTCAAGTAATTGAGTGGCAACATGAACAAATGAGGGAAGCAAAACAAACAGAGCAACCCAACTTTGCACCCCTATTTTGGGGACAAAAAGGATCAAAGCATGGAACAGGAGGAAGACAGTGAAGTCAGAACTCATGCACCAAAAGCTTTCAAGAAAACTATGAGCTGATTACAGGCCATACAGGACCTTAAGAAGGATTTTGAAAAGCAAATAAGAGAAGTGGAGGAAAAATTGGGAAGAGAAATAACAAGGCAAGAAAATTATGAAATGAGAGTCAACAACCTGACTGAAGAAAATAACACCTTAAAAAATAGGCTAACTCAAAGGGCAAAAGAGGCTCAAAAAAGGCAATGAGAAGAATGCCTTAAGAAGTTGAATTTGCCAGATGGAAAAAGAATCTCAATAGCTCAGTGAGGAGATTCATTCCTTCAGAGTTAGACTGGAGCAAATGGAAGCTAGTGACTTTATGAGAAATCAAGATACTATTAAACAGATCCAAACAAATGAAAGAATAGAAGGCAATGTGAAATATCTCATTGGGAAAACCACTGACCTGGAAAATAGATCTAGGAGAGATAATTTTAAAATTATTGGACTACCTGAAAGCCATGATCAAAAAAGGAACCTAGAAATTATCCTTCAAGAAATTCTCGGGGCAGCTAGGTAGTGAATAGAGCACTGGCCCTGAAGTCAGGAGGACCCAAGTTTAAATCTGGCCTCAGACACTTAACATAAAAACCAGCCATGTGACCTTGGGCAAGTCAGTTAACCCCAATTGCCCTCTAAAAAGAAAAAAAAGAAATTCTCAAGGAAAATTGCCCTGATGTTTTAGACCCAGAGGGCAAAATAGAAGTTGAAAGAATCCACTGATCACCTCCTGAAAAAGATCCCCAAAAGAAAACTCCTAGGAATATTATAGCCAGGTTCTGGAATTCCCAGATCAAGGAGAAAATATCACAAGCAGCTAGGAAGAAACAATTTGAATATTGTGGAAACACAATCAGAATAACACAGGACCTGGCAGCTTCTACACAGAGGGATCAAAGGGCTTGGAATATGATATTCCAGAGGGCAAAGGAGCTGGGATTAAAACCAAGAATCACCTCCCCAGAAAAACTGAGTATCATGTTTCAGGGGAAAATATGGTCATTCAGTGGAATAAAGGATTTTCCAGCATTCTTGATGAAAAAAAATAGAGTTGACTAGAAAATTTGGCATTCAGATACAAGAAGCAAGAGAAGCATGAGAAGGTAAACAGGGAAAAGAAATCATAAGGAACTTATTAAAGTTGAACTATTTACATCCATACATGGAAAAATGATAATTGTAACTTATGAAACTTTTCTCAGTATGAGAATAATTGAAGGAAACATAAACATATATATATACATATATATCATACATATATATCATATATATCATATCACATACATATATACATATATCATATACATACATATCATATATACATCTATATCATATATACACACATATATCATATATACACATATATATCATATATACATATATACATATACATATCATCATGTATAGGAGGGTATATGGGTATATGAATACATATGTGAATAGTTTATATATGTGTACAGGTATACATAGATAGAGAGCACAGGACCAATTTAATAGGAAGGAATGATACTTAAAAGGTGAAATTAAGAGGTGAGAGAGGAATATAATGAGAGCAGATAGGGAGAGACAGAATGGGGTAAATTATCTCATATAGAAGAGGCAAAGGAAAATTGTTACATTGGAGGGGAAGAACAGGAAGACAAAAGGGAATGGGTCAACCTTATTCTCATTGAATTTGGCTCAGGGAGGGAATCATACATACTGAATAGGGTATCTCAACCTACAGGAGAGTAGGGGGGAAAGAGATAAGAGAGAAGATGATGGAAGGGAGGGCAGGTTGGGGGATGGAGGGAAGTTGGAAGTACCCACTTCTGAAAAGGGACAGGATCAAAGTAGAGAATAGAACAAATGGGAGGTGGGATAAGAGGGAGGGAAATATAGTCAGTCTTTCACAATATATCCACTATGGAAGTGTTTTGCATAGCTATACATGTACAACCTATACTGAATTGCTTATCTTCCCAGTAAGGGTGGGTGACAAGGGAGAAAGGGAATGAATATGGAATTCAAAGTTTTAAAATAAAATGTTTAATACATACACACACACATACACACTATTATTATTATTTTACATGTAACTGGGAAATAAGACATACAGGCACTGGGGCATAGAGATCCACTGTGCCCTACTGGAAAGTTGGAAGGAGTATGGGAGAAGATGAGAGCAGATAGGAGGAGGGAATATTTTGGGGTGGTGGGTAGGGGAAAAACAGGGAGAAAATTTGTAACTCAAAATCTTATAGAAATGAATGATGTAACTAGAAGTTAATAAAACATTTGATTTAAAAAAAGAGAGAGAGAACTTTACTTGAGTATTCCATATTGACTGAACAGATGGCAAATTGCTGTGATCTAGGGATGGATGGTGTTTATACTTTCTCATTCCCCTTAAGGATGATTGGCTTAAGGATGAGAACCAGCCTTGAGTAAAGATGAAAGAGGACTTTACTTGGATACTGTGTATTCATTGAGGAGGTTATGACTTACTGAATGATATGTTTTGTTTAAGACTATGTGGTCACCTTAGTAACAAGTTGTTATGTTACATTGCTGTGAATATTGTGCTTAGGTTTCTTGAATGTTTTGCTTTAGTTTATTGCTGAGTAAATAGAAAGTTCACTATAATATACAATTATATCCTTAAAGTTATTCACAGAGCAGTCCTCAGGAGAGGTGCTAGTGATTGGCTTTACATCATCTCTAAAATGAGGAGGTTAGGGGAGGCTAGGTGGCGCAGTGAGTAAGAGCGCCGGCCTCGGAGTTGGGATGACCCGAGATCGAAACCGGCCTCAGAAAATGAGCACCCACACATAAATAATGACTAGCCGTGTAACCTTGAGCAAGTTACTTAACCCCAATTGCTTTAAAAACAAATAAATAAATAAATAAAATAAAATGAGGAGTTTGGACTCAGTGACTTCAATGGCTCCTTCCAGCTCTAAATATGTGTTCTAATCAAAGGTACAACCACGTCTCTCTTCCACAGCTTCTTCCTATATTCTTTGTCCATTATTTATTTATTTATTTTCAAATGCTTTATTAAGTTCTGTTTTACTTCATTCATTTCTGCCAGTTTTTGTTACAAATTTTCTCCTCGTTTTTCCCCTACCCACCTCCCCAAAATAGCAGTCCCCCAGGGTATCCCCTCCTCTTATTTCCCAATTACATCTACAATAGTATTAATAATAGTATGTATATGTATATATATACACACATATATATGTATATATATATAAAGCATTTGGTTTTAAAACTTTGAATTCCAAATTCATTCCCTTCCTCCTTTGTCACCCACCCTCACTGGGAAGATGAACAATTCAATATAGGTTGTACATGTGTAACTAATGCAAAACATTAGTTTTTAGTAATGGATTGCATAAATATAGTTGGACTACACACACACACACACACACACACACACACACACACACACACACACACAGAGTTGGACTAGATAGATAAATGTGGTTGGATTTAGCAATCAGGAAGACCTAAGTTCAAATTTCACTTCAGACACTTGCTAGTACTCTGATCTTGGGCAAGTCACAACCTCTCCTGGCTTCTGTTTCCTCTATTGTAAAGTGGAGATAGCACTGCCAATCTTTAAGCATCGTCCTGAGGACCAGATGAGATAGTGTCTATAAAACACTTATCCCAGTAACTAGCCCAGAACAGGCACTATAGAAGTGGTAATTACCATTGTTTTATTTTTGTTTGTGTTATTATTATTAAATTAACTTGATGCAGAAACAAATCAAAGATGGCATTTGGCAGGCATTGAACTGAAAACCTTTGTTCAGAGAAAAAAGTCCAACTCTGAATTAGTTTCCTATATTACATTATTTTCAACACCTTCCAAATTGAAACTTTTTTGAGTAAAATTATTATTCTTTTTTGGGGGGGGAGGCCAGTTGGGGTTAAGTGACTTGCCTGAGGTCACACCACTAGTTTTTGTGTTAAGTGTCTGAGGCCAGATTTGGAAGCAGTTCCTCCTGACTCCAAGGCTGGTGCTCTACCTAGCTGCCCCTTAAAAATATTATTCTTATTCAACAGAATCTGTCAAATAAAGAAATTTACATTGGCACCTTGCAGAATATAGTAAACATGAAGTTTTATTGGATTAATTTTTTTTTCCCAGAAAGCCTCATATTAAATTTTTATAATTTAAAGTCAGGTAAAATTTTAATTTTACAATTTCACTGTGGAGTGAAACCATTATTTTAGAGCTTTAGAGGCAAAAGTTATCTAGGTCATTTTCATAAGTACTTAATGCATAAATCCAAAAGAATATCATGGTGATACAGTGAACAGAGTAATGGCCCTGCAGTCAGGAGGACCTGAGTTCAAATCCGGACTCAGACACATAACACTTACTAGCCATGTGATCTTGGACAAATCACTTAACCCCAACTGCCCTCCAAAAAGGAAAAAAAAATAAAAGAATAGTAGATTAAATGACTATGGGGCTTCCTGACCACTTTATTTTTGCTCTTGAAAGGAGTTCTAAGAGCAAAAGATTTGGGGAACTACTACTCTGCAGTCATGGTTATTCATTTTACTAAACAGTATCTCTATAGAATAAACTCTTCCGGTTGTGCTTGCATCTCTCTACATCAGTTCAGACAACTCTTTTCAGGGTCTCCGACACCGTGTCTTTTATCATTACTTATGGCTCCATAACCTTCCATTATATTCTTAGACCATCATTTGTTCAATCACATCCCAATGTACAAACACCATCTTTGTTTCCAGATCTTTGTAGCAAGGACAAAGAGCCATTGTAATTTCATGTTGTTCATATAGGTCACAACTCTTTAAACTATAGGTCTAGTGGTTCCCATGGCATCAAAGGGCAGATAGTGGAGTGAGTTTAGGGGAGAAGTTCCAAAAGGTATTACAGAATGTGATCTTTGTTGTCATGTGATATGTTAACCACCTGGGCTCTTCCTATTGTTATGCAAATTTTAAATTTCCTTATATTCCTCTTAAAATTGTTGGTTAATATTAACCTCAGCTGACCAAAACCTGTCCCATGGAATGTGAAAATTTACTCAGAGCCCTAAGCATTCCTTAGATAACAAGTCAGGGGAAGAATCTCAGGGGAAAAGTATATAACTTGTATCCTGCTCAGTCTATTTGTGAATACTCTAAATGTCATTTAGTATGTTACTAGAAGTAGTTTAACTGTTGAGTTTGTTTGGAACTTTGTTTCCTTAGAGGATTTATATGATTGTGACTCTGGTTAACAAAGTTTGTTCAACTTTTATGACATTGAAGGAAACATGGGATTATGGATCTACCTTCTCTTTAATTTATTATCCTAGGAGGAATGAGCAAAATTGGAGCATTATTTCTCTGTCACTGATGCAGTTCTGCCTAAAACAAGCCTTGTTAGAATCCTCATGATAATTTAGGTTTTTTCTAAAGGCTGAAGTTACGCTTGAGCTTAATACTAGACTAGGTTTTTACCCCCTTAATTTCTGCATTATAAGTAATATCTCTCTGGCAGCAGTTACCCACCACAAGAATTCAGAAAAGCTATTTCTCCTGACACTGTTTTTGAGGTGTCAAGAACCTTTTTCCTCTCCAGGTACTCAGGATCCCTGGACCATCTCTAGTCATCCTGATGAATATCTGGTCACTGGACCCAGGTGGCTCTGGAGGAGAAAGTGAGGTTGGTGACCTTGCACAGCCCTCCCTCACTCAAATCCAAGTCAACTGCAAGTCATCATTCCCCTGATGTCATGTTCCTCTTTGAGAACAAAAGACAAACACAACCAATAACTGAGGATCCAGTGACATCAACCCCCTTGTTGTTGTCCCTTGTGACTCTCCATCTCCTGACTTTGCATTTTCACTGGTCTCCACCAAGACCTCTCCAGCATGCCTTGAATGCTGTCCCTACTTTTCTCAGTCTCCTGGTCTCCCTGGCTTCCTTCAATTATTGACCAAAATCATATCTCTTGTAAGACACTTTCCTTGGTCCACCATCTCTGTTTGATTTCCTACAATTTGTCTTGTATATAGTGTGTATGTAGGAAACAAGGAAACAATTTTTTAAGGTGCTTGCTTTTTGCTAGGCACTTTACATACAAATATTATCTCATTGGACCCTAACATCAACCCTGCTCTTGTAGGTCCTATTACGTCCTTTTTATAGTAGAGAAAACTCAGGCAAACTAGCCAGTGTCTGAGGCCCTATGTGAGTTCAGGTTTTCCTGACTCCAGGCCCAGCGCCCTCTCCTTTTTGTGATTATGTATGTATGTGTGTGTGTGTATTATGTCATTGTTTGCAAATTGTGTCCTATTTTCTTTTTCCTTCCTTGGAATCCTTGTTATGGGGTGCGAGAACCCCAGCCCAGAGACCATGTCTTTTGCAATAACTCATGACTGGGCCCCAGTGGGCCCCCATGCTCTCTCTCTCTTCCTGGCACAGTAAGAAACTTGTCCTGTAAGAATTTCCCTTGCATAAACAGAATGACCTTGTACTGGCTTCTCAGATAGCTGGTGCCAATAGTACTACACGTTCTAGATGTCAGTCTTATTTAACAGGACATTGACTACCACTCCCTAATTCTGCCCCAAGACTGAGCATACTTAGCAGACCACTCACTGAATTTCCATAGAAGTTTGAGCATCACTCCCATTAGGCTGTGAGTTCTCTAAGGAGCTTAGCCTGCTTTATTACTATTATTAAACTTTTGCCACTTGATGAGAAGATTGTTTGAGTCCTCAAATTCTTTCCATTTGACTCCTCCCTGTACCTCTGTATTTTGGGGTTCCTGAACCTCTAAAACATGAGGTGGCCACTTGAGGCATGTCTGAGTTCTCAAGCCCTCTCCTAGACAAGCCCTGCATTGAGTCACCCTCTCAAACACTCAGGAAGGCTTGATGAAACTTTGGTCGAGTCTGCCACAGGCTCTTGGCAGAATTCCCTCTTGACAAGTGATGCCTTGTTTTGGGAACACATATGGTCATTTCCCTCTCTGGTAGGCCAGTAGAGACATGACTACAAGTACTTATTGATTTCCCTTTCTCTCTAAGACTTAGTCAAAAAGATAGACCAGGTTACCTTCTATGATCAAGATTTGCCCTTAGGTTATCTTTTATGGAATTGGAAAAATGCTCAGTCTCCAAGACCTTAAAAAGGAATGTCTTCCCTGACCTCAATACAATATAGAGGACCAAGAAAAATTGTCTGATTTGTGAAGGGGATTTCCAACTCTGAGCCTTTGAACTTCCCCATCTCATTGTCATTATGTGTTGCACTGTGATCTGTGTGTCTCTGTGTAATGTGTCTGGTAATCTGACACTTTGTAAGATCTAAAATGCAGCCAGTCAGCAAGAAAAAACTCCTGCTTTTGGAATAAAAACTTTACATTTTAGAATAGAACTAGCATTTAACCCTTTCCTGTCTTACAAAAAGGAAGGAAGGACACAACCAAAAAGTAATTGAATTCATTCTGGTCTCATTTTAAGTGAAATATGTCTCTCCTAATTTGATATTTAAGTCAGAATTTATTTTACTGTTTGGCACTAAGACAAATTGGGAAATTGCATAGATCTGAGATTTGTTAACTGGGTGATTTTAAGCAAACTATCATTATTAGTTCTTTAATTAGATGTGACCAGTGTACTAAGCCAATGGTGATGAGATACCCAATTTTCTGTACAAAGTAATTTGGAAATATTGTTTTATGTATTCAACAATATTGAAGTTGGATAATTAGTAATGGGTTTCTATCAAGTTTCTAATACGTGGCATTGTTTCAACCTGGCAAACTTTTGTATTAGTTGCAGAAAGTATGTGGTTTACATCAGTCCAGATGCCAGAGTTCTTTCTCTGGATGTGGATAGCATTTTCCATTGTAAGTCTTTTGGAATTGTCTTGGTGCACTGTATTGCTGAAAAGAGTTAAGTCTACCATAGTTGATCATAGTTCTCTTTAGGGAAAAGAGTGTGTATGCAAAGCTGGAGAATCACTCCATCATGTTCACACAGATCTGGCTTATTCTCCCGTTAATGCTTATAATGCAAATGATGCAAACTAGGATGGGTCAGGATCAGCCTTGAGCTCCAGCAAAAGAGACCTTGATGAATTAGCTTTGACCCTGTCCCCTCTGCTGCTCTTCATTACCTGAAACCTACAAAAACCTTGGGACCCTTCCTTCAGGGAGTCCTGGCCTCTTCAGGTGAGATTCTTCTGCTGGGGAACTAAATGAACCTCAGGCCAAATTCTGATACTAGGCCAGTCTGTTTTTCCTGCCAGTGATGGAGGCTTGCAAGCAAGGAGCATAGGAGGGTTTCCAGAAGTCCTGAAGCAAAGTTCCCATAGCACTTGTTTTGGGAGCTTTGGGGAGAGGTGGGGAGAAGATCATGGAGCCAATGTGGAATAGAAAATTTGATCATGGGGCAGCTATGTGGCGCAGTGAGTAGAGCGTCAGCCCTGGAGTCAGAAGGACCTGAGTTCGGATACGGCCTCAGACACTTAACACACACAAACAAAAAGAACCTAGTTGTGTGACCTTGGGCAAGTTACTTAACCCCAATTGCCCTCCAAAAAAAAAAAAAAAAGAAAATTTGATCTTGGTGCACCTTCTTCATAAGAGGAGGGACTCAATGGATAACTTCCATGAGCTAGGAATTAGAAGCATCTGGTAGTGCAGTGGAGAGAGCCCTGGAACTGGAGTCAGGAATGCCAGTGTTTAAATCCAGTCTCAGACAATTACTAGCTGTGTTCCTCTGGACAACTCAGTTACCTCACTTTTTCCTCAGCTTTCCCAAATGCCAAATGGAGATAATAATATCATTTAATGACATCATATTGTAAAGAAAGCTCTTACCACAATAGCTTGTGAAAAGCTGAAAAGAAATGCTTATTCCCTTCCTTCCTTTCCCACCATCTGGGCTAGAATTTGGGGCAGTGTCAAGGAAGATGAAGGAGAAATGTGCCCTACCAGGCACAGCTATGAGCTAGGAGCCTCTTACAATGTTCTAAATACTTGGCCCATCCCAAAAAGGAAGGGGTGCAGGGAAAAGGTGCCTAAGCAGTTTTCAGAGATTTGGCAGACAAAATTCAGGTCCAGGAAGAGGCAGGACTGCATCATGTGGGATTGCTGCCATACCTGAGATCCTTCAACACTGACCTGATCTGGGACCTCAAACTGCCTAGAATTGGCAAGAGAAGCTTCAGGAGCGACCAAGGAACCACCTGGTTCTTTTCACCCAATGTTCTGACCTTTCATAGGAAAACGAGGCAGGAGGATCCTGTGTCTGGGACACAGGAGCCCAGCACTTTCCCCTTTCTAGTAACTGATAAATGCTCCAAAGCCAGCACACTGAGGAATGAAGACATTTCCTTTGACTTGCAGACTCAGAGTGGCCAGGGGAAATGCCTGTGCCCAGGGAGAGCAGGTTCTGGGCACTCTCCAGCATGACCTTCTTGTTGGTTGTTGTCCTTCATTCTAGAAGAGTAGCAAAATGACATCACTAAATGCCCAACTGTGGCTGATCAGGTCAATATGAGTTTGGGAATGCTCAAACACAGGTCAGGCACAAATAATCCATGTAGATATTTGGGGTGGATGTGTGTGTCCTGCATTTCCTTTGAGCTGATTCATTTCTGCTTTGCTCACAGAGCACAGCCCCTCCCCTGATGTGGGCATTATATGCTGAGTGGTCCTGTGCCAATATCTCCTCATCACGAAATCAATTCCAAAGTTGTTAAGAGAGACCCTGTGAGTTTCCTTGTATCACTTCTTCTGACCCCAATGTGAACACTTGCCCTCTGTGAGTTTTCCAAGTGCTGGCTGATGGAGCACCTGCATTGGGTGTTGTTAGGCCAAAATTAGGACAAGCAGCAGAGAATTGATCCATACTTTGTGGCATCTCAGCTTCAGAGGCTACATTGAGTCCACAATCATCTGCAAACAGAAGATCCTGCTCCAACCCTCCCTCCACTTTGGTCTTGGCTTGTAGCCTTTCCAAGTTGAAGAATTTACCATAGGTGAGGTAACTGACCTTGACGTCCTACTCATCCTCTCTGGAAGTAGCCTGCTAACAAGCATGGAAGTGAGAACATGGCCTTGTTTCACTCCACTGGTGACTGGGAAGCCACGAGAGCACTGTCCCTTATCTAGAATCCCGGGCAAGCATGGTGTCATGAAGTTCACATACAATGCTGAGGAACTTCTTTGGCCACCAAATTTTCACCTAATTTTTCATAAGCCCTCATGACTGACAGTACCAAAGGCCATGGTCAGATCTATGAATATTGTGTGCAGACCTCTGTTCTGCTCTTGGCATTTCTCCCAGAGTTGTTGGGCAACAAACACCATCTTAACCATTCCTTGAACCTTTCTGAAGCCACACTGGCTCTCTCAGGTAAACAAACATCTTCCAGGTGAAGGATCAGCCTATTAAGGAGGACTCTGGCAAGAATCTTGCCATCAATGACTAGGAGAGAGACCCCCGCCCACCCCGTGATGGTTACAGGACAATCTATTTCCTTAACCTTTATAGAGATGGACAGTGGAGGCATCCTTGAACTCTTGGGGGATAACCTCCTCCTGCCATAAAGCCTAGAAAATCTCAGTCATATTTTGTATGAGCAATGGACCCCCTATCTTGTAAATCAAAACTGGAATAAAATCAGCATCTTTAACTATAACAGTTGACAGGTTACTTTTAATTAAGGTCAATGGATTCTTCAGTAATTTGTGACAAAGGAGTGATTTACAGAACTTACTTTTATACCAAAAGAGGAAGAAAAAAAATATGAGAATCTTGGGAAACGTTTTCAACATAATTGAATTGAACAAGGCAGGTCATCTGACTACTTACTCCTTCCAGGTTTCCTTAACCCAGATTCATCCTGTGTCTATCATCGGGTCAAAATGAGATTATGACAGAAGTCCTTGGTGTGCAGATAATGAGTTTTGCAACCAAAAGCATTACTTTCAAGGAGTCTATAGTTTAAAGAAAGACTGGAAAAGAAGAACTTGTGGTTTGCAATTAGCAGTTACACCCCATCCTCCAGCTCCTGCTCCCATAAAGGGAAACTCAACCTTAGAAGATTATTCTACTTAACTTTGACTTAACCTCTAACAGCAGAAAAAAATAAAACTGAACTTATGTACTAAGAACTGTAGCTGCAACCCGACACACAGGTGAACCAGGCCATAGGGTCATCTTCTCACTGGAAGCAGCAGTGGGATTTGGTGGCTCCCTGGGTGTCTGAGCAGCCTTTTAAGGATGGCACTGCTCACCTCCTGGTACAAGGAAGGGGCTAGAAAAGGTACCCTTAAAATTGTCTACTCACCCAAATGTGGCCTGATTACCATAGGAAGTAGGATTCCACCCTGTAGTTGAAACACAAAAGAAGTCCAAAATCTTCCACAAAGATGATTATACTCACCATCAGTATATTGACATTTGTGCACTTATAGAAAATACAAAATGCAGTAGACCCAAAAGATAAACAGCTATTATTGCAAGAGAATTCAATAGGCATCACATCCAAATATCAGCCCTGAGTTAAAGGCTGGCTGGCAAATAAAGGCCAGCTTACTGAAATCAGAGCTGGATATATGGTTTTCTGGAGTGGCTGCAGTGAAAGGGAGCACCATGAAGCTGGTGTAGGTTTTGCAGTCAAAACTAAAGTAGTCAACAAGCTTGTATGCCTTCCAAAAGGAGTGAATGACAGGTTCATGACAATGCAATTGCCACTTCCAGGAAAACATCATGCCACCATCAGCCTATACTCCCACCATGATGACCCTGTTAGAAACATACTTAGTCTAGGAATAAACAATAATTGTTGGAAAGCCAGGAAGGTTTTTATTATTTTATGTAACATTTGGTACATCTTTCTGAAAAAATGGATAGCCTCTTCAAAAGACTATAGAGAATCAGTCAAATGCAAGCCCTTTTATCCTGCTTCCATTTGAATTTGCTGCCTCATTCTTCCCTTCAGAACTGGGATTGGTTCCAGTTCTTCTTGGTTACAATCTTTCTGGCCTGCCCACTACACATTTTCTCTTTCATATGTTCCCTCATCCCTAACATGGGCTAATATGGGGTCCATAATCAGATGAGGCTCTAATTCTATGTGGGTTGTGTATGAGGCTAGTTAAGCATTCCTGTTAATAAAAAGTTGGTGACCATCCTTTGACCCTAGCCAGTTTGAGCCAGTTTAGCCTAGGCCTCTTCCAAGGGGAAACTACAGATTTCTTCCAGCTATGATTGTATAAGGTCGCTCTGTCCTTCCTCAGCTCATCCTGACTTACACCCTCCTGCATGTCCTGTGCAAAATCTGTTTTTGTAACACCCATTGTTCCTATAGAATCTATAGAAACCAAACTACTAGCATTTCTGCCAAACCCTAAAGAAGCCAATGAAAAAGTTTATGAAGACCTGTAGACCCTTATCATGAATGTGCCAAAAGAGGAAAAAGTTATAATTCTGGGTGACTTTAATCCTAGCATTGGCTCAGACTACCAGACAGGGAAGGGGGTCCTTGGGAGGAATGGAGTTGGAAACAATGGCAACAGTCAGTTACTACTGAATGCTTATGCAAACAAATAGAAGGAATTAGAATAAGCAATGAGAAAGCAAAGCTATGAGTACTCTTTGTACATGATATGATGGTCCATGCAGAAACCTAGAGAATCAACTCAAAAACTAGTTGAAATAATGGAGAACTTTAGCAAAGTTGCAAGATATAATGAACCCATGTAAATCATCACTATTCCTATATATTACCAACAAATCCAGTAGCAAAAGAGAGAAAGAGAAATTCCATTGAAAATAACTGAGGACAATATAAAATACCCAGGAGTCTACCTTCCAAGACAAACCCAGAAACTATAAGAACACAATTAAAAAATATTTTCAGACAAATGAAGTCAGATCTAAGCAAGTGGAAAGATATGAACTGTTCATGGGTGGGCTGATCCAATATAATAAAAATAACCATTCTTCCTAAATTAATCTCCTTATTTAGTTCTATATCAGTCCCCAAACTTTTGGCACCAAAATTGAATATTTGAAAGACACAGCCAGGAAAACCAGAAAACAGCATGGCAGAAACTAGGTCTAGACCAAGATCTCACCCTGTATATCAAGATATGGTTAAACTGGGCTCATGATTTAGTCTCAAAGAGTGATACCATAAGCAAGTTAGGGGAGCATGGAATAGTTTTACATGTCAGATCTATGGATAAGGGAAGAATTTAGAACCAAACAAGAGAGAGAAGGAATTACGAGATGGAAAATGGATAATTTGGATTGTATTAAATTTTTTTTTTAAGCAATTGGGGTTAAGTAACTTGCTCAAGGTTACACGGCTAGTCATTATTTATGTGTGGGTATTCATTTTCTGAGGCCGGTTTCGATCCTGGGTCATCCCAACTCCAAGGCTGGTGCTCTTACTCACTGCGCCACCTAGCACCCTGATTGTATTAAATTTAAAAACTTTTTGCAGAAACAAAACCATACCAACCAAGAGGACAACTGGGAAAAAAGAAATTTACCACAAGTATCACTGACAAATGCCTCATTTCTCAAAAATATAGAGCTCTGAGTCAAATTTATATGAATACAAACCATGACCCAACTGATAAATGATCAAAGGATAGAACAGGCAATTTTCAGAAAAAGAAATCAAAGCTATTTTTAGTCTAGGTTATCACCTCACAACTATTAAATTATCTAAAGAAACAGAAAAGGGAAATGATAAATACTAGAAATAGGAAAAGTGGAAAACTAATAAAGGGTTGGTAGAGTTGTGAACTGATCAATCATTCTGGAGAGCAACTTGGAACCATACTCAGAGAACTATAAAAATGTGCTTACCTTTTGATGCACAAATAACAATAATAAGTCGGTATGCCAAAGAGAGTGAAAAGGGGGAAATGACTTATTGAGGAGAAGGGTATTTATAATAGTTCGTTTTGTGGTGGCAAAGAAATGGAATCTGAGGGAATGCTAATTAATTGGGGAATGCCTTTACAAGTTGTGGCATATGATTGCAATGGAATACTCTTCTGCTATAAGAGATGACAAACAGGATGATTTCAGAAACACCTAGAAAGACTTACAGGAACTGATGCAGAGTGAAATGTGCAGAAGCAAGAGAACATTGTACAAAGTAACAGCAATACTGAATGGTGAACCACGGTGAGTAACATAGTTATTCTCAGCAACACCATGGTCTAAAACAATCCCAAATGACTCATCATGAACATGCTATCCCTCTCCATAGAAAGAACTTATTCAGTCTGAATACAGACCTAAAGCCAATTATTTTCACTTTGTTTTGGTTCAAGTTTTATTTCACAAAATGATTAAAATGGAAATGCTTTACAAGATTGCATATGTAGAACCTGTTTCTGACTGTTTACTGTATGCAAGAGGAGTCAGAGGAAAGAGGCAGGCAGCGAAGTAGGAACTCCAAATTTAGGAATAAAATATGTTTTTATATATACTTTGGCAAAAATGAAATATTATACAAAAAGACTAATAACCAGTGGCAACTAGGCTGCCTAGTAGACAGACCACCAGGCCTGGAGTCAGGGGGATCCAAGTTCAAATTTAGCCTCAGACATGTATCAGCAGTGTGACCTTGCACAAGTTACTTAAGACTGTTTACCTCAATTTTTTTTTTTTGTAAAACTAGCAGGAGAAGGAAATGACAAATCTGTCCAAGATCTTTGCCAAGAAAACTCCAAAGTGTGTCACAAAAAGTCAGAAACATCTGAAAGAAGTCAAATACAACAATAAATAGCCATTCCCCAATAGATAAGTGGTCAAAGGATGTGAACAAAGAATTCCCAAAAGAAGAAATGCCAAGTGTTCCCAACCACAGGAAAAATGCTCTAAACCACTAATAAGGGGAATGTAAAGCAAATCAACTCTCAGGCTTCACCTCATTCTCTGCAAAACTGACAAGAAAAATGGCATCAGTAAATGTTGGAGGGGTTGTGGGAAGGTGGACACAGCAAGAGAATGCTGGGGGAGCTAGGAAATGGTAGATCACAAAGATTCTCATTCAAATCCATCTTCAAACACTTATTAGCAGTGTGACCCTGGCAGGTCACTGAACCTGCTTGCTTCAGTTTCCTGAACAGTGACATAGAGATGATAAGACCACCTCCCATACAGGGCTGCTGTGAAGATGGTCAAAAGTGGATTTGGGGGAGAAAGTAAGTCACTTCATTGTGTCTTTGCCTTTGAACCTGATCCCTCTCTGACAAGAACTCAGTGTATCCTTCAGTACCCCCCTCTCCCCCACTGGAAAAGAAAACTCCCAGGACTTTGAACAGTTCCCCAAACTCAGCCCTTTCCCTATGTCCTCTCTAACCAGGGAAGGCCCTTCACAAATGCTAATACACTAACAGCTAAAGGAAGTCTTTTCTTTGGCCTGGTCCAAACAGCTCTGCTAAGGGCCTGGGAACCTGTGAGTGGGACCCAGAAGCCAAAGTAGGCTGCTTTCTTGAGTTGCTGCTATTTCCAGAAACACTGGACCAGAGAATGCAGGAGGCCAGGATTCCAAACTCCCCAGGTCCAGCTCATACTATTTGCTCCTCTAAACCCTCACTGCCCTCTCTGTGTTCCCTTGAGTGAAACCAGCTACAAGACAGGAAGGTTCAATGTGCACCATAAACTCTTTGTGAAGGCAGACCCTGGAGAACCAGCAAAGCATCCTGCCTTCAAGGTCTGGCAGGAAGAGCTTGGCCAAAGCAAAGGGGAGGGGGGTGCAGGTCTGTGGATGTGGGGTTAGGGTGCTAGGCATAGAGGGAGCAAAGAGAAGACCCCTACAGGGCAGAGAAGAATGACTGAAGTGGTCATCCTTGTGCCTAAGGAATCATGAAGGAAACCTCAAAAAAGCACACAGTAGGGCAGCAATTGGGAAGGGCCAGTGTGGGTAGTTAGAGCTGGTGATGCCAGAGTACCAAGAATCAGTTCAAAACCCAGGAGAGAGCAGGGCAGTGTTGTTACTACTGTTTTCCATTTCCTCCTCTTTGTGTAAAGAAACAATCCATAGATAGGGCATTACCAGCCTCATTCACAATCTTCTTTGTCTATGGAAATGGCCTCTTTGGGTGATTGTTGGTCCAGTCTGAGGACAGAGTGGACTCACCTGGGCTGGGGGTCTGTAGCTCCCAAGACCATTCCCTCTGGCTCCAGGCTCCCTGCTTAGGCCAGGCCATAGCAACAAACACCCTAGCACACCCAGGGTGGCTGCCAACACAGGTTTTTAGATCTGCTTTTCTAAAGGAAAGCAACTCAAAATGGGTCAACAATCTTGCTTTAACCAAACAAGTCATTTACCTAGTTCAGGGGGAAAAGGTCAGCACCCCGAACTTCAGAGAAAACAAACAGTTACAAACAGAAAGAGAAACATCAGCAGACAGGCTACCAGCTGTCTGACCATCACATTCATACCTAGTCAGTTACCAGAGAGGGAAGCACCAACATCTGGGTTTTCAAAGCCACAGGGCTCAATGGCTGCCCAGAGTCTCATCTGGCCAAATCATAAAACTCTTCCCAAAGTGAGCCCCAAAGCAGAACCTCACATCACAGCCAGCCTTCTCCTGGGTCAGAGAATGTCATAACCCTCTTGACCCACTGCCCAATCACAAAGTAACAAAGTGTGGGCATTCCTGAAAAACAAGTTTTCCCCCACAGGCTCCAAGTGACCACATTCAGCATATTGGGGGGCAGAGTATATTTTGAAATCAAGGATGTTTTCAAATCAAGGAAGGTTCTCAGAGTCCCATAAGCCAATCAAAGGGCCTAGGGGCAGGGAAGATCTTAAATTCCCATTTGCAAAACACAGGCCTTGATGCTTGCCAGGCTGAGCAGGGGAGGCTGAAGGATCCCAGAGGGGCAGAGTCTTTCCCTTTCCTTCCAGGGCAGGAGGCTGGCCTTTGGGGGATTTACAGAGGATGAGGTCCCCCCTGGGAGTTACAAAGACCCTAGCCCTTCCCTCAGTGCATAGACTACAACCTACAGGTAGGGTAGGGCTTGGAAAAGGAGATAATCCCACCCTCTCCTGCTCCTCCTCCCCCATTCACCTTCAGAGAACCAAGAGGCAGAAGGGGCTTGGGATCCCAGGGGGGATGAGACCAGTCAGAGCCTCAATGGCTCCTGCCTCAGAGCTCTCCCCCCAGCTGGTCCTTTGCCCTCCCTGCATCCCCTCTTCCCTCTCTAACACCATGTATTTTCTAGACAACAGACTGACTGCTTGATCTAGGGAGGAGGGAATCTCAGGAAGGTTAGAGGTGGGGAGGGCTCTGGGATGGAGCCACCAGGGAATGACCAGGGGAAGCCTGAGGCTGGGAGACCAAATCCAGTCTGGGATTCAGTCTCCTGGCAGGGGGCCTGAGGGCTCTGAAAGAAGAGGGGTCAGGGGGGCAGGAGGCCTGGGGAAGGGGAGCCCAGATAGGGGCTGGAAGGAAGACATTCTAACGCAGTTCATGGCAGGGAGCTCAGGGACATTGAAGGGACAGAAGGGCTCCAGGTGGACACCGAGGCTGGGAAAGCAGGAGGACTGTGTCCTGGGGTCTAAGTAAGAGCTGGGGAGGACTCCTGGGACTCTCTGGAAGAGCTGAGGCCTCGAATCCCTCAAGGGAGACCAGACACAGGGAGCCAGTGCTGGGATCTAATAGGGAAGCAGCCCAGGAGTTGTGGGGCCAGAGGAAGGGGCCAGGCAGGAGCTTTGGTTCCTGTGTCCAAAGTGGGGTCCTCAGGGCAGGCAGAACTTTCTGGTCTTTACAGGGGGCTTGGTCTGAAAGCAGAACAACTGAGTCTCTAACTAAAAGCTGGGGGCAAGGAGACAGGATTGCTGGGTCCTGATGGGAAGACAGAAAGCAGGATTCCTGGTGCCCTAGGGAGCTTGTCCAGACATCAGGTCTCAGAAGGAGAATCACTCCAGGTGAATCTGGAAGGCACTCACCACCTGATCAGAGGAAGGACCCAGTGGTAGGGGCAGCCAGCAGAGGCCAGCAGGTCTGTGAGGGTCTAGCTGGGACCTGCACCCCCAGAGCTGGCATCCAGAAGGCAAAGATCTCTGGTCCAGGGGAGGAAAGCAGAGAGATCTTGGCTGCAAGTGAAGGCAGAGATCCTTCAGCTGCAAAGGAAGAAGGCAGCCCAGTCTCAGCCCAAGTTCCTGTTTTCCACCAGCCCCCTCTGGGAGGGTCTTCTCACTCTGCCCCCCTCTGCAGCCCAGGATGGGCCCTTTCCTCCAATCACACCCAGGGCCAGGAGCCCAGAACCTTGTCTGCCTCTGCGCCCCAAGCCCAGCCCTCCCTCACCTGGAATGCCAGGGTCTCCTGCCCTAGACACCTCCCAGGCCCTCAAACTCCACCCCAGGGCTCTATTGGACCTGAGCCACCCCACTAGGCTGGCCCGCTCTGAGAGCTCCTCCTCCCCATCACTATCAGCTGACTCCTGACGTCAGAAGGTGGGAGGGGGAGAGCCAGGAAGAGGCAGCAAGCAAGGAGGTTTCCCAGAAAGCTAGTGATTCCCAGCCAAACGGAGCTTAGCTTCACAATGGAGTCTGTTCACCAAGTCAGTCCATGGGGCTCTCAGGTGTCTGCTCATTTAAATTAGAATGGGGCTCCTGCAAAGTCTGGTCTCCAGAGGATTAGGGGGATGTTTGATCCTGTAAGGGCAGATCCACCCTGCAGGGAAATACACTTAAAATTTGCATTAAAGGTGCTAGTTTTAAGAGCTGAAAGAAGGAGAATTCAGGGCAACTGAGTCAGAATTACAGTCTGGGGGTTGCGAGCTAAGATGGCAGAGTGAAAGCAGGAACTTGGCCTGAGCTCTGACTCCAAACACCTCCAAAACCTGTAGAATATGACTAAACCAGTTTTAGAGCAGCAGAACCCAGAGTGACAGAGAAACACATGCCCAGCTGAAGGCAGCCCAGCAGGCTGACAGCAAGGGTCCATCTAGCACAGGGAGCTGGGTGCCCAGTGCAGTCCTACAGGAGCCCTGTGGTCTGGCCCCTGCCCCCCAGTGAGCCTTGGTAGCCTTGCCGCTCCTGGCCTGCAGACAGTAGGGGACCAAGCCACCATTCAGAGGGTAAGTGCTCTTGCTTGGACCTGCTTGGATCGGGATCATGGTCTGGGCTGGAGGTCCTGGGGTGAGAAACGCCAGTGTGCCAGAGCTTGTGGGGGCTGTGGAGAGGGCCCCCTCCTCAGCCCTCTGACAACAGCCCGGACAGCTGGGAGAACCTCAGGGATTCAGGATTCCCCTCTTCTCTGGCACCGTAATGGGCTGGCAGGGATGCTTTCTCAAAGGGAAGCTTCCTGCAAAGGCTGGATGGTTTTGCATTGCTGAGACACAGGTCACTCCCTTACAGAAGAGCCCCTGGGGTGGGCTGACCCTGTAAAACCAGGCTTTGCAATGCAGCCTGAACTGTGCTCACCCCCACCCCCAGCCTGCTTCATAGCAGCCCTGCCCCCACCCAGACTGCACTCTTGTAAACCTTCCTTCCTTCTCTCTGTTCTGGCCACACGTGTAACTGCCTTTGTTCTTGGCTCCTGGAGGAGATTCATGGGAACTGATGGTGGCTTCTGGAGCCCAGGCACTGGGAGAAGGGCAAGGGGGTGGGGGGGACTTCCTGGGGGGGGGGTGCCCTCTCTCAGGAGGAAGCAATACCCTCATCTCTGCTCCCCAGGCATGGCACTGCTCTTTCCCACACACACACAGCCTCTGTTCCTGGTGCATGCCCTTCATTCCTCTCCCTTTCTAAGCCATGTTCTCCCTTAGTTCTATCTTTAGTAATTCTTACCCTAACTTAGCATGACCTTCACACACACACACACACACACACACACACACACACACACAAAAACACACACTCATGCATACACACACAAAAACACAAGCACAGACACACAAACACAAGCACACACACACAAGCACACACAAAGACACACAGACACTCAGACACACATGCACACACACATACACACACACACAGAAAGAGAACACATACCCAGCCCATTAAATTTTATTTTGCAACAAGCTTTTCTCTCTGGGCAGGTGGGTGTTTAAAAGCAGTGGTTAAATTTGAATTTTTTGGACTTGCATTCCTTTGGGGACTAAGAGTGACCCCACCCAAGAAACCTGGACTCAGAGACTGACTGGCTGAAGCTGCTTTGGGCTTAGCAAGTGTGGAATTATTCATACTGGCAGGAATTTTATTCTAATTTCTCCTGTACTCTTTCTGGAAGTTTTTCTTATTTTAACACCACTCTGAATTACCCTGAATCTCCATAGATCATTGGTCAGAGCAGAGGGTGGAGTTTTTCCTGAATGGGGGAGAGCCAGACAAAAGGCTGGGAGCTGAGAGCTGGAGGGTCTTGTGAGTGAAACCCCCAGGAGGCCAGTGTCACTGGATGGAGGAGGAAATGTGGCAGAGAAAGGTGTAAGAAGACTGGAAGTGTGAGAGAGCCAAACTTTTCAGGGCTTTGAATGCCAAGAGGAGCATTTTATATTTGCCCCTGGAAAGAGGAGGTGGCCATTGGAGTTTATTGATTGGGGGGTCGGGGGGGTGATGTGGTCAGACCTGGAATTTAGGGAAATGATTTTGGAGCTGGACCAGAATGGTTAGAGACTAGAGGTAGGCAGAGCCCCTCCCCAGGCAGCTATTGTGGTAGCCCAGAGTTAAGGTGATGGCCTGAGACTGAGAGTTGACTTAGCCAGTATATGTTAAGAGATTAGGGTTCTCTCTACAAAAATTGAAATAAAATAAAATAAATAAGGCTGTGTAAACTGTGCACCCTGACCCCCAAGAGAGCTCCACCCCACTCAGGCTCCTGTGGGTGAACACCTGCCTGCCACCCACTTTCACAGAAACACAGATACAACTAACTAAGATACACAGATACAAAACTAAGTTTGTCTCTCTGAGACTCCACTCTGAAGGTTGACAGTCACAGGGTGGCTAGAGGAGCAAGTCTAGACTCTGGAAGGCTCATTGTCCTGAGTTCAAATCTGGTCTCAGACACTGGCTCTGGGAGTCACTTAACCCTGTTTGCCTTGGTCTCCTCCTCTGTCAAACTGGAGAAGAAGATGGCTGCAGGACCTTTGCCAAGGAAAGCCCACATGGGGGCAGGAGGAGTGTGGCCCCTCTGAAAATAACACAAGCACAGCTTCCTTTCAGCCCCAGATGCACTGAACTCAGAACACCCCAAGGCCCACATGTCCCCCACCTCTGAAAGACCTCCCTGAGCCTTCCCGTCTTAGAGCTATGCTCTTTGCTCCTTTTCCCAGGTCATTTCCTAGAGAAAGCTCCCTGGCTGGGTGGTCCCTCCTTTTCCCATCCCCTGCTCCCTTCTCCACCTCCTGCACACAGTTCAGCCTGCTACAGCATTGGTCTTCCTATTTCCAGGGACCCTCGGCTAGGGCCTAGCCCAGGGCTGGGGAACCTGTGGCTTCCTTTGCCTCCCAGGGGCAGCCCCTTCCTTGGCTTCTTCCTGACTTCTCTGTGGCCATTGTTTTGGTCCCCACCCCCACCTGTTAGATAAACACTGGTGCTTGGAGATCCTGCCCTGGTTCTCCTCCCAGTTCGATTGAAAACCATGCGGGCCATTAGTCCAGTTTGCCCTTCCCAGAATGGATTTGTGGACAACTCCACCTTCCCTTCCCTTCATTGATTTGTAAAGCAGAGAACTCCTCTGGCAGGACCCCCACCCCACACTTTCCCCTGATTGATCTTTGGCTGAAGCCCTAGCCTAGGGTTTCTAGCCACTGGGAAATTCAAATGTACACTGACCAATCACTGTAATTTCAACTTATGTAACCCACCTGCAATGTCTTTGAGAAAGTACTGTCTGATTTGGTCATGTACCCCGACAGTCCTCCTATAATAAAATCCACTTTTGAAATTTAATCTCGGGGCTGTTCTGTCTCACTTTATTGGGGTACAATATCAAGGGACCCTTAAGGCCTTCTTCTGCTCAGATCTGCTGCCCTTTACTCCCTGCCCTCCTCCTTCCCCATGGGGCTAACTCCCTCAGTCCTGGGCCTGCTTTTTTGTTCACTTTCAGTCATCTCTGTAAAGAGAAGCAGCTGGGGGTGCGGTGGGCTCCAGGTGAGGACATCCAGTCTATTAGGGGGCAGAGTATATTTCAAATCCAGGAAGGTTCTCAGAGTGACTTAAGCCCGTCAAAGGTCCTAGGGGCAGGGAGCATCTTAAATTCCCATTCCCAGAACACCTGACCCATACAGAGCCCAGAATCTGAGGAGTAAAGAGAGAAATAGTCAAACCTCCCTGGGGATAGATTTCACTCCCATAATCAAGTAACAGCCAAAGGCCCAGCCCTAGAGGAGATGTGGAGGTTTGTATCAGGAGCTGCCCCTGAGAGATCTCTTGGGAAATAAAAACCAGACAGAGGGAAAGGCCCCCCCCCCCCAGTGTTAGGCCTGGAGTGTGGAAGGTCAGGAATGGAGATGGGCCAAGGGGGTCAGTGGCTCCAGTTTGGAGGAGAGCTCAGTGGGGGTGGGCACGTGTGAGCTGTGGCTGCAGAGAAAAAAGGGTTCTTGAGTGGGAGGGGTACGACTGGGAAAACCAGGAGGGCTGAGGGCAGGGCATATCCTTGTGGGGAAGAAGATGAGTGTAGCAGGGGGAGAGCTGGGACACCAGGAGATTCTGCTGGGGAGATTTGGAGTCTCAGAGCAGGCTAAGGGAGGGAGGGAAAGAGGTGGGAGAGCAGTGGGGGAGGGGAGCTCAGAGATGACCAGCCTGGTGGGTGGGGTCCTGGTGGAATTTTCTCCCTGGGAAAAGTTTGGAAACTTGGGAAGAAGCCTAGGGAGATGTACTGAAGGGTGGGGGGGATGGGGTGGGGCTGGTGGCATCGTTCTAGAAGATGGATGCATCACAGTGCTGGGCTGGACTGTGGGGATTAGGAAGACCCAGCCAGAGCAGGTAGACTGGGAGGAGAAACAGCTGGAGCAGAGATCTTTGTGCCTTCTCCTCTGGAGCTAAGGTCTCTCTGCCTTATTCTTTCAGAGCTGATATCTCTCTGCCTTCTCCCAGAACAGAGATCTCTCCACATTCCTTGGAGCTGAGATCTCTCTGCCTTCTTCTCTCACAGCAGAGATCTCTGTGCCTTCTGGGAGCTCCCTCTGCACATGCAGGTGCCAGGTGGGTCTGAACAAGGGATCCCTCCCTACACCCCACTTCTGCTGGCTGCCCTTTGCATCAGGCCTCATCTGCCCCCTTCTGACCATGCTGAGTGTCCTCCTGTCACATCCCAGAGGTGCTGTCCCCAGTTTTACCATTGGGTCACAGCTGTCTGACCCACAGGTGCCAACCTCAGTATCAGGTGGATGTAGAGCTCTGGGTCTGAGGCCTTTGAGGCTCTGACTGGTCTCCTCCCATCTGGGCTCCCAAGTCACTTCTGCCTCCTGGGTCCCTAAGGATGATGGGGAGGGACATGAGGGGAAACAGATGGAGTTCTGGAGGGGACAAGTCCTCTTCCTGCTCCGAAGTTCACTCTAAGCCCGCCCCTCCTGCCTCCCTGCCCCTGAGATAGAATCTCTCCCCTGAGGGCAGGGCAAGGCCTTTGTAAGGGCTGTGACTGCCCCACCTCAGTCGTTCCTCCATCCAGCCTAGGAAGAGAAGGCAAAGTCAAATGTTTCTCTCACCCTGAGGTTCTTCTTTCTCCCCAGCTCAGCTTGCTGAGGACCAAAGCCTATTCCTAGGGAAGAGCCAATAATTAAGGAGAATGGTTCCTCAGGCCCAGAGACCCTCATCTCAGGTAAGTACAGTCTATCCACAGAACTGACCCTCATCATCAAAGGTGGGATCCAAAGGAACCAAGGAGGCTTTATCCCCTTTTACAGAAGGGGAAACAGAGGAAATCAGAGATGAAGTGATTTGCTCAGAGTCACACAGCCAGCAAGTGTCTGAGGCCTGGTTGGACCTCAGGTCTTCTATCTAGGTCCCCCTTCCAGGGATTCAGATGAAGTCCCTGTGATCTTTAACCAAGTCCTGCAGGCACCCCGGGGGCTGGCCCACAGAGAAATGGAATAAAGGCTTAGTGAAGGAATGTTAAATTAGCAAAGCTTATCCTGTGCTTGGGGTGCTAGATGGTCTTTCCTGCCACCCTGGCTTGGGCCCAGGCAGTGACAGTGACTCCATTCCAGTGACAAGGAATAAGGGCAGGGGTAGGATCTGACATGACCCTCCCTTTGGGTAGGATGCCTGAGGTCCTGTAGGCAGGCTTACACAGAAGTTTGGGCTAAGATCAGGTTAGGAGAGAGAGAGAGGACTTGGAGCAGAAAAATTGTTTATGTTCAGTGATAGTTAGAAAGGTCTGTTATAAAGGGCTTTAGCATGGCCTCTTAGACCAGGCCAAAGAAAAGGGCAGCTGGTTGGTTAGTCTGGTCCTAATCAGCATTTGCTAAGCCCTTTGTGTCTTCTTAGATAGAATAGCAGGACAGACATTGAGACCTGTGAGTTTTCTCCCACACATTGGAGGAAGGGGGGTACTGTAGGAGACACTAAGGACACTGGCCTCAGAACAGCCAGTATAGCATCCAATGGAGTCTGTCATGTTTTCTCCATAATTCACTTTTAAAAACCAATGCTTACTTGCTAGGTGAAACCTCAGTGATAAGTGTTGGGGAATATGAGTGCTGAAGGTGTGAGTGTGCTTCCCAGGGTTAAAGGGGGAAAGAGATTGGGAAGGGGGGAAATAAAGATGGCCAGAAAGTAGCAGTAGGGAAGGAAGGGCTGGGCCAGTTGAGAGGTCTCTCCATGAAGGGAGCAGGGTCTCAAGGTGGGCTCTAGGGGGCTGAGTGAAGCAGGAATCATGGCCTGAAGGTGGCATCAAAGACCACTTCTTGGTCTTTGAAGGCTAGTCAGTTAGAGTACAGGTAGGCCATCTACCTTTCTGACCCCCTGACTCAGCCCAACCTGGGACCTCAAGCCCAGCACTGGATTTTTAGGAGATGTCTTTATCTCAAGGGAAAGGGCCGCCTCTTCCAGTCAGGGAGTCTGCCAAGAGGAGGAGACCAAGGCAGAAGCTGCCTAGAAATGTTGGCCCTGTGGAAAGCAGAAAGCCCTATGGGCCTTAGTGAACCAGTGCCTTTCTGAGAGGGTCCACTGGTGTCTTTCCCCCTCAGTCCTGTTTCTTCATTCACTCTCATGGCTAGAAACTCAAACCTCTGCCTTCTTCTCTGCTCCTATTCCTGGTCTCCATCAGCTACAATGCCACAGCCATGGTAATGAGCCTCCTTCTACCTTCCCCTTGCCCTGGTGCATCCACATCCACTCCAAGGCTCACATTCTAGCTGGGCCAAAATGGAAAACCCTGGTTCCCCCTGAGACCTCCTCTTCCCTCATCTGACAAACAACTCCCATTCTCCCTGCTTCATCCTATTTGGGGACTGAGTCCCTTCTGCTTCTGAGTAAAAGGACTGCCATAAGAACACTCTGGCGGTACACTAATCCACAGGAGTGAGCCCTATATTTTGAGGTATCTCAAAATAAAGATATCTGATATCTTTAATTTCTTGCTCAGAAAGCTTCCTGTTTATATCCTTTGATCATTTATCACTGGGAAAATGACTTGTATTCTTAGGAGTTTGACTCAGTTCTCTGTATATTTTAGAAATAAGGCTTGTATATTAGACACATTAGCTGTAAAATTTCTTTCCCATTTTTCCACTTGCCTCCTAATCTTGGTTACATTAACTATATTTGTTCAAGAACTCATAATTTTCCTAATATTGAACCATCTTTACCTTCCTGGAACGCATCCTACCTATTCACAGTGTATTGTTCTCATTATAAGTTGCTGTAGTCTTGCTAATAATTTATTTAAAATTTTGTGTCTATATTCATGAGGTATACTGGTCTATAATTTTCTTTCTCTGTTTTGTCTCTTCCCCATTTAGGTATCAGTACTATATTTGTATCATAAAAATAATTTGATAGTACTCCTTCTCCAGTTTTCCTAAATGGTTTATAAAATATTGGAATCAATTGTTCTTTAAATATTTGATAGAATTCTCTAGCAAATCCATCTGGCTCAGGAGATTTTTTTCTAGGTAGTTCATTGATGGCTTGTTCAGTTTCTTTTTCTGAGATGGGGTTATTTAAATATTCTTCCTCTTTAGTTAATCTGTACAAGTGATATTTTTGTAAACATCCATCCATTTAAGTAAGATTACCAAAATTGTGAGCTTATAGTTGGACAAAATAATTCCTAATTATTTTTTTAATTTCCTCTGCATTGGAGGTTATTTCACCCTTTCCATTTTTATAACTGGTAATTTGTTTTCTTTTATCAACTTTCCTAAAGGTCTATCAATTGTTTTCTTCCATAGAACCAACTCTTAGGTTTATTTACTATTTCATTCATTTTCTTCATTTCAATTTTATTAATCTTTCCTTTGGTTTTAAGTATTTCTAGTTTAGTGTTTAATTGGGGATTTACAATTTTTCCTTTTTCCAGCTTTTTCAGTCACTTGCCCAATTTATTGATCTCCATTTTCTCTATTTTATTCATGTATGTTTGTATTTAGAGATGTTAAACTTACCCTAAGAATTGCTTTTGCTGCATCCCACAAGTTTTGGTATGTTGTCTCATTATTGTCATTCTCTTGAATTAAATTACTGATTGTTTTTATGATTTCTTGCTTGACCTACTCATTCTTTAGGATTAAATTATTTAGTTTTCAAATTAGTTTTTAGTGTATCTTTCCATGACCCTTTATAACATTTAATTTTGATTGTATTGTGATTTGAAAAGGATACATTTACCATTTCTGCCTTTATGCATTGGATCATAATGCTTTTATTCCCTAGTACCAGGTCTATTTTTGTGTGTATGCTATGTACTGCTGAGAAAAAGATATATTCCTTCTTTTCCACCTTCAGTTTTCCCCAGAGGTGTATCATATATCTACCTTCTCTAACATTCTATTCTCCTCCTTAACTTCTTTCTTGTTTGTTTGGAGGTTAGATTTATCAAGTTCAGAGAAGGGGAGATTGAGGTCCCCCACCAGTATAGTTTTTCTATTATATTAATCCCTCTAACTCCCTTAACTACTCCTCCAGGAATCTGAGTGCTAAACTGCTTTGTGCATATATGTTTAGTAATGATACTGCTTCATTGTCAATAGTGCCTTTTAGCAGGATATAGTTTCTTTCCTTAACTCTTTTAGTTGAATCTAATTTTGCTTTTCCTTTTTCTGAGATAAGAATTGCTACTCCTGCTTTTTTTTACTTTAGTTGAAACATAATAGGTTCTATTCTAGCCTTTTCCCTTTACCCTATGTGTATCCCCCTGTTTCAAATGTGTTTCTTGTAGACAGCATAATGTAGGATGGTGTTTTTTAATCCATTCTGCTATCCACCTCCATTTTATGGGGGAGTTCATCCCATTCACATTCACAGTGTCTTTCCCTCCATCCTGTTCCCTCCCTGTTTCTGCTTTTATTTCTCCCTTCACCTCCTAAAGAGTTTTCCTTAGGGGTGGCTAGGTGGCGCAGTGAGTAGAGCATCAGCCCTGGACTTAAAAGGACCTGAGTTTGGATCCAGCCTCAGACACTTAACACACACAAACAAAAACCTAGCTGTGTGACCTTGGGCAAGTTACTTAACCCCAAAAAGCAAAAAAAAAAAAAAAGTTTTTCTTTTGACCACCAGCTCCCTCAGTATTCTCCCTGTCATCCTCCATCCATTTTCATGCCTTTCCACCTTATTACTTCCTCCCTCCCTTATTAGAATCCCCTCTTTTCTTTCCCTTTCCCCTCCTAGTGCCTGATGGGCACAACACATTTCTCTACTTAACAAGGTATGTTATTTGCTCCTTGAATCAAAACTGATGATAATCCACCTCATACAGTGCTCCTCTCCCTCCATTCTATGCTTAATTGATTATATTATTCCCTCCTTGAACCAAAACCAGAGTAAAGCTCATAAAATGTTTATCCCCCTCTCTTCTTCCCTCCTACTATAATATGTTTTTTTGTGTGGCATAACATAGGCTTTCCTGACTCCTCCTTTGCTCTTTTCCCATTATAGTTCCTTTGCTCCCCTTAATAGAGTTTTTTAATCATTACTTTGGGTAGTTTATGCCCACACTCTCTATGTATAACCCTTTGTATGTAGGGATGATTATACATTTCTCAATATTGATGGGTATCAGCTTCCGATATAGGGATGTAAAGAGTTAGTGAATAAAAAGTTATGTGTGTTTGTGTTTTCCTGGTTTACTTTTTTATTTCTCTCTTGAATCTCCTATTTGGAGACCACATTTTCTACTGAGCTTTGGCTTTTCCATAAGGAAAGTGAGATGTTATCCAGGTTCCTTTTTCATCATGGCTTTCCAGTAAAATGATAATTCTTAGATTATCTCTCCTGGATCTGTTCTCTACTTCAGTTGTTTTTCTAATAAGATACTTGACATTTTCTTCTTATTTTTCATCTTTAGGTTTTGTTTCACTGATTCTTGATGCCTCATAGTCTATATTAGCTTCAAATTAACTTCTAATGTTTAACAAATTATTTTCTTGACTTATTCTTGAAGTCTTTTTCTGTATATTCATTTGGATTCTGTTCTTAGGCAGTTCTTTTCTCCAGTTAGATTTTCTACCTCTTTTACAATTTCACAGATTTTACTTTTTAAAAAACTTTTCTTTAGTAAAATGTTTTTCCATTTGGCGAGTGTAATTTTAAAATAGTTTACCTTCTTCCTCTCTAATTTAACTTTTAAAAGCCTTTACTGGCTCTTCCAAGAATGCTTTCTGGACTTGAGACTAGTTCATATTGCCTGTTGAGGTTTCAAAGCTGGGTATAGAGTCAATGCTGGACGTCCTCTGAATTTGGTTCTCCTCCCTCACTATAAAAGGATTCAGTTGGGGCAACTAGGAGCCACAGTGAATAGGGCACTGGCCCTGGAGTCAGGGGGACCTGAGTTCAAATCAGGCCTCAGACACTCAATACAAAAACTAGCCCTGTGACCTTCCACAAGTCCCTTAACCTCAATTCACTTGCTTTGTTATTTCTTTTCAAATTGGCTTTGTGTGCTGTGTCTTCTAGGTATCTAGACTAAGGCCTTGGCTAGGACTTTCTGCTTTCTGAGTTGCCTCAAGGTTACTCTGAAGGTCACATTGCAAGGTGGGCCTGAGGGCTGGTCTGGCTGCTTCAGGATTCCAGCTCCCAGCCCCTAGGATGAAACTCAGGCAGGCTCAGTAGCTGGACACTAGCAACTCTGGGTATGTGAAGGCTCACCTGGGGTTCTGGTGTTAGAGTTTGCTGGCTCCACCCCCCCTGGGGTTCAGGATCTCCTGCTTGTCCAGTTGAGATGGGGCTTATTGCGACATTTTGCCCCCGAAACCCCCCTCCCCCGCCACACCCTTCCTCTAGGACTCCCAAGCCTGCTTCAGGTTGCACTATTTCAGGGTTTTATCTTGCATCAATATTCTCTGGGTTTACAGGGTCTTAGGGAGAGAGCGGAGAAACTAAGCTTTACTCAGCCATTTTGATGTCCAGGAGCTCATGTAGTTGTTTTTTAAACACCTAGTGTTTGGCTTCTTAGCCCTAGAATTAGCTGCTGCTGCAGGCCCTGCACTTCCTCTTACCTGCCTCTAACAGATCCCCTGTCCTGTACTGGGTGAATTAGCTTGCCCAGGCTCACTCTGGCTCTGCTCTGGTTGGGTCTCAGGTCTCACAAAATACAAATTATCAATGTCTTTCTTATAAATTATCAACCCCAGTTCATATTATTTTTTATTTTTAATGAAGGAAGGATCTGTCCTTTCCCCACATACTTACTCTTATTTCTTTATAATTCTACATTAAAATGGGTGAATGTATTCCATGAACAAATGACAACAATCATAAAGCAAAGACGGATGTCTGAGTGTGACCCATCATGCCCAGCATCTTAGTCCCTCACTATCAGAGGATAGAAGTCTTCTTCACTTGGCTGGAACCAGTCTCATATCACTCAGCTGAGGCCAGATTGTGAGTACTCTCTCCATAGAATTCTTTTCCTACTTTTCTCTATTTCATACTTTATTACAGACTTGGAGCTAATTGACTTGATCATTTCTTTGTTCTCTGCCCAGAGATCACAGTTAAATTGATGCTTTCCCCTAAAATGCACAGCATTTACCACCTTCTCACAAATTCTTCATAGAATATTCTTAATATGTCCCTTAGGACACAGGAGGATTTCCCATGACATTGATTTCTCCTCCACAGATTCTTGTGTGTGACTCACAGGACACCTGTCTTGTCCATAATTCCATCTGGAGAATTGTTTTCAACCTTTTATTATTCCATCACGATTCTCCCTTCCAGTGTAAAATGCTTTCTCCATATTCCATTGCAAGTGTTCACTCTGATACTCGTAAAGGTTATATGAGTTTTAGGCAAATCATTCCCTTTCCCTTGTCTGGGCTGCAGTTTCCTCTTCTAAGTTGATGGGGGTTGGACTAGAAGAATTCTGGAGTCTCTCTTCCAGCTCAAAGTTTTATGATTTTGATGGTTTAGGCGTTGGTGACATTCAAGGATGTGCTCGTGGACTTCACTAAGGAGGAGTGGGGCCTCTTGGACCCTTCTCAGAAAGCTTTGTACAAGGAGGTCATGCTGGAGAATGTCCAGAACCTGCTCTTCCTGGGTAACAGCCATTTCCTCTCTTTTATTGATGTTTATTGTCAGACCCACATTGTCACAAGGGGTGGGGAAAGGATCCTCTGACCCCAACTGCCAAAACAAAACCGGAAACTAAATAGACCCAATTATAAACCTTTTATATACAAATAAAATCAGACTTAAATAACTGGAGAACTAGTAATTGTTCATCAGCTAAGTAGGAGAAATATAATAAATATGACAATTTTATCTAAACTGATAATGAAAAGTGTTTAATTCTCAATTAGAAAAAGTAATAAAATTTATTTGGGAAAACAAAAAGTCAAAAATGTCAAAGGATACAATGAAAAAAAATCAAAGAAGGAGAAATAGTGTTACCAGACCTTGTGCTCTGTTATAAGGCAATAAGTCCCAGAATTCTCTGATGCTGGGTATGAAATAGGATAGGCCAATGGAATAGTGTGTACATGCAGGACCAAATAAACAGAATAACCTTGTACTTGGGAAGTGTGTAGACTTCCTATTTGGGGACAAGAATTCACTATTTGGGAAAAAATTGTTGGGGAAACTGGAAAGCAGTGTGTCTGTAACTGTACACACACACACCTGTTTGTAGGTAATGGCAGTCCACTCAGGGTTGGGAGAAGAAACAAGACATTGACATGATGATTCTGTTCTCAATTTAAAGGGAATAGCAAGTTGTCCAGAGTAGATTTGCAGTTTCATGTACAATTATCTTTTTTATACTATTATGTTACAGAAGTGCTTATTTCATTACATATATTAAAGAAAATTAAATCTTAATTTGTCAGAGAGGTTGAAATAGTTTGTCAATAGCCTGTGGATTCATAGGATCTAAGCACCATTGGAAACCACAGTAATACCATTTGGTCTCTCAGCTATAGCTATATATATGCTAAGCTGCAGCATATTCAGTTTAGGGAAGAGGGCCAGATGCTCTACCTTGTTTTTTTAGCCTGAGAGGGCACTTAATGTTACATGACTTTTTTTTGCACATATCCTTAATGATGCTATAAATTAATGGTTATAATGATTTCTGAATGAAAAAGTAACAGAAAGATCAGAAACATTCCTGTTTTAGGCATGCATTTATTCTCTTCTGAACTTAGTAACCATCGACAAATATAACCAAACGAATATGTGCATGCACACAACCATGCTCCAGATTATGATTCCTTTTTAAGATATATTGACATTAACAAAACAAGAAAGAACATCCTGTTGCTTCCATTTCTCCTCTACTCTGTTTTCCTGTGTTTTAAAAAATATTTATCGGTATTTTTTTACACAGCTGTGGATATTGTGTCTGTTGTGATTCTATTTCTTCACACTGTATTTCTTCAATTGTCTTCCTGTTTTCCTTTGTGTTATTCCTGTTTGTTCTTTCCTCCTTCCTGTACTATGATTTGACCCAACGTGGTTTCCATTTGTTTGCTAGTATAAGGTTTCTAGCAGGGTATAATTTAAAGCCAAAAAATTTTCAACATTCTTGCATTTCAGCAACAAAGCCATGTAGGTAGAGATAGTAAGCGATAACCCATTTAAGATAAGTCTAAAGGGTATAGAATTCCTGAGCATAGTTGTGAAAACAAACCCAGGGCTTTTTAGGCCTTGTAGAGCTTTCATTATTTCCTTATTAGGTTTTTCACTTCTCCATACTTTTTAGCATACCATTTTGGATGTTTACAAGTATTTTGGCCAAAGTGAGTAAAGTGTGATTCTGTATAAAAACTGTCTGAAAGCCCCTCACTTCCATTTTTCCTAGAATGCTGCAAACCCTGTGTTGGTTCAGTTTTTTTCTCCAAATTAGTAATAAACGTTTCTCCCATGGAGAGAATCACTCTAATCTGCTGAGATTCAGTCTGGGAGCCATCTTGCCTACTGGCTGCTGCTTTTGTGAAATGTGAATGTTCAACTTGTAGTAAATGAGTCTTTGATGGGTCCAGCACTCTGGGATTTATACCTCCTTTGTCACTCTCACTCCCTGTCTGTCTCTTCTCCTTATAGTGATACATTCTATTAAATGCCAGTGTTTGTTCCAAGAGTACATAAAGTTCTGTTGCATTTAGGTTGATGATGAGGTCATAAGCCTCATAGGTCTTAATAACCATTGTTATTGCATATACTTGTGTATATCTTTTGGCGTCTATTTATTTCATTAATTCTTTTCTTTAGGTGTAGAGACCAGATTCAAAGTAACAGAGATACCTAGAAATCAAGGAATCTTTCTGGAAAAACATGACCTGCAAATATTCATGGGTGATGGTCCCTGGGATTTCAAATTAAGAAAAATCCATGACTCAAATATCAGGTTAGATAAAAATCCGAAGAGTGACTATGCATTGGATGAAATTGGAAAGAGACACAGTAAGTTTTCTATCCTAAAGTACTGTAAGAAAATGGCCTCAGGGAATGATTATCTTCAGGAAAGTGAATATAGCAAATGCTTGATTGAACATGTAGAGCTTTTTCTGTCCCATGAGGAGGCTCCAGAAATGCAAATCTATCAAGGTAATCAAGGTGAAAAGAACTGGAATTTGAACTCAGACTTCATGAGACACCAGAAAAGTGATGCTAGAGCAAAGCTTTCTGTAGGGAATAAAGATGGGAAGGTCTTGATTCAGGCATCTAAGCTCATTACTGAACAGCAAATTCCCATTAGAGCAGAGCCTGATGAATATAATGAATGTGAAGTAACCTCATCCCAATACTCATCTCTTCCTTATCAGTGTAGATTTGACCATTGGACAAAAAAGTATGCCTGCACTCAGTGTGGAAAGGCTTTCAGATATCACTCTAATCTTGTTGCCCATCACAGAATCCACACTGGGGAGAAACCTTATGAATGTAATGTGTGTGGAAAGACTTTCAAGGAGAAGTCTTATCTTGTTACTCATCATAGAATCCACAGTGGAGAGAAACCTTATGAATGCAACCAATGTGGAAAGGCTTTCACAAGAGGGCACAGTCTTACTACCCATCAGAGAATCCACAGTGGAGAGAAACCTTATGAATGCAGTCAGTGTGGAAAGGCTTTCACAACAGGGCATCGTCTTACTTCTCATCAGAGAATCCATAGTGGGGAGAAACCTTATGATTGCAATCAGTGTGGAAAGGCTTTCACAACAGGGCAGAGTCTTACTTCCCATCAGAGAATCCACAATGGAGAGAAACCTTTTGGATGTAATCAGTGTGAAAAGACTTTCATCTATAGCTCCCACCTTATTGCACATCAAAGTACCCACTCTGGAAAGAAACCTTATGAATGCAATCAATGTGGAAATACTTTCACACAGAGGAAGAGTCTTACTACCCATCAGAGGATCCACACTGGAGAGAAACCCTATGAATGTAATCAGTGTGGAATGGCTTTCAGAGAGAAGTCTAAACTTGTTGTACATCAGAGAATCCACACTGGAGAAAAACCTTATGAATGCAATCAGTGTGGAAAAACTTTCAGAAAAAGCTCCAATCTTGCTGACCATCAGAGAATCCATAGTGGAGAGAAACCTTACAAATGCAATCAGTGTGGAAAGGCTTTCATACAACGGAAACGTTTTGTTATACATCAGAAAATCCACAGTGGAGAGAAACCTTATCAATGCAATCAGTGTGGAAAGGCTTTCACAGCTAATCGGACTCTTGTTCACCATTATAGAATCCACACTGGAGAGAAACCTTTTGAATGTAATCACTGTGGAAAGCCTTTCAGAGAGAAGTCTAATCTTGTTGTACATCAGAGAATCCACACTGGAGAGAAACCTTATGAATGCAATCAGTGTGGAAAGGCTTTCATAACATCTCACCGTCTAAATACCCATCAGAGAATCCACACTGGAGAAAAACCTTATGAATGCAATCATTGTGAAAAGGCTTTCACAACAGGGCAGAGTCTTAATGCCCATCAGAGAATCCATAGTGGATAGAGAAACCTTATGAAGGTAATCAGTGTGTTAAGGCTTTTAGAAGGAGTTCTTTCTGAAAGACCATCAGAGAATCCACACTCCTTTGAAGCCTTATGGATACAATCAATGTTGAAAGGCTTTCACAATGAGGCAGAGTCTTCCTCCCCTAACCATCAGAGAATCCACAGTGGAGCAAAACTTTGAATGTAATTAATGTGGAAAGACTTTCAGATACTTCTCCATTCTTGTTACTCCCCAGAATATCCATACTTTACAGAGACATTTTAAATAAAATCAATGTGGAAACTCTTTCACAAAGAGCTTCCATCTTGCTTTATATCAGAGAGTTCACACTGGCAAGAAACCCAAGAATGGAATTAATGTGGAAACTCTTTCACACAGAGCTCCAGAATTCTTAGACATCAAAAAATTGATTCTGAAGAGCATTCTTTTGTGAGAAATTTGTAATGCTATAACACTGAGCTTAGATTTTACTAAACATCAGAGAATCCCCACAGGAGACAACTTACTGAGTGTCCTGCATGTGACAGCTTTTAGTTAGCACTCTTAACATATGTAACAAGAGGGTCTACACTTGGGAGAAAACTTATGAATAAAATCAAAGTGGTGATGCCTTCAGGAAACAATCATGCCCTATTTCCCATCTCAGAATTCTTATGATATAGAAATCTGATCAATGTCAGGAGGTAGGAAAGGCATTCAGATAAAGTTCAGAGCCTCTTCAGAATTAGAGAAACCATTCCAAGGATCATTTGTTCCCTATGGTTTCAGTGTGTGAAGGCTTTCAACTGGAGATCATCTCTTACTTTCTATCACTCCTTTCACTGTGGGAAGAAGCCTTACAAATGTGCCCATGGGGGCAGGGAGAGGCATGCTTTTCTCTGGAGGAAGATCAGTAGACAACCTTATTTCTGCTAGGATAAAGGTGGATAAAACAAGGGATGTGGGAAGGGCTTCCCCTAGAGCTCCTGCTTGACTCTACTTTGGAGCAATCATGCTGGAGACAAAATGTTGGGATCTAATTACAAAGGGAAGGTTTCCTACTGCAGCAACAGACTTCATTAGACCTCCCAACAGAAGAGACCTCATTAAATATCCCCAAATTCCCTCCTGTACATAAAACCCTATACACATTATGTTTTTACTCTCTGAAATCCTGCTATTTGTCATCCCTCCTCAATATTTTGTGAAATTTATAGACTTTATTTCTTCAGCCATTCCCCCATTAATTGCAAGAAGTTTTATGAATGTCCTGAATGTGGGGAAGCTTTCTGTCACATCACTCCTTATGGGCCAGTAGAGATTCCATGCTGGAGAGAAAAGTCTGGAAAGGCTTTCACACAGAGCTCTCGGCTTGCTGTGCATCAGAAAATCCACACAGCAAAGAAGCTTTTTGAATGTAATCAATGTGGAAAGACTTTTAAATACAAGTCTCATGTTGCTAGACATCAGATAATTCATACTTTAGAGAAACATTTTGAATGTAACCAGTGTGGAAAGGCTTTTACAAAGAACTTTAAACTTATTAGACATCAGAGAATCCCCACTGGAGAGAAATCTGTGGAATGTAACCAGTGTGTAGTCTTTTAGATGTATTTCTAATCTTGCTTCCCATCAGAGGATCCATACAGGAGAAATCTTTTAAGATGGCATCAACATGGAAGAATCCACATTGAAGAGAATCCTTTTCAATGTAATCAATGTGGAACAGCTTTCAGTCAGAGGTTCATTATTGGTAGACATCAAAAAGGACACAATGAATAGAACTCTTTTAAATGGAATTAATATGGAATGATTTCACACCAAGTTCCAATCTTGCTAAACATCAGAGAATCCACACTGGAGACAAACTTCCTGAGTGCTATGAATGTGGTAGATTTAGTTACCACTCTTCTTCTTTTTCCTTCCTTTTTTGAAGGGGGAAGGCTGGGCAATTGGGATTAAGTGATTTGCCCAATGTCACATGGCTAGTAAGTGTTAAGTGTCTGAGGCTGGATTTGAACTCGGGATCTCCTGCCTCTAGAACCAGTGCTCTATTCACTGCACTGCCTAGCTGCCCCAAGTTACCACTCTTCTTGAGAGAAACTTTATGAATATAATCCAGATGGTGATCCCTTCACGGAACAATCATCTCTTTCCCATGACAGAATTCATATAAGACAGAAATCTGATCTAATCATTTTCATCAATAAGCAAAGGCATTCAAATAAGAGTTCAGAGCTTCTTCAATATTAAAGAAATGCTTCTGAGGAGCATCCTATATGAGATGGCTTTCAGCTAGAGATCATCTCTTACTTTCTAACAGGCTTTATTTTGGTGAGAAGACTTACAAATGTGCTCAGGGAGACCATGCTTTCCTCTGGAAGAGGGTGATCAATAAATAATCTTATTCTTCCAGGAAAGATGGTAGATGAAGACAATGCATATGGGAAAGGCTCCCTCTAGAGCTCATGTTTATCTGTACATTGGAGAAATCATGCTTGAGACAAATCTTTGGGATGTAATTCCCAAGGGAAGGCCTCCTGCTGCAGCACAGACTTCATTAGAACTCCCAGAAGAAGAGACCTCATTAAATATCCTAAATTCCATCCTGTGCATAAAACCCTATATGTGTAATGATTTTTCTCTGAAATACTAATATTTTTCATCACTCCTCAATATTTGATGGCGTTCATAGAGTATCATTTCTTCAGCCATTCCGCAACTAATTGGTACTCACTTTTTCCCCATTGTTTACTAACACAAAAATTCCTTATATAAACATTTTGGTAATGGCCACATGCTACTTTTTTTTTTTTAAGCAATTGGGGTTAAGTAACTTGCTCAAGGTTACATGGCTAGTCATTATTATTTATGCGGTGGGTGCTCATTTTCTGAGGCCGGATCTGATCTCGGGTCATCCCAATTCCGAGGCCGATGCTCTTACTCACTGCGCCTCCTAGCCACCCCTTTAGGGCAATTGGGGTTAAGTAACTTGCCCAAGGTTACACGGCTAGGTTTTTGTTTGTATGGATTAAGTGTCGGAGGCCGGCTCCGAACTCAGGTCCTTCTGATTCCAGGGCCGACGCTCTATTCACTGTGCCACCTAGCCGCCCCCACATGCTATTTTTTTTGTGACTTTTTTAACCAGCTTTGTGGCATAGTGATGAAGTGTTTTGCTTGCAACCACAAGGCCTATATTCCAATTCAGTCTCTGGCAATTACTAGTGATATGTCCCTGGGCAAGTAATGGAACCCAATCCTTCCTGAGTTTCCCAATCTGCAGAATGGAGATCATAAGGGTATCTAGCTCTCAGACCTGAGGTATGGATTAAATTGAACACTTTGTAAAAATGATTCATAAGCATTAAATCACTTGAGAAATACTGGCTATTTTTTCTCATTCCTTGGACTATTCATCTCATAATAAAGTCATTTGGCTAAAACATATGGACTGTTTAGTCACATTGCTTTTAACCCCCATTGATATTCAAAACGGTAGAGGAAACCATTACTTCTAATGGATAGGGCATAGGGTTTAGGATTCCAGAGAATTTGAGTTCCAATCCTGACTCAGATGCTTCCTAGAACTATAAGTTTGTGGAAGGAACAATCACTCTGTACTTTACTTTGCTCATATCTAAAATGAGGATATTGGAGTCAGTGACTTTTTTTTCTTTATTTTTTTTAATTAAACAAATGCTTTATTAACTTCTGATTTACATCATTCATTTCCACCAGATTATGAGTTACATTTTCCCCCTATTTTTTCCCTACCCACCACCCCAGAATAGCAGTCCCACCAGATATCCCCTCATCCAATCTGCTCTCTCCCATATCTTCTCCCATACCCCCTTCGACTTTGCCATTAGGCCAAGGTGAATCTCTGAGCCCCACTGCCTGGACATCTTATGAAAAATTTAATTTTAAAACTTCAATTTTCAGATCCATTCCCTTTCTCCCCTGTCACCCACTCCCTCTGAGAAGATAAGCAATTCAGTATGTGTTATACATGTATATCTATGCAAAACATTACCATAGTAGATATATTGTAAAAGACTGCTTATATTTCCCTCCCACCTGGTCCATTCCCTACTTTGATCCTGTCCCTCTTTGATAGTGGGTACTTCTAACCTCCCCTCTCCTCAGAATGCCCTCCCCTCCATCATCCCCCTTTCCCCTACTCAGGAGAGTGAGTGAGGGTAAGATATTTCCATTTAGTTTGTATGTGATTCTCTCCTTGAGCCAACTTCAATGAGAATATGCTTTTGCCTTTTTGCCTTCCTGTTCTTCCCCTCCCCTGCAACTACTTCCCCTTGCCTCTTCTACATGAGGTAGTTTGCCCTACCCTGTCTCTCTCCATCTCCTCTTGCCACTTTCCTCTCTCACCTCTTGACTTCACCCCTTGTATTAACAATGCAATATTCACTATGCCTATGGCAATTATAAATAGGCTTATGTGGTTATTAATCACAAAATATATCAGTCTCTATATATGGGGGATAAAGCCAGAGAATTTATTAAAATACCAAATAACCGAGTTCCAAAACCAAAAAGTCAAAGCCATCAGGGTAGTTATGAAATTGGCACAAGTAGTTAACATAGTAAACAACCACATTCTTAAGCCTTCAAAACAGAACAGGCTACCTCAGGCAAAGGTACTTCTCTCCCCACTCACATCAACTGCTCAGCGTCCAGGAAGTGTGCTTACAACAGCTCCGGCCCCCCCGCAGTTCTGGTCCCTGGCAGTCCCCAACAAGAGTCCTTAGCAGAAATTGTGGCTGGCTCAAAAAGGAGTTTGTGCCTCCACCTCTATCTTGGCTGCTACTGCTGCTGCTGCTGCTGCCTCGGCCACCGCCAGTCCCCACCGGAACTCTAACTCTTCTTCCGCTTCCTCTTGCCCCTCCCCTTCCTGCTATGTCAGCAAGTCCAATGGGGCATGGAAGATCTTTAAATCCCATAACCCTTACACCCCTTAAGAATCATCCCTTCCTTGGGGCGACTAGGTGGCGCATCGAGCAGAGAGCCAGCCCCGGAGCCAGAAGGACCCGAGCTCGGATCTGGCCCCAGACACCCAACACACAAACAAAAACCCAGCCACGTGAACCTGGGCAAGTCACCCAACCCCAATTGTCCTCCAAAAAAAAATAATCATCCCTTCCCATCAAATTCAACCTGTGCCCTCTATCCATGTATACCTGTGAACATATGCCATGTACCCTTCTTCAATTATTTTCATAATGAGAAAGGTTTCATCAAACACAGTTATTGTTTTTCCATGTAGGACTGTAGATAGTCCAACTTTGATAAGTTCCTTTTGATTTCTTTTCCTTGATTACCTTCTCAAGCATCTCTTGCTTCTTGTGTCTGAATGTCAAATTTTCTATTCAACTCTGGTTTTTTCCTCAAGAATGCTTGAAAGTCCTCTATTCCACTGAATGACCATATTTTCCCCTGAAACAAGATACTCAGTTTTGCTGGGTAGGTGACCCTTGGGTTCATTCTCAGCTCTTTTGCCCTCTGGAATATCATATTCCATACCCTTCTATCCCTCAATGTAGAAGCTGCCAGGTCCTGTGCCATTCTGATTGTGTTTCCACAATATTGAAATTGTTTCTTCCTGGCTTGTAGTATTTTCTCCTTGATCTGGGGATTCTGGAACCTGGCTATAATATTCCTGGGAGTTTTCTTTTGGGGATCTTTTTCAGGAGGTGATATGTGAATACTTTCAACGTCTATTTTGCCCTCTGGGTCTAAAACATCAGGGCAGTTTTCCTTGAGAATTTCTTGAAGGATGATTTCTAGGTTCTTTCTTTGATCATGGTTTCAGGTAGTCCAATAATTTTTAAATTATCTATCCTGGATCTATTTTCCAGGTCAGTGGTTTTTTCCATGAGATATTTCACATTGCCTTCTATTCTTTGATTTGTTTGGATCTGTTTAATAGTATCTTGATTTCTCATAAAGTCACTAGCTTCCATTTGCTCCAGTCTAACTCCGAAGGAATGAATCTCCTCAGTGAGCTTTTGAGATTCTTTTTCCATCTGGCAAATTCGACTTTTTAAGGCATTTTTCTCCTCATTGCCTTTCTGAGCCTCTTTTGCCATTTGAGTTAGTCTATTTTTTAAGGTGTTATTTTCCTCAGTCAGGCTGTTGAATGTCATTTCATACTTTTCTTGCATCTTTTTCATTTCTCTTCCCAAAATTTCCCCCACTTCTCTTATCTGCTTCTTAAGGTCCTCTATGGCCTGTAGCCAGCTTATATTTTCATTTGGGGCTTTTGGTGCAGGAGTTCTGACCTCACAGTCCTCCTCCATGCTTTGAGCCTCTTTGCCCCTAAAATAGGAGTCAATGTTGAACTTTTCTGTTTATTTTGTTTCATTTGCCTAGGCATGTTGCCACTTAATTACTTGATTTTTGGGCTTGTTGCCACAGTAGGACTCTGCCACCAGACAGGGGAGCTTCTGCCCAAATGTGGGGTCTTCACAACTTCCGCCAGTTGGGTGGCCTCTGTAAAGCCTCCACCCACTCTGGCAAATTGGATACCCACCCCAAACTTCCCCCCCAGACCACAATCCAGATCCAGGAAGTTTAAAGCAAGAGTGATTAACCCCCAGACTGATTGCTGGATCTTCCTACAGTTTGCAGACCAGGAGCTAGAGCCACTACTGATGCTGTAAAATGGCTTCTGTGCAGCTGTTTCTTCAGCAGCTTTTTGCCCCCAGGGGAGGAAGCCATGTGTTCCCCAAATGCTGGTCCCAAAGTCCATAGGGCACTAACCTCTCACTTTGTCCTAGGCATATCTGTGCTGATAATTCTTTAATCGCCACAATTGCTGGTGTTCTGGGGTTCCACCAGCCCGCTGAAGGCCCGGCCACCCTGGGGCTAAAACCTTGGACCTGGGCTCGGCTCTGCAGGCTGCGCTGGCCACTCCCTGCAGGGCTGCTGGGCTGTCCTCAGCAGGAGGTTAGCTTCTCTGTGCTGTTCTGTGGGTGCTGTAGCTCCACAAGTTGTTCGGAGTCCCCTTTCACATTGTTTGAAATTTGTGTGGGGCAGAGCACATTGGAAATGCTGTTTCTACTCCGCCATCTTGGCTCCGCCCCCCCGGAGTCAGTGACTTTGATGGGCCCTTCCAAGTTTAACTCTGTCTTCCCATCAAAAGTACATTTCTCCATCTTCTTCCTGTAGCCTCTTCCTATATTCCACAAGGAGGCCTAGCAGGACCAAATCTACAACTATTCCAGACTCCTTAGAAAAGGCTCCTTAGAAAAAATGAGTTTGGGAACTTGACAAGATCAACTATGTCATGTAGAAAAGAAGACAAGGAGAGTAACCTTGTGTTCAGTTATTCCAAAGACTTCCCTTATACAGCCCATGCCTACTAAGCTCTGCAAAATGTTGGATACAGTGCAAAGGAGTCTGGTAGAAAATAGATAGGGTTCCACTGCAGACCATGATAAACTCCTGATGAATGCCTGACTTAGAAAAGGTCACTAAAAGAGTTAGAGGAACCTTGAGGAAAATCCAGTATTGGGTAATGGAAGAGCTGATCTCTATACTCACAAAGAACTTAGGGGGGCAATTTTCATCTCACTAAAAACTCACATTGCATAAAGTGTTTCCCTCACAGAAGCCTCATGTCCAACATCTCTGAAGGACAGACAGTGAGTTTATACAAGTACATAAAGAATGACTACAATACATGTGGTCCAAAGCTATGAATAATCAATTTTCAAAGGAAGAGATGCTAGTTATCAATGATTATAAGAAATAACTCTACATCTATAATCACTATGCCAAATTACCAATAATTGGTGCTGTGCGCTGCCGGCTCCCAGATCACTGCACTGGTCCTTCCTGCAGGGCTGCTGGGCTGTCCTCAGTGGGAGGTTAGCTTCTCTGTGTCGTTCTGTGGGTGCTGGGGCCCTCTCCCTGTTTTTTAAGGTTTGTAGATAAGAAGGAGAGGTTAAGCCATCTTAAAAGCAAGCAGGATGAATTCCAAAAAGAAGATTATGTTTGCTGATGGCATTCTCAAGGCAATTTCAAAAGAAGAGTTGTAGAAACGTTTTGAGTGATGATACCATCTCAAGAATATGGGAATAGCCTCCCAGGTGTGCTTAAGGCCATTATGGAAGGAAAATGGATAACAGATCAGTTGAGATGGAAAATAATGTCGTGTAAGTTGAGAATTGAACAGCTGAAACAATATGTAAAGGAAATGGAGAAATGACAAATTACCAATAATTAGAAAGATTTTCAGCTTGGTAAAGATGGTAAGAAAAAGAGCATTAGAAATATTGTAATTGGGGGGGGGTGCGTCTAGGTGGCACAGTGAATAGAGCACTGGCCCTGTCAGGAGGACCTCAGTTCAAATTTGACCTCAGACACTTGACACACTTATTAGCCCTGTGACTTTGGGCAAATCTCTTAACTGCAATTGCCCTCCAAAAAGAAAAAGAAAAAAAAGAATTGGAATTGTTTTCCTTAATTATGTACTTGTTTCAGGAGCTCTCTATTTTTTTTCTTTTTTTCCTGTCACATAGAGGAGACTGGTGGAGGAGGAAATAAATGCAACTTTTTTTTAAAGGCCTGAGCAAAAATTATTCAAATGAATAATCAGCTAAATGAAAATTAAATCAACTCTCAGGCTCCACTTAATCCCCATCCAAGTGAAAAAAATACAAAGAAAAGATATTAGAAGTGTAGCAAGAGAAAATAGATACATCAGTTTCCTGGTGAAGCTATGAAGTTCTCCCCCAAATCACTGAACCATTGATTCAGTGACACCACTAGAGGGCATATACCTTTCAACACAGCAAAGGAGCCCAAGGGTACAAAGATATTGCTACTGGCTCCTTTTGGTATGTCCAAGATTTAGAAAGTAAGATGGGTCTTCTTATATTCAATTCTTGCTTATTTCATTACAATTAATAAGGCAAAAACTGAACAAATTCTGGCATGTGAAGGTTATGGAACAATAATATGCCATGAAACCCAGGCAATTTCAGTGAAACCTAGAACAGTTGGAAGGGCCAATGCAGACTCCAGGTAGTATTTTTGGACAATACGACATGGTGAAGGCCAACAACTTAGGAAGATGTCCCACCTCTTGTCATTCTAACCAGTGTATCTGAGATGTATCGAGATCTGTGCAACCTGCCCCCTTACCTGGGTTCGATGGAAAAATCAAATATTAATGGTTTCCTGTTTGCCATTTCTCCAGTTTTGGAGGCATGAAATCAAATGATAAAATTATTTTCACATGACATTCTCTTTCAATCAGTGCTTTGGAACATGTTTTCATGTGTCATTTATGGCTGCCATGATTTTAGGAAACTTCCTGTCCTTCCAGCACTCCTCTATTGACATTGGCTCCTTGGTACATGTGAATGCCAGCTTTCTCCCTATGATGAATATAAATTACTTTGGGGGTATCAGTTCTCATGAAATATTTGATATGTTCTGGATGCTACATTTTCTCTTCTAATTTGGTCTGTATTTGTTTAATTAAAACATTTAAGTTTTATGTAGTTAGAATTTTATATTTTTTATGTAGATCTTTGACCAAGAATCATCCTAGCCACAGTGGTGAAGTTACCTGAAGATTTGACTTTTTAAATAAATATTTTTTCATCAGGAAAAATTTCATGTGCCTCTCCCACCCACCTCAACTTGAGAAAGAAAACAAAACAACCCCTCCCCCCCCCCCGAGATATGCATAAGCAAAGGTACCAGTCCTCTATTGTCTGTCCCAAAAACATATTTTAGAAGTTTTGATTTTTAGTCTCTGGGGCGTCCTGTCCAGGTCTACTTTGTTTTTCTTACTCCAGAATAGAGGACTATTAAAGCGTTGCTGCTGCCGTGGTCCCGGCTCTGCTTATACTATTACTGCTTTCTTTATAAATGGAATGGGAAGGCTTTTGGGGCCAGGCATCTTAGCATTGCCTGACTCTCTGCGCATGCTCCAGAATCATGTCTTTGTCGTGCTTATCCCTTCCCGTGTTTCTCGTGACAGTTTCTGCTGAGTCTGACAGCCAGACCGGAAGCTGCACACCTTTTCTCAGACCGCTGTTTCTATTCTGCGCCTTCCTTAAAAACTTTAAGCGTGTTTCACACTTAATGAGAGACACAGGCTTCGTCTCCTTACACGTCACACGCTGGCTGTTGGCCTTTTTAACTTTCTCCTAAAGTTACTTAGGCTTCCATCGCTCCCATCCTCTCTGGCTAAACTGCTGCCCAGACTCAGGTTCCTGCTTAATGCTCCCTCCTCCTACCCGCCCCCGCCCCCGCCCCCGCCCCCTCAGGAGCTGTCCAACAGAATCCGCCTTCCTGTTTGCCCCTCGCGTCACTTCCTTTACTGATTTCACTTCCTGGGCCTTTCACTTGCACACATTCCCTGTGACTCCGCCCCCTCCCGCGGCCTTCCGGACCCTCCTCCGGAGCTCGTTCGTCTTCATTCCCGGCATTCCCCGAGGCGCGGACACTTCCCGGCTTTGGCCGGGCCTCTGTCTCTGAGGAGAGTCTGCAGCGGCTGCGGGCCTCGGAGAGGATTCTGGGAAGGCGGCGGACTGGGCCCAGGACGGCCTCGAAGAGGATTCTGGGAAGGCGGCGGACTGGGCGCAGAACGGCCTCGAAGAGGATTCTGGGAAGGCGGCGGACTGGGCCCTAGACGGCCCCGGAGAGGATTCTGGGAAGGCGGCGGACTGGGCGCAGGACGGCCTCGAAGAGGATTCTGGGAAGGCGGCGGACTGGACCCTAGACGGCCCCGGAGAGGATTCTGGGAAGGCGGCGGACTGGGCTGGGGACTTCACTGTCGGGATTGTTCCAACTCCAGAGGTAAAATAGCGCCTCCGGGCGGACACAGAGGAGCCCAAAGAACCCGGACCAGGGAGGAGCAAACAGGAGAGGCCGGACCCCGCCCTGGGGTGAGTGGGGCTGGGAGGCGGCCCGGGCCCAGCCACAGGGACTTTTACTCTGGGATAGTGAGGGGAGCTGGGCTTCTGAGGCCGCGGGGACCCGGGGAACCCCTGCTGACAAGGAGGGGAGGGGCGGGGCTGAGCCTGCTGGGATGGGGGAGGGGCGGGGGCAGAGCCTGCTGGGATGGGGGAGGGGCGGGGCTGAGCCTGCTGGGATGGGGGAGGGGCGGGGCTGAGCCTGCTGGGATGGGGGAGGGGCGGGGCTGAGCCTGCTGGGATGGGGGAGGGGCGGGGCAGAGCCTGCTAGGATAAAAATCTTCCTTTCCCTCTGTGTTGATGGGAGGGAGGGAATTTGAGGGACCATTCACTTACTCTTTGACAATTGAAAAACCATAACAAGTATTGAGGTAGAAGATATAAAGGTTTTTCCCCAAGGTTTACAGGTAAAGCATGTACTAGCATCTCCCCTCTATCCACACACACCTCTCCTCTGCTTCCCTGCTCTGGCTTTATCTTAAATAGCTCCTTTTTGTAGAGCAGGATAGCCTCCCTAGAGGCAAGTAACTGTAACAGTACATTATACAGTATTTGGAGTGATCATTGTAAAAAATGCACAGTCAGAATCCTTAAGACTACAGGAGAGCATTGAGGATGTTTTACCTCCTACATACTTAAAGTACTCCTCATCTTTCCAGTGTGTAAATGCTGAGTCAAGTGCCCTTGCTTCCAAAAGGCATGCCAGTCTCATTTTTTATTGGTGGTCCATTCATCATGTCACACTGTTTGACTAGGGGGAAAAATGAAAAACATACAGTCCATTCGAAAGCATTTGTGGTAGACAGTAGAGGGCCGGGATTCATCATAGCCCTGCTTGCTGATCCAAATCTGTTGGAAGGTGGAGAGAGGCCAGGATAGAGACTCTAAAGTGGACAGAATATTTGTGCTCAGGTGGGACAAAGATCTTGATTTTCATTGTGTTGGACTAGGACCCTAGTCTCTTTCTGCGTCCTGTCAGTATTGCCTGGGTCCGTGGGTGGTATCCCCAGACAGTACTGTAATGGTATAGAAATCCTCATAGATGTCAACTTAACACTTCATGATTGAGTTGATGGTAGTTTTGTGGATTCCATAGGATTCCAAACCTAAGAAGGATAGTTGAAAGAGAGCTTCTGAGCACCAGAATCACTATGCAATTCCACCAGCAATGAATTAGTATCTCAAATTTTCTACATCTCCAACATTTGTCACTGCTTTTTATTCGTTTTAGCTAACCTAGTAGACGTAAAATCATATCTCGAGACTTTTAATTTGCGTTTCTCTACTCAATAATTAGAGCATTTTTTCATTTGACTATAAATTATTTGGATTTCTCCATTGAAAAACTGCCTGTCCATATGTTTGACCATTTAAAATTGGGGCATGACTCCTATTCTTAGAGATTTTACAAAGGTTTTATGTGTTTTGTATATTTCAGATGTGAGAGCTGTATCTGAGAAACTGTATCTAAACCCCCCCCCAGAAAAATTTTCTGCTTTCCTTCTGATCTTCATTACATTTCTTTTATTTGTACAAAGCCTTTTTAACTTAACCTAATCCAGATTATCCATTTCACACCTCGTTCTGTTCCTCATGTCTTGTTTATCTGTAGATTGTTCTCCTGTCCTTTGGTTGGTTAGTGTCCTTTCTTGAAGATGAAGATAATGCCATCACTATGCTAAAGTCAGGTTTCAATGTCCAACTATGGCTGATCGGACCAATATGAGCTTGGCATGATCTGCCCCAGGTTGGGCACAAATAGTCCACAAGAACTTTTGGGGTGGGTACTCTAAATTTATGCATTCTGCATTTCCTTTGAGCTGTTTCAATTCTGCTCTGCTCCCAGAGCACAGCACCTTCTCTGATGTGGGCACACCATGCTGAGTGGTCTTGTGCCAGTGTCTCCCACGTCACAGGATTCCAAAGCTCTTCAGAGAGACCTTAAGAATGTCCTTGTATCACTGCTTCTGACCTCTATGTGAACTCTTGCCCTGTGTAAGTTCTCCATAAAACAGTCTTTTTGGCAAAGGCACATTTTGCATTCAAACAAGGTGCCAGCCCAGCGGAGTTGTGCTCTTTGAAGCAGAGTTTGAGTGCTTGGCAGTTTAGTGGGAGTAAGGCCCTCAGGGTCTGCTACCTTATCCTGCCAGGTGATCTTCAGAATCTTGCTAAGACAATTCAAATGGAAGCAGTTTGGTTTTCTGGTGTGATGCTGGCAGACTGTCCAAGTTTCACAGGCATCCAACAAGGAGGTCAGCACAGTGGCTCTGTAGACTTTTCAGTTTGGTAGTCAGTCTAATATTCTAGTACCTCTTCTCTCCCATACCCTCCTTCAGAGCCTCCCAAACACTGAGCTAGCTCTGGCAGTCAGTGTGTCAACTTCATTATCTTGAGAATTTCTTGAAAGATAATTTCTATGTTCTTTTTTTTGATCATGCCTTTCAGGTTGTCCAATAATTTTTAAATGATCTCTCCTAGATCGATTTTCCAGTGAATATTTCACATTGCCTTCTATTTTTCGTTCTTTTGGATCTCTTTTATAGTATCTTGATTTCTCATAAAGTTATTAGCTTCCATTTGCTCCAGTCAAATTTTGAAGGAATTATTCTCTTCATTGAATTTTTGAAAATCCTTTTCCATCTGGCCAATTTGGCTTTTAAAGACATTCTGCTTTTTGGGCCTCTCTTGGCATTTGAGTTAGTCTATTTTTTAAAGTGTTATTTTCTTCAGTCAGTCTGTTGACTCTTTTTTCGTGATTTTCTTGCATCATTCTCATTTTTCTTCCCAATTTTTCCTCTACTTCCCTTACTTTTCAAAATCTTACTTGCACTCCTCCACAGCCTCCAACCAGTTCACATTTTTCTTGGAGGCTTTTGATGCAGGAGTTTTGACTTTGTTGCCTTCTGATTCTATGTTTTGGTCCTCTTTGTTCCCCCCCCCAAAAAAAATATTCTGTAGTCTGATTGCCCTTCCTTTGTTTGCTCATCTTAACAACTGATTTCTAGACTTTTGAGCTCTTTGCCATGGTAGAGCTCTGTTTCCAGAGTAGAGTCCTGTGCCCAAATTGCTGGGTTTTTGCACAGCTGTTGTCAGTTTGTTCCAGGCACATGCCTTAGAACTGTGAGGAGGACTTTCTCTCCACAGCCTCAACAAACTGCCACATCTGCAGTCCTCATCCCAGGGCCACCAACCAAGACTGGGACACAGATCCAAGCAGGGCAAAGCAGGAGAATCCTGCCTCAGTGCCAGCAGAGAGATTCCTGCAGATGCCCTCTGGACAGTCTCCTGGTCCCCTTACAATCTGTAGGCCAGGAAACAGAAGCAGCAGCAGTTGCAGCCTCAGGCATCTTGGCTGCCCCAGGGGCAGGGGCTGAACCAGGCTTGTTCTCCTATGGAGGATCAACAGAGTTGCCCACTGACCTTTTCCTTTCTCTTTGGTGTTTTTGGATTGAGAAGTCTGGAAACCACCACAGCTGCCAGTGATTCACTCTCCTCAAGTCTGCTCTGGCCAGTCTGGGCCTGCACAGCGCAGGTAGGACTGTGTTCTGCTCCCAGCCTAGCGAGATAAACCCTTCCTGTCGGCCTGCCAGGCTGCCTTCAGCAGCAGATGTGTTTCTCTCTGTCACTTTGTGGGTTCTATAGACCTAAAATTTGTTGAGAATCATATTTTACAGGTATTGGTGGAGCGGGAGCTAAAGCAAGTTCCTGCTTTTACTCTGCCATTTTGGTTCCTCCCTTGTCAACCTCATTATCAATGTGCACATCCTTAGAAAGTGCATTGCCATGGTATTTGAACTTATCCACAGCATTCAAAACATCTCCATTTGCTGTAACTGATGGTTGCACTTTTGGATGCTGTGGTGGTGGCTGATGGAGCACCTGTGTTTTCTCAGTGTTCATTTTTAGGCCAGAAGTAGCACAGGCAGCAGAGAATTGGTCTAGGCTTTGCAGCATCTCAGCTTCAGGGGCTCCATTGAGTGCACAGTCATCTGCAAACAGAAAATCATGCACTAACCCTCCCTCCACTTTCATCTTGGTTCCTGTTCATAAGTCTAATAAGTTCCATGACCTTCAAATTTTCTTGTAATATCTCTTTAGATATAGCTCATGTATCCATTTTGACCTTGTCTTGATAAATAATGCAGTGTTGGTCTATCCATAGTTTCTGTCATGTTTCCTTCTGGTTTTCTCAGTAATTTTTGTCAGGTAATGCACTCCCATCCCAAAATCTTAAGTCTTCACTCGATGAATGCAAGGTTCCTTTATTTGCTGCTGTAAATTGTGTGTCTTCTACGTTCCATTGATCTACCTTTCTAGTTCTTAGCCAGAACCAGGTAGTTTTGATATTTACTGCCTTATAACACAGTCTTAATGTCAGGTTCTGCTAAACCTTTTTTCCTTTATATGACTTTTTTTGTTAGGTCCTTTCATATTCTTCAACTTTTGTTATTTGAAATGAATTTTGTTATTTTTTTACCTCAATAAAACAAGGTTTTGATCATTTAGTTGGGATAGCATTGAAGATAAACTTAGCTCAGTAAAATTGTCATTATTATTCTGTTTGCCATGGCCACTCATGAAGATGTAATATGGCTCTGACTGTTGCAATATGATTTTGGTACACATTTTATATATTTATATTAATGTAGTTCCTGGGCTTGTTGTGGCAGGCTTACCCCAGGAATTTTATACTGTCTAGAGTTACTTATATTGGGTGTCTCTTACTATCTCTCCTTGCAAGGTTTTGTGGTTGATATATGGGAATGCTGACAATTTATGTGAGTTACATTAGATCCTGCTACTTTGCCAAAATTATTGTTTCACCTAACTTTTTAGTTTCATCTTTGGGATTTTCCGTGCATATCATCATATTATCCACAAAAGATGTTTTTATAGCCTCATTCCCTAGTCTGATTCCTTCTGTTTCTTTTTCTTCTCTTACTCCTCTTCTCTGATTTCTAGGTTGTGTTTGTCTTTCCTTTTCAGAGAGGACCATGGCTTCAGGGAAATGATGACATGACTTGCAGTTTTGATTTGAGGGAGGGCTGTGCAAGGTCACCAGCCTCACTTTCTCTGCCAGAGCCATCTGAAACCAGTGGCCAGATATTTATCAAAATGAGTGGGGATGACGCTGTATAGATTCCTTCCTTCCTCGCTCCCTTCCTTCCCTCCCTCCCTCTCAGATTTTGAATACAGTATTGAACAATATGAGTGACAGTGACCATCCTTGAACATTAGATCTTACTAGGAAGACTTTTAACTTAACCTCATTATAAGGAATGTTTCCTGATGGTTTTAGATAAATGCTTTTTATCAATTTAAGATAACATCCATTTTTGCCTATACTTTCAAGTGTTTTTTTTTTTTAATAAAAATGAGTATTGATTTTTATCAAAAGCATTATTCTTCAGCAGTTAATATATTCATATGATTTTGGGGTTTTTTATTATTGATTTAAGTCACATGAATAATTTTCCTTAGGTTAATGCATCTCTGCATTCCTGGCATAAATCCAATTTGGTCACAGTGTAGAATCTTTGTATTTTATTGTTGTGATCCCCTAGGAAGCATCTTATTTAGAATTTTTGTGTCCATGTACACTAATGAATTTGGTCTATAATTTTCCTTCCCTTTTTCCTTCTTACTGATATAAATATCAATACTGTATTTGTTTCATAAAAGGAGTTTGGTAGAACCCCTTTTTTGCCTATTTTCCGAATAATTTATTTAATACTAGAATTAAGTGATGTTTCACTGTTTTTTAGAATTCCCTTGGAAATTCATCTGATCCTGATGCTTTTTACTTGGGAAGCTCATTCATGGCCAGTTCAATTTCTTTTTCTAAAAAAATAGTAGTCCACGGGCGGCTAGGTGGCCCAGTGAGTAGAGTGTCGGCCTGGAATCAGAAGGTCCTGAGTTTGGATCCGACCTCAGACACTCAACGCACAAACAAATAAAAACCTAGCCCTGTGACCTTGGGCAAGTTACTTAACCCCAATTGCTCTCCAAAAAGCAAAAAAAAAAAAAATATATATATATATATAAAATAGTAGGCCATGCGTGGGTCTACTCTGGAAATAGCAACTGAAGGCCTAAAAATGATTGCCAGGATCCAGCTTGATTATGATTTGTATGTGTATAAATTCTACCTTTCCCCAACTGGGGTAGCCTTCCCAGAAAAGAAGACTTCAGATTTGCAAAGCTCCTCTGAAATAAATTAATTAAAGTCCTCCTTGATTGCTGGCACAACTGCCTCTGACCTGCTGAGCTCTGCCTCTGCGCATGCCCAGGTCAGAGACCTCTACAGTAAAATTGTTGACAGGTGCCACCCCTAGTTTTACCATTGGGTCATAGCAGCCTGACCCACATATCTCACCCACAGTATCAGGTGGAGGCAGAGCTCTGGGTCTTGAGCCATTGAGGCTCTGGCTAGTCTTATCCATGTGGGCTCCCAAGGCCCTTCTGGCTCCTGTAGGTCCTTTCTGGTCTCTGTAGGCAGATAGGGGAGGAGTTCTGGAGGGTGGCAGGTCCTCTTTCTTCTCAGAAGAAGTTCACTTCCACCCCTGACCCTCCCTGTGGCTCTCCACTGGTGGTTAAACAGTTACCATTTAGTATTTGTATTCACTTTGTGTTAAGAGGGCAGGGACCTATTGTCCAATCGAGGAATCCCAGAGTGAATTGGGTTTAAGGCTTGGTCTTTCAGAAAGAAATCTAGCCATTCAACCCAAAGGAAGAAAATGCCCAGGAATGCTGAAGGTCTTCTCCCCTTTGTTTTTTTTTTCCTATGTTGATGAAAGGGGCCACCCTTTGATTAACTTCTTACAGAGGCCTGGTCCCTGAATGGGAGTTACCTCCCTCAAAGTGAGAACCAAAAAAGTCCATAGAGTAAAAGGGCCAGGGTCTCCCAATGCATCCTGGGTCATCTCCAGTTGTCCTGATGAATATTTGGTCCCTGGGCCCTGATGACTCTGGAGAAGAAAGTGAGGCTGGTGACCTTGCACAGCCCTCCCTCCCTCAAATCTAAGTCAACTAAATGTCATGTCATCATTTCCCTGTTGCCATGGTTCTCTTCCAGAAGGAAGGACACTCTTGCCTTCTGTGGTGGAGTCTCTCACCTTAGGGCAGGGCAGGGTCTTTGTTAAGGCTCTCAGAGCTCACCTTCAGTCACCCCAGCATCCCCTCTAGGAAGAGAAGGCAAAGTCAATGTCTCTCCCACCCTGAGGTTCTTCTCCTTCCCCAGGTCAGCTTGCTGAGCACCAAAGCCTATTCCTAGGAGAGAGACCAAGAAGCATGGCCCCTGGGACCCAGAGACCTTCATCCCAGGTGAGTACAGTCCATCCACAGACCTGACCAGCATCAGCAAAGGTGCTATCCAAGAGGGCCAAGGAAGCTTTATCCCCTTTTACAGAAGGGGAAACTGAGGCACCCAGAGATGAAGTGATTTGCCCAGAGTTGCAGAACAAGCCAATGCCTGAGACCATAATGGACATCGGGTCTTCCTGATTCTATTTAGGTTGTCCTTCCAGGGATTCAGGTGAAGGCCCTGTGATCTTGAACCCTGTCTTTCAGGTGCCCCAGGGACTGAGCCCCAGGGAATGTGAATGAAACCTTAGTGAAGGAATGTTAAATGAACAAAGCTAGTCACGTCCTTGGCATCCTAGCATGCTACAACGGACTTTCTGCAACCCCACTGAGGTCCAGGCAGTGATAGTGACTAGATTCCAGTGACAGGTAATAAGTGGCAGGGACAGGATCTGAACCCAGGAATCTCAGACCAGTGGACAGTGGGTTTGCTTTGCAATGCTCCATGCTGGCTCCCATACATATGTGAGTATACTCAGAAACACATGTGCATGCTTAGGGAAACAAAATCATCTCTGAACGTAGAAAAATAAAACCTCTGTCCTTGAGGAACATCCATTTTAGGGGAGGTAGAGAGCAGGTGGACAGAGGGTTCCTGGCAGAAGATGGACGTGTTAGCCGGATTTTACTGAGCCAGTCTCTGCCCTAAGAATGACAGAAACAGCAGGCCAGAGACAGTGCCATTAATCAGGCAGCTTACTAATGAATTTCATTAGGAGGTACAGACTGGTAAATCATAATTCCCTTCTGAAAGGGCATGCAGAGGAGGGCAAGACTCTAGGGATTAGGAAGACACCCCCCCTTCCCCTTCCCCCAGGGTTAATTGGCAGGAAGCAGAAAGCCTAGGAGCTGAAGTCTGCCTTTTTCCTTTGGAACCAAGCTCTCTGCCTCCTGGGAGTCAGCTCTGCACATGCAGATGCCAGGTAGGTCTGTACAAGGGGCCTTTCCCACACCCCACTTCTACTGGCTGCCCTTTCCATTGGGCCTCATCTTCTCCCTCTGACCGTCCTCCAGGCTTGCCAGCAGTGGGCCTCCCTACAAGGCCTGACTCTGAGGGTTGGTCCTACTATTTGTCCAGGTTCCCTGTCAGGTATCAGAAGTACCAGGTGGTTCAGTCTATCCACAGGTCTGATCACCATCAGCAAAGGTGACTTCACAGAGAGCCAAGGAAGCTTCATTTTGCTAGACTCAGGTTGTCCTTTGCACTGTCAGCAGAGCAGAAATTGTCCTCCTGGTACTGCTCGTGTCCTGCCTCAGGTCACACAAGTCTTCCCTGGTCTTTCTGAATGTTTCCCAATTACCATTTCTTGGGTCAAATCAATAAGCATTTAGAGAGTGACTCCTCTGTGCCAAGCACTGTGCTAACATATTGGTTGTGCAAAGAAAGTTTAAAAAGATGACAGTCCCTGCTCTCCCTGAGCTCAGTCTAATTGGGAGAAAACATGTCATCATCTGTGTGCAAACAAGCTCTTTACAGAATGGAGGGGAGGTGCCATGAGGGGGAAGGGACCAGGAACAGCTTGTTTTCAGGGGAGAATGTTACCTGAGATGCAGAGGAAGCCAGGAGGTCGAGGTGACGACAGTCCAAGTATGAGACACAGCCATTGGGAAGGGTCAGGGGCTGGAGGGTCTAGGTCAAGGGTCAGCCAGGAGGCCAGTGTCTCTGGGTCAGAGAGGAGAAGAGGACCAAGGTGGAATAGACTGGAAAGGGTTGAGGGGCTGGTGGCATGGCATCAGCTGTGTGCCAGGAGCCAAATAAACATTGTCTCACTTGAAGATATTGTGAGAATTGTCACGGTCCTTGCCAGGGACAGGCAGAATAAGGGAGCACAGGTCACAGACAGACAGAAACTGGTTCATTTCTCCACTCAGGAGTGTGACAGGCTCCCTGATGGACCTGGGTGTGTCAGAGGTCCACAGAGGCCAGAGACACAGTCTCTCCTGAGGGACATGGCCCTCCCTTTGGGTAGCGTCCCTGAGGTCTTATAGGCAGGCTTACACAGAAGTTTGGGCTGAGATCAGGTCAGGGGACAGAGAGATAGAAAGGAACATTTTTAGGAAAAGAAACAAAATGTGAATTGAGAGTTAGAAAGATCCGTTACAAAGGCCTTTAGCATAGCCCTTACACCAGTGCAAAGAAATTGGTAGCTACTTGATTAGGCAGGTAGTTACTCAACATTTCCTAAACCTTTGTGCCATCAGACAGAAGAACAGGAGATGAAGTGAGTCCTATAAGTTTTCTCACAGAGATTGGGGGAGGGAAGGTACTGAAGGGGACACTGAAGACATTGGCCTCAGGACACCCAATATAGCATCAGATGGAGTCAGTTATGGTTTCTCAAAAATTTGCTTTTAAAAACCATTTACCCACTTGTAATGTGAAAGCCTCAGTGGTCAGATTTGGGGGATATGAGTGCCAAAGGGGTGAAGGTGCTTCCCAGAGCTAAAGAAGGAAAGGGATTTGGGGAAGTGGGGGGTGGGGTGACCAGAGAGCAGCAGTCACAGGCTATAGGATGAGCTGGTTGAAGGGAACTCTCTCCAATCAGGAGACAGGGGCTGGGGGGCTGGGGGAGGGGTGTCTAGAGGGCTGAGTGAAACAGGAATGGCCTGTAGGTGGCATCAAAGACCACTTCCTAGTCTTTGAAAGCTAGTCAGTTACAGTACAGGTAGGCCATCTGACCTCCTGGCTCAGCCCTCTCTGGGAACTGCAAGCCCAGCCCTGGATTTTTGGGAGATGTTTTTATCTCAAGGAAAAGGGCTGCTTCTTCCAGCCAGGGAACATGGCAGGAGGAAGAGTCTAAGGCAGGAGTTGCCTACAAATGTGGGCCACATGGAAAGCAGAAGAAGGGCTTATGGGTCTCATTGAACCAAGGCCTTTCTGAGAGGGCCTACCAGTCTCTTTCTGCCTCAGTCTTGAGGCCCCAGGATTATCCTCTTCCTCCATACCCACAGCTTCAAACTCAGGAACCTGCCTTCTTCTCTACTCCTGTTCCTGGTCTCCATCAACTACAGTGCCATAGCCATAGCAATGACCCTTCTTCTACATTGACCTTGGCCTAGTTTACCAACTTCCATTACAAGGTTCACATTATGCCTGGACCAAAATGGAAAACCCTGGTTCCCCCTGAGAGCTCCTCTTCCCTCATCTGTTGAACAACTCCCATTCTCCCTGCTTCATCCTATTTGGGGACTGAGTCCCTTTTGCTTCTGAGTAGAAAGACTGCCACAAGAAACCTCTGGCAGTAGACCAATCCACAGGAGCAAGCCCTATATTTTGCGGTCCTGGAAGCAAATGGAACTGAGTGTTTCCTAAACTAAATTATGATGTGGTCTCCTCTAAAGTTACATGGATACTTGTGATATAGCTTTGCTCAGAAACTCTCAAATGGGATCTAGGAAAGTCAAACACAACAGAAACAATTGAATAATGCCATGCTCTGTGTTAAGGACCGGGGATTCAAACAGAAGAGAAGGAGGACTGAATTGTCCCCACCAAGATTGCACTTTCAATGGGAAGACAACCCACCAAGGGAAGAGATATTGGAAAAACCCACTGGGACATAGTGACAAAGTCGGTGAGAAGTTCCAAATTAGTGCTCCGAGGTGTAAGTGTGGACATGTGTGAGCTGACCCTCTTCTTCCGTAGGTGTTTGGAGTCCATGAGCTCAGTCCATGGTGGGCAAGAGCTTCTGATAAGAACAAGTTAGGGATTGAATAGATGTATTAGCAATGAAGAAGATCATGGCCTTCCTATAGTGATTGTATATATTATGAATTAATAGAATTCAATGAAGAGTCATAACTCAGAATACCTAATGAAAAGGAAAGAATTGCAAATTCTTGGGAATCTAAAAAAACCTGGAAAATACTAAAAAATTCTATACTAAAAAATCATACTATTCTGCTAGAAATGAAAAGTATCAAATTGCTGGATGCCTTGGCTAACCACGTATTTTACGTGTAAAAGATTGGAAACATAGATGAACCCTCCCAAGCATCAGAGGATTTGAAGAAATGGCAACTTTTTTTTGTATGATCGCCATCACTCTGCCTCTTGACTTATTTTTTTTTTACTCCCTTTGTAGCAGCATGTTGAAATAATTAATTTTTCATAAACTGTCATCGTCTTTCTTATACATTAGCTCAATCTCTAGCCCCACTTGATAAAATTTTATATTTTCAATGAAGGAAGGAATATTCCTTTCCCCACATGTTTACTCTTATTTTTCTATAATTAAATATTAAAATGAACGAATTTTCCATTAACAATTGAAAGTAATTGGACGTAGGAAAGATGGCGGAACCTGAATCCAGAAAAAGATTCCTTTGGTTCCAGAGAACCTCCTGAAGAAGAGGAAAGCTTACCAAGCCCTCGAAGCAACTCAGGCTAAGCAAGCCCTTTTGGAAAATAGGAAGCAAAAGAAAGGGAGTCAGCTCAGATTCAGGCAACTGGAATCATTTGTCCATGAATCCTATCATATTGTCCAAGATGTAGCTCATCTCAAGCACCTGGATTCGCAGCCTGGGTGCTATGTGCTAAACGATGCACGTCATCTGGCCTTTGTGGTCCAAATGGAAAGGATTAATGGAGTGAGTAACCAGGTGACAAAGACAATAGAGAAACTTTTGTCTGAAGAAAATTTACAGTGGCATCTTTGTTAAAATGTCTCCAACTTCCTTAAGGAAACTGCGCATTATAGAGTCTTATGTAGCTTGGGGATATCATAACCTAAAACCTGTCTGTGAGGTCATTCTGAAAAGAGGACAAGCCAGGATAAATAATAAAGTCTCTCTAACAGATAATACCTTGATTGAGGAACATCTAGGGAAGTTTGGTATTATTTGTCTAGAAGATGTCATCCATGAAATCTGCTCATTTGGGGAATATTTCTGTCAGGTCTCAAGGTTCCTGTGTCCTTTCCCCTTGTTGGTAGTCCACCATGCTGCCAAGAACAGAGTGGGTTTTCTCAAGGAAATGGGCAAACCTGGCTACCGAGGTGAAAGCATCAATTATATAATTCGGCAGCTGAGCTAGGCCCAGGATCTCAGAAGATTTTTGTCTTTTCTGAGTTTATACCTAGTGTCTTCAAAGATTTCTGCTAGAACTTTCTCTGGAAATTGAGATAGAAAAGAATATCACCTGTGTAGAAGGAACTTTTCCACCTTCTATACATTTCCTCAGGGAAGAAACCATATTGGTTTATCCAGCCAGCTTCATCTTGGATTAATGTCTTATGACCAGGGAAGAGGAATGGCTATGTATACTTCACATTCTGGGATTGGAAGCTAGATTCAACCCATCCCAGTTTTTTCGTGGTGGCCTCCCATCCAGAGAGCAAGCAATTGTTAACCATGTGTGGTTTTCTACTCCGAGGGTTGAATGTTACACTTTGTCACTCTTCTCTTCACTTGGAAACTCCACTTGGAATAAGACATTGGGATTTTTTAATGACTTTCAAATGTCACTGTCACTGGGATTCTGTGTTTTTAATGATACCTCTATGACTTATAGGATCCTGCCTAGCAATTATGGTAGTCATCTTCCCATGCTTTGGTACCTTTCTGATGCCCCTGCTGTATACCAGGTCCCATTCCTTCTTGCCATTAAAGTCAAAATACTGAATGTAAAGAAAAAAAAACAATTGAAAGTAATCATAAAGGAAACACAGAAGGTATTTGAGTATGACTCATATCTAGGGTCATCTCAACACTCAATATAATAATAGAGAACTCTTCTTCACTTGGCTGGAAAACAGTCTCATACCACTCAGTTGAGGTCAGACTGTGAGTAATCTCCTTTAGAATTCTTTTCATCCTTTTTTCTTTTCCATACTTCATTAGACTTAGTAATTTACTTGATAATTCATTTGTTTTCTGCTCAGGGATCACTGTTGTTGTTTTTGTCATTTTTTCTCCCAGAATAGTACTTACCAACTTACCAACAAAAGACTAAAAAATCATACCATTCTGCTAGAAATGAAAAGTAAGTATCAAATGCCAGATGCTTGGCTAAATATGTGTTTTGCATGTAGAAGATTGGAAACATAGATGAGCCCTCCCAAGCATCAGAGGATTTGAAGAAATGCCAACTTTTTTGTACGATCGCTGTCACTCTGCCTCTTGACTTATTTTTTTGACTCCCTAACTCTAAGCCTTATATTCTAGAGTTGTAGCAGCATGTTAAAATAATTTTTCATAAACTGTCATGGTCTTTCTTATACATTAGCTCGATCTCTAACCCCACCTGATAAAATTTTACATTTTTAATGAAGGACTACTCCTTTCCCCACATGTTTACTCTTATTTTTCTATAATTAAATTTAATTAAAATGAATGAATTTTCCATTAATAATTGAAAGTAAATCTTAAAGGAAAGACAGAAGATATTTGAGTATGACTCATATCTAGGGTCATCTCAACACTCACTATAATAATAGAGAACTCTTCTTCACTTGGCTGGAAACAGTCTCATACCACTCAGTTGAGGTCAGATTGTGAGTAATCTCTTTTTAGAATTCTTTTCATCCTTTTTTCTTCATACTTTATTAGATTTAGCAATATACTTGATAATTTCTTTGTTCTCTGCTCAGGGGTTACTTGTTGTTTTGGTCATTTTTTCTCCCAGAATACACAGTACTTACCAACTTCTCACATACTTTTCATAGAATATTCTTAATATGTTACTTAGAACACAGGAGGAGTTACCCATGACTTCGCTTTCTCCTCCTCAGATTCTTATGTGTCACTAATATGGGACATATCTTGTTCTTAATTCTACTGGGGAAAGCACTGTCTAGGAAGACCTTTGTCTAGCTTTTATTATTCCATCGTGATTCTCACTTCAAATGTAAAATGCTTTTCTCCATATTCCATTGGGTTCTTAATAACTGATTTCAAGTGTTGACTGTGCCACTCATAAAGGTTATATGACTTGTAGACAAATCCATTCTCTGAGCTCCAGTTTCCTCTTCCAAGTTGATAAGGGTTGGACTAGATGAATTCTGGAGTCTCTCCTTCAGCTCTAAATCATGTGATTTTTGATGGTTTAGGAGTTGGTGACATTCAAGGATGTGGTTTTGGATTTCACTGAGGAGGAGTGGGACCTCTTGGATCATTCTCAGAAAGAGCTGTACAAAGAGGTCATGCTGGAAAATATCCAGAACCTGCTGTCCCTGGGTAAGGACCATTTACTTTTTTAATCTTATAGGTCAAAATTAGCACAAGTGGCAGAGAATGGATCCATATTCTGGAGTATCTCAGCCTCAGAAGTTTCATTGTATATACAGTCTTCTGCATGCACCAACTCTCCATTCACTTTGTCTTGGCTTGTCACCTTTTCAAGTTAAATAATTTACCATCAATTTACTTGATGCCATATTCCTCCTCTGTGAAGGTGTCTAACTACCTTACTGAAAATTTCATGCTAAAAACAATGGGAAGGGGATTCTATAAAGTTGGCAGAAAAGACAGGAAATATTTGGCTCTCAGGAATCTCTTTAAAGAAAGAAAACAAACTGCCTCAAACTCTATAAAGAGTATAAAAAACATAGGAGTGCAACTGGCAAAACAAAAACAGGAACTATATAAACCAGATTATAAAAATGTTTACATACAAATAAAATCAGATTGATGTTATTGGAGAAGTATTAATTGTCCATGGGGAGGCAGGGCCAGTACAATAAAAATGACAATTTTGTCAAAATTGGTTTTTTTACTCAACAGGAAAAATTAATAAGAAAATTCATTTGGGAAAACAAAAAGTGGGAAAAAAGTGGTTAGGAAGGAGGTTTAGCAGTACAAGATCTTATACTTTATTGTAAGGCAGTTAGTATCAAAACTCTTTGGTGCTGGGTAAGAAATAGAAAGATAGGGGGCAGCTATGTGGTGTAGTGAATAGAGCACCAGCTCTGGAGTCAGGAAGACCTGACTTCAAATCTGGCTTCAGATACTTAACATTCATTAACTGGGTGACCTTGGGCAATTCACTTAACCCCAATGCCTTGCTTGCCCCCTCCAAAAAGAATAAAATAAAAGAAATAGATCAGTGGAATAATGTATACACATGGCAGCAAATAAACATAGTAACTTCATATATGAAAAGTGTAAAGATAATATTTTGGGATAAGAATTCATTATTTACTAAAAAATTTTTGAGAAAACTGGAGAGCAGTGTGTCTGAAACAGTGTACACACACAAAAAAAACCACACACACATACCTATTTCTGTGTAATACAGGCCAACTCTGAAGGGAGGGAGAAGAAACAAGAAATTTTTATTATAAATCTATTCTAAATTTGAAAGGAATAGGAAGTTTTCCAGAATAGACTTGCAGTTTCATGTACAATCATCTTGTTTATAGTACTATGTTATAGAAATGCTTGAAAATGCATTACATAAATTAAAAAATATTTTGAAAAGTAATTTGTTAAAGAAGTGGAAATCATTTATTTTAGTGGTCTGTGAATTGACATCGAAAACCTATGGTGGGCTATAAAGAACATTAATATGGACAGTTTGTCTAAGGCATGCTTAATATGATCACAGTGTGGTTTCATGATAATTTAGAGAATATGTGTCAAAGTATCTGATCTGAATGCCAAAGTATGTTAAAAAAAAAAAGGCAAGGAGTTACCCCTAAAGGAGGATATGTTGCATATTAACAGGTGTTTTAAGGGGTAACAAATAAAATGAGGTAGGGAGAGGTAAAATAGAGCAATTATCACATATAATTTCTATTCATCCTCTAGGAATTAGGTGGGAGTGAGAGCAGGTAGAGCTGGAGCCTTATTGTCATGGGATTAGCAGAAGAGAACCAGAATATCTAAGTAAAACTATTTTAGAAAAAGAAATTAAACAGGCCAGAAATTAGTTTCTGGAGAAAAAACCATCAGGAGTCAATAGATTTGAAAGAGAGTTTTGCCAAACATTAAAGATCAACTAATTCCAATATAAAATCAGTGATTTAGAAATATAAGCAAAGAAGCGGTACAATAGATTCCTTCTATGAAACAAATATGGTACTGATACTCACATTAGGAAGAATAAAAAAGAGAAGGAAAACAATAGATCAATTTCATGAATGAATACAGATTCAAAAATCCTAAAAAAAATATTAACTTAGAATTACCACAATATATTACAAAGATATTACGTTGAACTCTATTTGGATTCATACAGGAAATGGAGGAATGCTTGAACTTACAGAAAATTATCCACATAATTATACCAGTAGTAACAAAAGTTCATATGGTTATATCAATAGCTGAAGAATAAGCTTTTGACCAAATACAACATTCATTTCTATTCTTGAAATTATAAGTGTTTATACATTTTTCCTTAAATTGATTTAAAAAAAAAAGCATTTATCTCAACACATCAGCAAGCATTATTTATAATGGAGATAAAAGCTAGAAACCTTCCCAGTAAGATCAGGTGTGAAACAAGGATGGCCTAAACCCACAGAAATCAACAGCATTTCTGTGTATCACCAACAAAACCATGCAGGAAGAGATAGTAACGGATATCCCATTTAAAATAACTCTAGAAAGCATATAATTCCTGGGAATACAGCTGCAAAAGCAAACTCAGGGGCTGGTGGGTCCTGTAGAGTTTTCATTATTTCTTTATGGGTTTTGCTTTCCTCCATCACTTTCGTCAGACCAGTTTGGATGTTTATAAATGTCCTGGCCCAGATGAGTAAATGTGGTGCTGTCCAACAAAGCTCTGAAAGCCCCTTACTTCTTTTCTACTGGAATGCTGCAAACCCTGTGTTCCTCAGTTTTCTCTCCAAGTTAGTAACAAAGTGTTCTCCTATGGAGAGTCACTCTAATCTGTTGATGTTAAGTCTGGGAGACATCTTGCTTTTTGGCTGCTGCTTTTGTTGAATTGTGAATATTTAGCTTAGAGTGAATGACTCTGATGTGTCCAACACTGGGGTGTACACTTCCTTGGTCACTCCCAAAGTCTGTCTATCCTCTTCTCACAGTGAGAGGATGTATTGAATGCTAGTGTTTGCTCTAAGAGAAGACAAAATTTTGTTGCATTTAGATTGGTGATGAGAAGGTCATGAGCTACATAAGCCTACAGTAACCATTGCTATTGCATATACTTACGTGTATATATCTTTTGGTGTATATATTTCTGATTTTTTGTTTTCTTCAGATGTAGAGACCAGGTCCAAAGTAAATGAAATGACTAGAAATCGTGGAATTTTTCCAGAAAACCATGACTTGCAAATATTCATGAGTGATGGTCCCTGGGACTTGAAGTTGAAAGAAATCCATGGCTCCAATATCAAGTTAGATAAAAATCCAAAGAGTGACTGTGAATTTGATGAAATTGGAAAGAGATACAGACAGTCTTCTATCCTAAATCACTGTAAGAAAATGACATCAGGGAATGATTGTATTCAGGACGGTGAATATTGGAAATGCATTATTGAATATGTAGAGCTTTTTCAGTCCCATGAGAAGGCTCCTCAAATTCCGATGTTTCCGGGTAATCAATGGGAAACGGCATGGAACTGGAGTTCAGACTTCATTAGACATCAGAAAAGTGATACTGGAGAAATTCTTTGTGTAAGTACTAAAGGTGGAAAGGCCTTGAGTCAGGAATCTAAGCTCATTACTCATCACCAAATTCCCATTAAAATGGAGCCTGATGAGTATAATGAATGTGAAGCAACCTCATCCCTCCACTCATCTCTTCCTTGCCAGTCTAGATTTCACCCTGGAGTGAAAAGTTATGTGTGTCCTCAATATGGGGAGGCCTTTTGTTGGAACTTAGATCTTGATAAATCTCATAAGAGTCATACTGGAGAGAATTTTTATGAATGTCATGAAGGGGCAAGTGGGAAGGCTGTCTGCTATGGATCTGTCTTAATTGATCATCAGAGAATTCATGGGAGAGAGAAACCTTTTGAATGTAATCAATGTGGAAAGGCTTTCATGGAGAGATGCCATCTTGATGCCCATCAGAGAATCCACAATGCAAAGAAACTTTATGAATGTAACCACTGTGGAAAGGCTTTCACAAGTAAGGGCAGTCTTACTACACATCAGAGAATCCACACAGGAGAGAAGCCTTATGAATGTAATCAGTGTGGAAAGGCTTTCACAAGGAGGGAGAGTCTTGCTGTCCATCATAGAATTCACAGTGGAGAGAAACCTTATGAATGTAATCTGTGTGGAAAGGCTTTCAGGACAAGCTCCCACCTTGCTGGACATCAGAGAATTCACACTGGGGAGAAACCTTATAAGTGTAATCTCTGTGGAAAAGCTTTCACAGATAGGGGCAGTCTTGTTGGACATCAGAGAATTCACACTGGAGTGAAACCTTGCCAATGTAGTCAATGTGGAAAGGTTTTCAGAGACAGAGCCAGTCTTGGTGCCCATCAGAGAATCCACACTGGAGAGAAGCCTTATGAATGTAATCAGTGTGGAAAGGCTTTCAGAACACGGCAGGTTCTTACTAACCATCATAGAATCCACACTGGAGAGAAACCTTTTGAGTGTAATCAATGTGGAAAGACTTTCAGAGCAAGTTCCTATCTTGTTGCCCATCAGAGAATTCACACTGGAGAGAAACCTTATGAATGTAGCCATTGTGGAAAGGCTTTCACAAACAGGAGCAAACTTGGTGCCCATCAGAGAATCCACACTGGAGAGAAACCTTATGAATGTAATCATTGTGGAAAGGCTTTCACAGACAGGGGCAATCTTGCTGTACATCAGCGAATCCACACTGGAGAGAAACCTTATGAATGTAACCTATGTGGAAAGGCTTTCACAACAAGCCGGAATCTTGTTGCCCATCATAGAATTCACAGTGGAGAGAAACCTTTTGAATGTCATCAGTGTGGAAAAGCTTTCAGAAGGAGCTCTAATCTTGCTGCCCATCAGAGAATCCACAGTGGAGAGAAACCTTTTCAATGTAATCACTGTGGAAAGGCTTTCATAATGAGACCATATCTTGCTGCCCATCAGAGAATTCACAGTGCAGAAAAACCTTTCGAATGTAATCAATGTGGAAAGACTTTCCGAAAGAGCTCACGTCTTGCTGCCCATCAGAGAATCCACAGTGCAGAGAAACCTTTTGAATGTATCCAATGTGGAAAGACTTTCAGAATGAAATCCAGTCTTGCTGCCCATCAAAGAATTCATACTGGAGAGAAACCTTATGAATGTAATTACTGTGGAAAGGCTTTCAGAGACAGGCGCAGTCTTGCTGCACATCAGAGAATCCACAATGGAGAGAAACCTTTTGAATGTGATCAATGTGGAAAGACTTTCAGAACAAGTTTCTATCTTGTTGCGCATCAAAGAATTCACGGAAGAGAAACCTTATCAGTATAATCAGTTTGGAAAGTCTTTCATGGAGAGGTGCCATCTTGCTACTCATTAGAGACTCCACAGTGGAGAGAAACCTTTTGAAGGTAATCAATGTGGAAAGACTTTCAGAAAGAACTCTCATCTTTGTGCACATCAGAGAATCCACTGTGGGGAGAAGTCTTTTGAATGTAATCATGTAGAAATGATTTCATACAAAGATACTTTCTGGTTTCACATTAGAGAATCTATACAGATGGGAACTCTTACAAATGTAATTAGTGTGGAAAAACTTTTCCTTACTCCTCCAGTCTTGCTTCTCACCAGAAAATCCACACTGAAAACAGACTGTTTGAATGTAATCAATGTGGAAAGTTTTTCACACAGAACTACCATCTTGCTTTGCATCAGAGAATTCACACTGGCAAGTAAGCCAAGAATGTAATTAATGTAGAAAATCACACAGAGTTCTACTATTGTTATACATAAAAAAATTGATACTGAGAAGTCTTATGTATATAAGAAATATGGAATGATTTCACATTGAGCTCAGATTTTGCTAAACATCAGAGAATTCCTGCTGGAGACAAACCTCATGAGTGTAATGAATGGATCACCACTTTTGGTTCCCACTCTTAACATATATAACAAGAACTTCCACACTTGGGAGAAACCTTATGAATATAATAAAGGTGGTGATGCCTTCAGGCAATAATCATGTCCTATTTCCCATCTCAGAATTCTTATGACATAGAAATCTGATCATTGCCAGGAAGAATAAAAGGCATTCACATGGAGTTCAAAGCTTCTTCAGTTTTAGAGAAACCATTCTTGAGGAGCAGTTTCCTGTGGTCTCAGTTTGGAAAGTCTTTCAGCTGGAGATCATCTCTTGCTTTCTTTTAGAGGATTCACTGTGGAGAGAAGTCTTATAAATGTCCTCATGGGGGCCATGCTTTTCTCTGGAGGAGGGGGATCAGTAGACAACCTTATTCCTACTGGAATGAATGTAAATAAAGACAATGGATGTGGGAAGGGCTTTCCCTAGAGCTCCTGCTTGACTGTACTTTGGAGAAATCATGCTGGAAACACAGCTTTGGGATCTAATTACCAAGGGAAGGCCTCCTGCTGTAGCACAGACTCAGACCTCCCAACAAGAGACCTCATTAAATATCCCCAAATTCGCTCTTGTATAAAAACCCTACACGTATTTTTTTTCTCGGAAATCCTAATGTTTGTAGTCATCTCTCAATGTTTTGTGGCATTCATAGACTTCATTTCTTCTGTTATTCCCTCATGAATTGGTACTCACTATGTTTCCTGTTGCTTGCTGCAGGAAACATTCCTTCTTCAAATATTTTGTTACCTGTTGGACATTAGTTTCTGTAATGCTTTCTTTCTTTCTTTCTTTCTTTTTTAAAGCAATTGGGGTTAAGTAACTTGCTCAAGGTTACATGGCTAGTCATTATTTATGTGTGGGTGCTCATTTTCTGAGGCCGGATTTGATCTCGGGTCATCCCAACTCCGAGGCTGGCGCTCTTACTCACTGCACCACCTAGCCGCCCCTGTAATGCTTTCTTTAAGTTGTTCAGTGACACAGGGAATGAAGTGCTCTGCTTGGAACCATTAGTCCTGAATTCCAGTTCAACCTCTGGTACTTCCTACTTGTATATACCTGGGCAAGTGATGTCACCTAATTCTGCCTAACTTTCCCTATCTGTAGAATGGGGATTATAAGGCATCTACCTCCCAGAGTTTAGGTGAGGATTTAATTAAAGGGTATTTGTTAAATGCTTTGAAAACAATAAATCACCATGGAAATAGTGGCTATTTCATGACTATCATTTCTTGGATCATTAGTCTCATAGTAAATCACTTGGCTAAAATGTGGATAGCTCAACTGAGAAAGAGAGAGGGAGACAGAAAGGAAAAGAGACACAGTCAGAGACAGAGTCCCAGGTCTTACCCAAGGAAAATTTGCTTGCAGAGAAAATTCATTTTCTTCAATTGCAGTGTATGTTGTAAAAAATACTTATTTGAGATCTGTTGATAATGTTTTAAGCTTTGATGTTTTAATTTTTAAAAAATTAAAATAGGGAAATGATCAAAAATGATCAAAGACATAATTATCATAAGAATGTAACTACTGAACCCCCAGGCAGTGGAGGGGGTGACCCTAGTTAATGAGATATTTCCATATCCCAGGGAACATCAGCAAGAGCATCAAACAAGCTGCCAATTGAAGCCTCTGGCAAAGATTCCTTTGAATTGCCAGAGCAGCCCCATTGTGCCAGGCACTGTGCCAAGCCACAAAGATACAAAAAGTGGCAAACAGTCCCTGCCCTTAGGGAGCTTACAGTGTAAGGGGAGACAAACGACAAATCTTCACAAAGTGAGCTCCAGGAAGGGTAGATGGAACATAATTAGTGGACTTAAGACCCTATCATTGAGAGAAGATTTGGGGCCAAAGGCAGGATTTTAGCTGGAACTTAAAGGAAGCCATGAAGGTCAGTGGTCAGAGCAGAAGGTGGAAAGTATTCCAGGTATGGGTAACAGTCTGAGAAAATGCTGGGAGCTGAGAGCTGGAGGGTCTTGTGTGTGAAACCCCCAGGAGGCCAGTGTCACTGGATGGAAGAGGAAATGTGGGGGACAAAGGTGTAAGAAGACCAGAAAGATCAGAGAGGGCCAAGCTCCACAGGGCTTTGAATGACAAATTGAGCATTTTGTATTTGCTCCTAGAAGCAGTAGGGAGCCCCTGGCGTTTATTCAGTGGAGGATGGAGGTGACATGGTCAGCCCAGCACTTTAGGAAAATAACCTTGTGGCTGGACTGGAAAGAGGACAGACTTGAGGCAGGCAGACCCCTCCCCAAGCATCTACTATAATACCAGGGGTGAGGTGCTGATGTTTTGTTCAAAGGTGCTTGAGAAATGGGAGGTATAAAGGTGAATGATTCTGATTGATCCTTATTTTGTAGGGAAGAAGGGGCCCTGGCTAAGTGGGGAGGGAGCAGGCTACAGGTCTTTGTTTCCTCCCAGGCCCAGAAGAATACTTGAGATCTCTCTGGGCAGTCCTAAATCTGATTCAGTCTGGCATTGGGGTGGATGGGTAATCAGATCCCCCAGCTCAAAGGAAGGAGTGTCTGCTTGGAGACTAATCTGCATTATTGGGGCAGGGGTGGCAGCACTGAACACAGGCCACCTAACTACCTCAGGCTGGGTAGAGTTGGGTAAAATGACCTTTGGCCTTTCACCTCACCCCCTCTCCCCCACACCTCTCCCACATCTGGAACTAAGAGGAGGTCAACCAAGCAGGGTAGAATCCAGTGTGAACTTGCCTTCTGAGAAGTGCCCCTGAGATCAATATTTCCATTTTGCATGAGTCTCCTTACTAGGCACATGCATTAGACACAGAGTAAGCCTGTTTGACAGAAGGAGCCTGCAGTGAGCCACAATGCTGCTCGTTCCCAGATGCCTTTCTTGGTGTTCACTGGCTGACCTTGCTGGTATACCCCCCTTCCCCAAACTAGGCCCAACCAGCCTTGCAGGTAACTCTTCCTGCTAAACGTCCTGCTTCTGGGTCCCCCTGATCCTGGGAACGATTGTCCATCCCTTTCCCCAGCATCCTGAAATTCCTCTTTGTGGTCTTCATGCATAAATCTTTCCTGCCCCTCCTGGGTTGGTGGGTTTTGTACAGCACTAGGGTCTGATTTTCTTCTTAATAAAACTTTTGCTTTCAACCCAGCTTGGCTTCTCTGCATTTTCAGGGGTAGGCTTTACACGGCTGACAGAATACAACAAGCTTTGGAAGCAAATTGTAATGTTCATATTAAATGATATGGTCTGTGTAGTCACCATACTCATAATTTTGTTTTTTTAAGAGCTGGATCTCTGCTTTGGGAGTCAGAGCTCACAGTGCAGCATGAACTGATTAATCAAAACTCTGACTGCTCACAATGACTCGACCTGATGTGAAGGGAATCAAAGACTCTAGAACCTGTTCCTGTCACAGATCTCTGGTTCTGTACTTTGGGGAGGTGGTCACCACCCCCACAGACCTGACTCTAGAATTGTATTTTGGACCTCATGGATTTGTCATCGGAAACCACTAAACAATTATTAGCAATCCACGTTCCCCAGGTGTGACTTAAATGTAAAACCTGTGCTTTTCCTTCAACTAAGAGAACAGTCCTCACTCTGAAACTGATGACTAAACTGCTTTGTCATGGGCACTCCAGTCTCTAGACCTGCTTTGTTTGGTTCTGAGCATTCTCAGGTTAGAGACTGACTCAGTAAAAGTCCTCTTAATACTGGTGTCAGCATTTAAGGGGTGGAGGCAGGTAGGGTGAAGCCTTGAACTCTTCAGTACAGGGAGAAGGGACAGGTGCTGCTGGATTCTTTTTTTTCCTAGAAGTCTCAGCTCTCTTGACTGACAAGTTCAGTGCTCTGAAATACAGCTCCATTAGGGGCCTCAGCCCCTGATCAAGGCCAGCTTTTCATCGTGAGGAATGCTCCACAGCCTCTTTTCTTGAGCTGGATTACTTTGGTAAGGCCTGTGGTTTTGTTTGATTTTTTTGGCACATGGATTTGGCTTTGCATTTGTCTTTTCACTTATAATGCATGGCTAGCTGTGGCCTGTGCATTTTCTCTTCTCTCTTTTATAAATGATGTCTGAGCAGCGTTTTATTTCTGTATGCAGTTAAAGTTAAAAAATTTGCTTAAGAGTTGCTTGTACACTGTTTTTTTGTGTGCAGTTAAATCAGATGAAAATAACTTTATTCTGTGCTTGGTTAGAAATGTTTACGTCTATAGCTCAAGTCATTTGGTAGCAAAGAGTGCAATACTTGTAACTGTGTACTTGTATTTTGTGTATTTGTGTTGTTGCATTCTCTTAAACCATGTCTGTGTATTGTGTCAGTTGGTTGTCCTTTCTTGAAGAGGATCAAAATGATATTACTATGCTAGAGTCAAGTTTCAATGTGTCTGACTGTGGCTGATCAGACAAGTGTGAACTCGGAATGCCCTACCACAGGTTGAGCACAAATAGTCCACACAAACATTTGGGCTGGATTCTCTAAGTTTGCTTATCCTGTGTTTCCTTTGAGTGTTTCAATTCTGCTTTGCTCATAGAGCACAGCATCTTCTCTGATGTGGGCAGGCCATGCTGAGCAGACCTGTGCCAGCGTCTCCCACGTTACATAATCGATTCCAAGGTTCTTGAGAGTGTCCTTGTATCACTTCTGACCCCCATGTGAGCTCTTGCCCTGTGTGAGTTCTCCATAAAATAGTCTTTTTGGCAAGGGTGTGTTTTGCATTCAAACAAGGTGGCCAGTCCATTGGAGCTGTGTTCTCTGAATCAGAGTTGGAATGCTTGGCAGTTTAGTTGCAGTAAGGACCTCAGTGTCTGGTACCTTATCCTGCCAGGTGATCTTCAGAGTCTTCCTAAGACAATGCAAATGCAAGCAATTCAGTTTTCTGGCATGATCCTGGTAGACTGTACAAGTTTCACAGGTATACAACAATGAGGTCAACACAGTGTCTCTATGTCTCAGTCTGGTAGTCGGTCTAATACCTCTTCTTTCCCACACTTTCCTTCAGGGCCTCCCAAACACTGAGCTAGCTCTGACAATGCATACATCAACTTCATTATTAATATGTACTCTGTAGAAAGTACCCTGCCAAGTTAAGTGAACTTATCCACAGCATTCGAAACTTCTCCATTTGCTGTAACTAATGGTTCCACATGTGGATGCTGTGTTGGTGGCTGTTGGAGCACCTCCATTTTCTTGGTGTTAATGGTTAGGCCAAAATTAGGATAAGGAGCAAAAAAAATCTGTCTTACTTTGAAGCATCTCAGCTTCAGAGGCTGCATTGAGTGTATAATCATATGCAAAGAGAAAATCATGCACCAACACTCCCTTTACTTTTGTCTTGACTTGTAGCCTTTTCTTTTATTTTTTTTGACTTGTAGCCTTTTCAAGTTGAAGAATTTATCATCAGTGCAGTAGCTGACCCTGATGCAGTGTTCATCCCCAAGTAAGACATTTGACAACATGGTTGAAAATACTGCACCAAAAAGCATGTAGCAAGCACACAGCTTCATTTCACTCCATTGGTGCCTGGGAAAGCTCAAGAGCATTGTCCATTATCCAGAAAGCATGCAAGCACGTCATCGTGAAAGTGACATACTTCTCTGGGCAACCAAATTTTGATTTAATTTTCCATAAGCTCTCATAACTGACAGTATCAGTCCTTTGTCAGATCTACAGACTTTGTGTAGAGCCCTCTTTTCTGTTCCTGGCATTTTGCCTGGAGTTGTTGGGCAACAAACACCATATCTACCATGTCTGGTCCTTTCTGAAGCCACACTGGCTCTCAGGTAGATGACCATCTTCCAGGTCAAGGATCAGCCTGTTAAGGAGGACTCTGGCAAGAATCTTCTCTGCAGTGACTAAGAGCCTCCCACCCATGATAGTCACAGGACAGTTTTCTCTACCTTTACAGAGATGGACAATGGAGGCATCCTTGAACTCCTGGGAGATAAACTCCTCTTTCCATGTAACATGGAACATTTCAGTCAGCTTTCGTATGAGCAGTGGGCCCCCTTGTAAATCTCAGCGAGAATAGATTCAGCACCAGGTGCTTTGCCACATGAAAGGAGCTAATGGCATTCAGAACATCTTCAGTGAAAACCAGCTTGGGAGGGATTGACTTCAACCTGAGGTAAAAGCTCAGTGGTCTCAACATTGATTGATGATGGTCTGTTGAGAACATTGTGGAAGTGTCCAACCCCGCTCTCTGGGACACGATCCTTATTACTGATTAATGTGGCTCTATCAACACTGAGAAGTTGATATGTACTAAAAGTCTTTGATCCATAAACAGCCTACAAGGGATCATAAAAGTGCTTTGACTTGTTACTATGAACATCAAACTGAATTTCATCTGCTTTCTTATTGAGCCAAGACTCCTAAGCTTTTCTTGTCCTTTACTTTTGATGGAATTAAATGCTGCTTTCTTAGAGGTGGATAAACTATCTTGCTGGTAAACCCTGTGCAGTTCTCTTTTCTCACTTAGAAGTTTCCAACTGAATTGGTCCAACATTTTCATGAAACCCGTCTTGATGTTTTTGAGTGTTCTGACTCAGATGAGCAAATGCAGTGCTATATAGAAAATCTCTGAATGCTGCCTACTTCTATTCTGCTTTGCTGTTGCCTCCTGTGTATCGGCTCAACTTTCCCTCATAGTTAGTAACAAACTGTTCTCAGTCAGAAAAGAGCTCTAATCTGTTGACATTAATGTTTCTGGTAGTTATTTTGCCTTGGGGCTGATGCTTTTGTTGAATGGAATATCTACCTTGGAGAGAATAAGTCTTTGATCAGTCCAGCACTCTGCACCACACATTGCTTTTGGCACTCTCACATCCTGTCTGCCTCTTCTTCTTCCAATCACATAGTCTATTAAATGCCAAGGTTCACTGTGATGGTGCATCCATGAAGTTTTATTGCATTTAGGTAAACAGAAGACTGGGTTGGTGATGAGAAGGTCATGATATGCACAAATCTTCATTAGTAAGTGACAGTAGTTGTTGTTATTTGCAACTCCATTCATTTCTCACTAGGACCCCCTGCCAAGTCTGGTAGTCTGAGCCAACTGTAGAATTAAAGTCACCTAGAAATTTAAGCTTGTCCTCTTTTGGTACATTGATGGTTAGGGTCTCCAGGTCTTTCTTTGACCTCTTTAGGGTTTATCATGGTGGGAGCAGAGGCACTGATTATAGTGGTGTGACATTTTCCTGCAAGTGGCAATGGCCCTGTTATGAGCCCATTGTTCACTTCTTTGGGCAGGTATATAAGCCTATTAACTAGATGAATGTTGATTCCAAACCCTATATGAGTTTCAGGGTGCTCTCCTTCACAGCAGCCACTCCAGAAAAATGTGTATACAGCTCCAGCTTCAGTAAGCTGCCTTCATTTGCCAGGATTAACTTACTCAGGCCTGCTATTTGGATGCAAATACCTGATGAGTTTTCTTACATCAAGAGTTGTTTGCTTTTCAGGTCTACTGGATTTTGTGCTGTTTTTTAAGGGTGAGCACATGTCATGTACTGATAATGAGTGAAATCTTTGCAGATGTTGTTGTATGTTCTTTTGTGTTTTGACCACAGAGTGTGATTTCCCACCTGCCCCAGTCATCAGAGCAGTGTTGGGTAAGCAGAACATTTTTAGAGCGCTTTTTCTTTCTTTCCTTTTCCCCCCTTCATTCTTTTATTTATTTCTAGTTTTCAACATTCAGTTCCATAACCTTTGGAATTTTAAATTTTGCCCTCCTACCTTCCCTCCCACCTCCTCAAGACAGCATGCAATTTTATATGTTTGTATTAAACATTTTCATATTAGTTATGTTGTAAAGAAGAATTAGAGCCAATGGGAGGAACCACAGGAAAGAAGAAACAAAACAAAATAAAAAAGGGAACAAATAGTCCACTTCGATAAGCATTCAGATTACACAGCTCTTTCTCAGGATGTGGATAGCATTTTCCCTTCTGAGTCTTTTGGAGTTGCCTTAGATTCTTCATTGTTGATGAGAGCCAAGGCTGTGAAAGTCAGTCATCATACAATGTGGCTGTTAACTGTGTACAATGTAGTTCTAGTCCTGCTCACTTCACTTAGCATCATTTCATCTACGTCTTTATGAGGTTTTCTGAAGTCTCCCTGCTCATCATTTTTTATAGCATAATAGTATTCCATTATATTCATATACCATAACTTGTTCAGGCATTCTCCAATTGATGGCCATCCCCTTAATTTGCAATTCTTGGACACCAGAAAAAGAGCTGCTATAAATATTTTTACATGTGGGTTTTTTTCCCCATTTGTATGATCTCTTTGGGATACAGCCCTAGAAGTGGCATTGCTGGGTCAAAGGGTATGCATATTTTTATAGCCCTTTGGGCATAGTTTCAAATTGCTCTTCAGAATGGTTGGATCAGTTCACAGTTCCACCAACAATGCATTACTGTTCCAGTTTTCCCACATCTTCTCCAACATTTATAATTTTCCTGTTTTGTCATATTAGCCAGTCTGATAAGTGGGGTGTGGTGTGGTACCTCAGCGTTATTTTGTTTTCCATTCCTCTAATCAATAGTGATTTAGAGTATTTTTATATGATTATAGATAGCTTAAATTTCTTCATCTGAAAACTGCCTATTCATATCCTTTGACCATTTGTCAATTCAGGAATAACTTATATTCTTATAAATTTGACTCAGTTCTCTATGTATTTTAGAAATGAGGCCTTTATTAGAGAAACTGGCTGTAAAAATTGGTTCTCAGCTTTTGTCTTCCCTTCTAATGTTGGCTGCATTGGATTTGATTGTACAAACAATTTTCAGTTTAATGTAATCAAAACAGAAATAGAGTGGTGGATCAGTGGAATAGGCTAGGCATGCAAGACACAATAGTGAATGACTGTAGTAATCTATTTGATAACTCCAAGGACTCAGGCTTTTGGGATAAGGATTCACTATTTAACAAAAACTGCTGAGAAAACTGGAAAATAACTATGGCAGAAACTAGACATAAACCAACATCTTTTACCCTACACCAAAATAAAGTCAAAATGGGTACATGATTTAGATATAAAGGCTGATATTATAAGCAAGCTAGGAGAGTAAGGAATAGTTTGCTTGTCAGATCTATGGAGAAGGGAAGAATTTATAACCAAACAAGAGATAAAGAACACTACGAAATGCAAAATAAATGATTTTGATTACATTAAGTGGAAACATTTTTAATTTAAAAATTAAATTTAAATTTAAATTTATTTATTTTTAAATTTTAAATTTTATATTTATATTATATTATATATTATATTATAATATATTATATTATATTATAATATATTATATTATATTTATATTTTATATTTAAATTTCATTTTCTTTCTCTGAGAAGGAACCCAAATCTTCCCTAGCTCCAGCTATATGACTGAAAGTAAATTATTTAAGTTGATTTAAATTATTTACTAGCCAAGACCAAAGTTGATGGAGAGTTGGTGCACGCAGATGACTGGAACTCAATGCAGCTTCTGAGGCTGCGATGCAACAGAGTATGGATCCATTCTCTGCTGCTTGTGGAAATTTTGACCCAAAAATTTATACCAAGAAAAGAGGGGAAATGGTCCTTACCCAAGGACAGCACATTCTGGACATTCTCCAGCATAACCTCCGTGTACAGCTTCTTCTGAGAATGATCCAGGAGGTACCACTGCTCTTCAGTGAAGTCCACAACCACATCCCATAAAATCTTCGAAAATATTTAAATAGACAATGCTTCTATGGATGGAATTATAGAGAAGGTATGTGCTCTGTCAGTGAGGTGTAATAATCTGTGGGAGAGAAAATCATGAGAAATTCCTCCCCACCAGAAGTGTTCTAAGTGAAATATTAAGAAAATTCTATGAAGAATTTCTGGGAAGGTAGCAAGGACAGTGTATTCCAGGTGTTGTGGGAGTGGGGGTGGAATTAACAGCAATCACTGGGGATAGAACAAAGAAAAAGGAATGATCTAGTAAATTCACTTATAGTCAGAAACAAATTCTTAACTATATGAATGTATGAAAAGGATTCTAAAGAGAGATTACTCACAAGCTGGCCTCAACTGAGTGGTAGGACACTGTTTCCAGCTACGTGAAGAAGTATTCTCTATTCCTATGCTGAGAGGTTGAAATGACACTTGCTATGATGTGACATGGGCAGAAATCATCAGCTGCCCTTGCTTTATGATTGCTTGCAATTGTTCATGGAATACATTCATTTTAGGATTTCCTTATAGAAAAATAAAAGTAACTTTTAGGAGGAAAAGAGGGTTCCTGCCTCAATTAAAAAGGTGACAGTATGAGCTGGCATGGGAGATTGAGCTAATGCATAAGAAAGACATTCACACAAGAGAGTGGCCACATCTGCAAATCCCTTGATATTTGGGAGGGCTCATCTATTTTTCAAAGCTGCTACATGCAGAACATATTTAGTCAATGGACTTGGCATTTGACGATCTTCCATTTCTAGCAGACTGGTATGATTCACTTTTTGAGAAGTTGCATCATTTAGAGCAATTCTCTTTCATGTAGAGAAAAACTCTTCACGTTTTTGCCATTTTGATTCTATTTTAAAAAGTCTTATCTTCTGTTTGTAAACCCTATTTCACTTTTATCTTCCTTTATTTCTATTACTGAACTTCTGAGCAATTAAGGAATTTATTAGTCTTTCCCTGATTCTTTAGATCCCCAAGAATTTAGGGGGGATTACTGGTGTTCTGAGTCACGACTGTTCTTTGCTTTGTATTGAGTCACGGTGTGAACAATCACTACAGGGAGACCATGCTTTATTGCTTAACAATTCATCTCTGGAACCCCTAAGTCGCTCTTATCAGAAGCTCTTCCCCGTCTCTTCCCCTCCCCCTCCTCCTCCCACATTCTCTCCCCCACCATGGGGCTGAGCTCAGGGACTCCCAGCCCCCCACATAAGGAGAGGGGCAGCTCACGCATCTCCCCATTTGCCCCTGGCTGCACTACCCCATGCCCCAGGGTCTTTTGCCCCCAGTCTCTTCCTTTGCTGTGCTGTCTTCCCCTTGACAGTGTAAACTCCATGGGGACAGGACAGTCTTCATTCTTTTTAGTGTGAATCTCCAGGCCTTAGCACAGTGCATGGCACACAGAAGGGCCTTAACAAATGCTTATTACTACTGACTACCCAGCCACTCCCAACTGAGTATCTTGCTTTTTATTTTGCTTTAAAAGCCACCGTGGCCCAGGCATCACTTACTTCTGCAGCCTTCTTCCACCTTATTTCCTGCCACCTGCTCTGGTCCAGTGACACTGGCCTCCTTCATAGGCCAGGCTCTGGCCATTTTCTCTGGCTCTCCAGAATGGCTGGAATTCTCTGCTCCTCACTGAGGCCTCCTGGGCTCCTTCAAGTCTCAAGCAAAAGCCCACCTTCTATGTTTCCTGCTCCCCTTCATTCTAGAGCCTTCCTTCTCTTTATTATAGCCCAGTGACCTGGCTATGGCTTGTCAGTACATCACTATGAGCTTGTCATCCCCCCTCATAGTCTGTGAGCACTTTGTGGGCAGACCCTGTGTTTGCTTCCTTGTGCAGGACCCCTACTAAGTACTGTGCCCAGCACACAGGAGGCACTGCATTGCTTGGCTGGTTGGTTGCTGTTCTTGGTCCTGGAAGAGGACCACAGGAGCATCACTCCTGGAGTCCATTTCAGTGCCTCTGACTGTGGCTGATCAGACCAGGGGGAGCTCAGGATGCTCTCCCACACTTGGACACAAATAGTCCGTGTGAACATTGGGCTGGATACTCTAAGTTTGCCCATCCTGCATTTCCTTTCAGCTATCTCAATTCTGCTTTGCTCTGTGCTCTCGGAAGAGCACAGCACCCTCTCTGATGTGGGCACACCACACTGAGTGGTCCTGGGCCAGTGTCTCACATGTCACACAATCAATGCCAAAGTTCTTCAGAGAGGCCTGGAGAGTATCCTTGTATCACCTCTTCTGACCATGTGAATGCTTGCTCTCTGTGATTTCTCCATAAAACAGTCTTTTTGTCAAGTGTATGTTTTGCATTTTACCAGCATGGCCAGCCCCTCAGAGCTGTTCTCTCAGAAGCAGAGTTTGAATGCTTGGCAGTCTGGCTTGAGAAAAGACCTCAGTCTTATCCTGCCAGCTGATCTTCAGAATCTTCCTGAGAAAATCAAAAGGAAACTGAAGTAAATATCTTCATTTGGAGACACTTGCTAAGTGTAGAGGGCATAACTGCCTGCACCCCCCCACTCAGAACCTCTCCATGGGATCTTACAGTGCCTTCTTTCCTCCATTCTCTGAGAATGGGAGCCTTGTCTTTGCCAAGGCCATTTGATGCCCCCCTGTCCTACCCTGCCCCACCACCCCAGTTAGCCCAGGCAATCATGCCCCACACACAGGTCACTCATAACTGTTACCTCTATCAGCTGGCTCCTTTCCCACTGACTTCAAACTTACCCATCTCCTCCATCCCTAAACCCTCACTACCTTCTGAGCTATCATTCTATCTAACCTCCTCTTCTCAGTCAAACTCCTTGAAACATCTGGCTGGACTTAACCTGACTCACTTTAAAAACCTGCAAACTGCGCCAACACACTGTCTGGTCTGGATATGTGACCCCAGCAGTCCTGTGGCAATAAAATTAACTTCCAAATTTTACTCTTGGGGATCTTTTGTCTCACTCCATTCTGGATCTCAACACAGGTTTTCAGGTGGGTCTGAACAAGGGATCCCTCCCCACACCCCACTTCTACTGGCTGCCCTTTGCATCAGGCCTCATCTTCCCCCTCTGACTTTGCTGAGTATCCTCCTGTCATATCCCAGAGGTGCCTTCCCCAGTTTTACCATTTACCATTTACCAGCTGCCTGACCCACAGGTCTCACCCTCAGTATCAGGTAGAGGCAGAGCTCTGGGTCTGAGGCCATTGAGGCTCTGACTGGTCTCCTCCCATCTGGGCTCCCAAGCCCCTTCTGCCTCCTTGGTCCCTAAGGGCGGATGAGGGAGGGGCATGAGGCCAAATAGAAGGAGTTCTGGGGGGGGCAAGTCCTCTTCCTGCTCAGAAGTTCACTGTAAGCCTGCCCCTCCTGCCTCCCTGCCCCTGAGGTGGAGTCTCTCCCCTGAGGGGAGGGCCTTTGCAAAGGCTGGGACAGCCCCCTCTCTGTCACTCCAGCATCCACCCTAGGAAGAGAAGGCAAAGTCAGATATTTCTCTCACCCTGAGATTCTTCTCTCCCCCCAGCTCAGCTTGCTGAGTACCAAAGCCTATTCCTAGGGGAGAGCCAATAATTAAGGAGAATTGCCCCTCAGGCCCAGAGACCCGCCTCCCGGGTGAGTACAGTCCATCCACACACTTGACCCTCATCAGCAAAGGTGGGATCCAAAAGAACCAAGAAGGCTTTATCCCCTTTTACAGAAGGGGAAACTGAGGCAATCAGAGATGAAGTGACTTGTCCAGGGTCACACAGCCAGCAAGTGTCTGAGGCCTGATTGGACCTCAGGTCTTCCATCTAGGTCCCCCTTCCAGGGATACAGATGAAGGTCCTGTGATCTTTAACCCAGTCCTGCAGGCACCCCAGGGGCTGACCCACAGAGAACTGGAATGAAGGCTTAGTGAAGGAATGTTAAATTAGGAAAGCTTATCCTGTGCTTGGGGTGCTAGATGGTCCTTCCTGCCACCCTGGCTGGGGCCCAGGCAGTGACAGTGACTCCATTCCAGTGACAAGGAATAAGGGCAGGGGCAGGATCTGACATGACCCTCCCTTTGGGTAGGATGCCTGAGGTCCTGTAGGCAGGCTTACATAGAAGTTTGGGCTAAGATCAGGTTAGGGAAGAGAGAGAGGACTTGGAGCAGAAAAATTGTTTATGTACAGTGATAGTTAGAAAGGTCTGTTACAAAGGGCTTTAGCATGGCCTCTTAGACCAGGCCAAAGAAAAGGGCAGCTGGTTGATTAGTCAGGTCCTAATCAGCATTTGCTAAGCCCTTTGTGTCTCCTTAGACAGAATAGCAGGACAGACATTGAGACTTGTGAGTTTTCTCAGAGAGATTGGAGGAAGGGAGGTACTGTAGGAGACACTGAGGACACTAGACTCAGAACAGCCAGTATAGCATCCCATGGAGTCTGTCATGTTTTCTCATTAATTCACATTTAAAAACCAATGCGTACTTGCTAGGTGAAACCTCAGTGATACGTGCTGGGGAATGTGAGTGCTGAAGGTGTGAGTGTGCTTCCCAGAGTTAAAGGGGGAAAGAGATTGGGAAGGGGGAAAATAAAGGTGGCCAGAAAGTAGCAGTTGGGAAGAAAGGGTTGGGCCAGTTGAGAGATCTCTCCATGAAGGGGAGCAGGGTCTCAAGGTGGGCTCTAGGGGGCTGAGTGAAGCAGGAATCATGGCCTGAAGGTGGCATCAAAGACCACTTCTTGGTCTTTGAAGACTAGTCAATTAGAGTACAGGTAGGCCATCTGCCTTTCTGATTGCCCAGGCTCACAAAGCCAGCAAATGTGCTGTGACTCAGCCCAACCTGGGACCTCAAGCCCAGCACTGAATTTTTAGGAAACGTCTTTATCTCAAGCAAAAGGGCTGCTTCTTCCAGTCAGAGTCTGACAGGAGCAGGACACCAAGGCAGAAGTAGCCTAGAAATGTTGGCCCTGTGGAAAGCAAAAGGCCCTATGGTCCTTAGTTAACCAATGACTTTCTGAGAGATTCCACTAGTCTTTCTGCCTCAGTCCATAGGCCCTCGGGATCATCCTTTTTCTCCATTCAATCTCATGGCTAGAATCTCAAGCCTCTGCCTTCTTCTCTGCTCCTAATCCTGGTCTCCTTCAGCTGCAATGCCACAGCCATAGCAATGAGCCTCCTTCAACCTTACCCTTGCCCTGGTGCACCCACATCCACTCCAAGGCTCACATTCTGAGTGGGCCAAAATAGAAAACCCTGGTTCCCCCTGAGACATCCTCTTCCCTCATCTGTCAAACAATTCCCGTTCTCCCTGCTTCATCTTATTTGGGGACTGAGTCCCTTCTGCTTCTGAGTAGAAAGACTGCCACAAGAACACTCTGGCTATAGAATAATCCACAGGAGTGAGCCCTGTATTTTGAGGTCCTTTGTGTCCTAAACTAAGTTATGATGTGGTCTCCTACAAAGTCACATGGACACTTGTGATGTTTTATCCTCTCTCAGTGGTTCAAACCTTCATGAAAAATGCTCTTAAAATTTGGCATTAAGGCCATATGTTCTGAAATTATAAAGATAAGAATGAAGAAGTTCATTGCGTCAAAATGACTCTATCCTGGTATCAGAATTCAAACCATCTAGAGCAGGAGTTGGGAACCTGTGGCCTTCAGGCCACATGTGCCTTCTGGATTCATCAGTGTGGCCTTTTGACTGAATCCAAGTTTTACAGAATAAATTAGTTAGATTTGGCAATTAAAGTATTAGTTCTAAGTTTGCAGAGTTCTTTTAGGAAAGGAAGAATAAAAGCTAAGTTGTATAAAGGGTTAAGGAGTAAGTAATGGGCAGCAAAGTGGCCCAGTGGGCAGAGCACTGGGTTTGGGATCAGGGAGACTCATGTACTTGAGTCCAAATCTGGGCTTAGACAATTAGCTATGTGATCCTGTGTCCCTTAAGTCCCTTAACTCTGTCTACCTCAGTGCATCATTCTTGAAAGGAGTATGCGTAGGAAATGCAAACCACTCCTATGTCTTTACTCAGAAAATCTCATATGGGGTCTAGAAAAGCCAGACACCACTGCCACAAGTGAATAAAGCCATGTGCTGTGGCCTGGGGATTAAACAGAACAGAAGAAAGACTGTTCTGTCCCCATAGAGATTACACTTTCAGAAAACACACCAAAGGAAGAGATCTTGGGCAAAAGGCATTGGCACATGGTGGCAAAGTCAGTGAGACATTCCTAGTGCCCCAAGGTACAAGTGTGGACGTGTGAGAGCTGCCCCTCTCCTTATGTGGAGGGTTGGAGTCCATGAGCTCAGCCCATGGTGGGGAAGAGAGAAATGGGAGGTGGGGTAATGGGGAAGGGAAGAGATGGGCAGGGGCTTCTGGTAAGGACAAGGTAGGGATTAGAGAGATGAAGAAAAGCGTGGCCTCCCTACAGTGACCACATTATGAGTGAATGGAATGCAGTGAAGGAAGAATCATGGCTTAGAACATATAGTGAGAAGAAAAGAATTGTTAATTATTGAGAATCTAAAAATCAGGGAAAGATTAAAAAATTGTTTTGAACGCTGAATCATCACATTCTGTAATATATGAAAAGCATCAAATGCCAAGTGCCTTGGCTAAAGACACTTTATTCATGTATGAGATTGGGAATATGGATGAGTCCTCCCAGGCAGCAAATGATTGGAAGAAGCGGCCACTTCCTGGAACAATGGCCATCAGTCTCCCTCTTCAAGCATTCTCTTCACTCCCTAACCTTCCCTGCAATGTTTTACAATTGTAGCAGCATGTCACAAAAATTTATTTTTCTTTTTTACAATTTTTTGTCTTTTTTTCAATTTTATTAAATTTGTTTACCTACTTTTAGTTTCCAACATTCAGTTCTGTAATCCCTTGAGTTCCAAATCTTCTGTCCCCTTCACTACACCCCCAAGGGTATTATGTAATCTCATATAGACTCTAAAAATACCTTCACCCTTTACATTTTTGAAACTGGTCATTTCCTTTATTCTTTCTTTTTTTTTTTTTTTATCAATTTGCCTAAAAGTCTATCAAATTTTTTTTTCCTTAAAAACAACTCTTAGGTCTATTCATTATTTCAATTGTTTTCTTAATTTCAATTTTATTAATCTCTCCTTTGGTTTTCAGTATTTCTAGTTTAGTATTTAATTGGGGATTTACAATTTTTCCTTTTTCAACCTTTTTCAGTTGCTTGCCCAATTTATTGATCCCCATTTCCTCTATTTTATTTATGTATGTATGTATTCAGAGATGTAAGACTTGGCTGAAGAATTGCTTTTGCTGCATCCCACAAGTTTTGGTATGTTGTCTCATTATTGTCATTCTCTTGAATTAAATTACTGATTGTTTTTATGATTTCTTGCTTGACCCTCTCATTCTTTAGGATTAAATTATTTAGTTTTCAAATTACTTTTTAATATATCTTTCCATGACCCTTTATAACATATAATTTTCATTGCATTGTGATCTGAAAAGGATACATTTAGCATTTCTGCATTTCTGCACTGGACTGTAATGTTTTTATAGCCTAGTACCAGGTCTGGTTTTGTGTGTGTGCCATGTACTGCTGAGAAGAAGGTATATTCCTTTTTGTCCCCATTCCATTTTCTCCATAGTCTATCATATCTACCTTCTCTAACATTCTATTCTCCTCCTTAACTTCTTTCTTGTTTGTTTAGAGGTTATATTTATCAAGTTCAGAGAGGGGGAGATTGAGGTCCCCCACTAGTATAGTTTTCCTATATATTTCTCCCTCTAACTCCCGTAACTACTCCTCTAGGAATCTGGGTGCTCAAGGGCTTGGTGCATATGAGTTTAGTAATGATATTGCTTCATTGTCAATAGTGCCTTTAGCAGGATATAGTTTCCTTCCATAACTCTTTTAGTTGAATCTAATTTTGCTTTTCCTTTTCTTAGATAAGAGGTGCTACCCCTGTTTTTTTTTTACTTTAGCTGAAGCATAATAGGTTCTATTCTAGCCTTTTACCTTTACCCTATGTGTATCCCCCTGTTTCATATGTGTTTCTTGTAGACAGCATAATGTAGGATGATGGTTTTTAATCCATTCTGCTATCCACCTCCATTTCATGGGGGAGTTCATCCCATTCACATTCAGTGTCTTTCCCTCCATCCTGTTCCCTCCCCTGTTTATGCTTTTATTTCTCCCTTCACCTCCTAAAGAGTCTTCCTTTGGACCACCAGCTCCCTCAGTATTCTCTCCCTGTCATCCGCCATCCATTTTCTTGCCTTTCCACCTTAATACTTCCTCCCTCCCTTATTAGAATCCCCTCTTTTCTTTCCCCTTTCCCCTCCTAGTGCCTGATGTGCTCAGTAGATTTCTATACTTAACAAGGTATGTTATTCCCTCCTTGAACCAAAACCAGAGTAAAGCTCATGAAATGTTTATCCCCCTCTCTTCTTCCCTCCTACTATAATATGTTTTTATGCATTTTTGTGTGGCCTGATATACCCTTTTCTGATTCCTCCTTTCCTCTTTTCCCATTATAGTTCCTTTGCTCCCCTTTTTTTTAATCATCACTTGGGGTAGTTTATGCCCACACGCTCTATGTACATATAACCCTTTTGTATGTAGGGATGATTTTACAATTCTCAGTACTGATAGGTATCAGCTTCCCATGTAGGGATGTAAAGAGTTTGCTGCTAGTGAATAAAAAGTTATGTGTGTTTGTGTTTTCCCTGTTTCCTTTTTTATGTCTCTGTTGAGTCTCCTATTTGGAGATTGAATTTTCCACTGAGCTCTGGCTTTTCTATGAGGGAAGTAAGATGTTGTCCAGGCTCCTTTTTTCATCATGGCTTTCCTGTAGAATGATAATTAGATTATCTCTCCTGGATCTGTTCTCCAGGTCAGTTGTTTTTCCAGTGAGATATTTGACATTTTCTTCTTATTTTTCATCTTTAGGTTTTGTTTGACTGATTCTTGATGCCTCATAATCATTATTAGTTTCAAATTGACTTCTAATTTTTACTGAATTATTTTCTTGACTTATTCTTGAAGTCTTTTTCTGTATATTCATTCAGATTCTGTTCTTAGGCAGTTCTTTTCTCCAGTTAGATTTTGTACCTCTTTTATAATTTCACAGATTTTGCTTTTTAAGGAACTTTTCTTTAATAAATTTTTTTTCCATTTGGGAAGTGTAATTTTAAAGTAGTTTACCTTCTTCCTCTCTAATTTGACTTTTAAAATCCTTTATGAACTCTTCCAAGAATGCTTTCTGGGCTTGAGACTAGTTCATATTCCCTGCTGAGGTTTCAAAGCTGGGTATAGAGTCAATGCTGGACCTCCGGTGAATTTGGTTCTACTCCCTTGATGGGGTCCTTGGGATCTATGTCTGTAATATCAGTTTGTAACATCAGTTTTGTGAAATCAATTTGTAAAACCAGTCTGTAAAATCACATTTTCCCCTCCCCAGCCTCAGAGCATTAACTCTGCCCCTTCTCCATGCCAGCACTCTGCCCAGCAAAAACTCATGAACTGTTTATCTCTGCTTGGAACAATAACAAGCTACCTATGAATCCTTCACTAAACCATCTATAAACATTTTAGATTAGGCAAATATTAGCTTTAGCTGCACCTATGAATCCTTCAATGGCCTATCTATAGGTTAACTCCTTAGCCAATTATACCCAAACCAAGTCTCCCTTAGCTTTGGATCCCAAAATCTATCGTGTCAAACTTGACACTGATGGGTGGCAGACTGGGCATTTCTCAGTCAACCCTGACCACTAGCTGACTTAGTGATCTTTTAGGCCTAAAACTACACCTCCAAGTAGCCCTCTCCTTGGGCTATTTCCCAGTGAATTATGGGCAATACGCCTGTGCAGTTGACATTAAAAGTGCATGTTCCTTTAAGCACTGACTTCTCCTTAACTCCTTCCTAATCCCACCCTTACTCACCTAGGTAGCATAATTGACACCTGATTTACTGTCTTGACTCCTTAAAACTATATCTGTGACTTCTGTAAGTTTGCAGGTTCCCTAAGAACTCTTGCTGGCTGTACAGCATACAACAAAGTAACAATAAACTTTTGCATCTCAACTCCAAGTTTGCTTGAACCTATGGAACTGCTTCCAGACTTAGGGACTCTGGTCATTGATCTTGATTGGAGCCCCTCTGGAACCTCTTGCCCCTCCCCCATCACCCTCACTATAAAAAGATCCAATTGTTTTGTTATTTCAGTTTCCTTCTCTATTGGCTTTGTGTGGTGTGTGTTCTAGGTATCTAGACTGAGGCCTTGGCTAGGACTTTCTGCTTTTTGAGTTGCCTCAAGGTTACTCTGAAGTTCACATTGCAAGGTTTCGGGGAGGGCTGGTCTGTCTGCTTCTGGTTTCCATCTCCCAGCCCTTAGGCTAAAACTCAGGCAGGCTTAGTAGCTGGACACTAGCAACTCGGGGTCCCCCTGGGGTTCTGGTGTTAGAGCTTGCTAGCTCCAACCCCTTGGGGTTCAGGATCTCCTGCTGGTCCAGTTGAGATGGGGCTTATTGGAACAGTCCCTCCCCCCCAACCCCCTCCTCCACACACCCTTCATATAGGACTCCCAAACCTCCTGCAGGTTGTACTATTTCAGGATTTAACCCTGCCCCAGTATTCTCTGGGTTTTCAGGGTCTTAGGGAGAGAGTGGAGAAACTAGGGTTTACTGAACCATCTTGACTCCCAGGAGCTCAGGTAGTTGATTTTTAAACATCCAGTTTGTGGCTTCTTAGCCCTAGAATTAGCTGCTGCTGCTGCTGCTGCTGCTGCTTCAGGCCCTGCACTTTCTCTTACCTGGGTCCAACAGATCCCCTGTCCTGTGCTGAGAGGTCTGGGAATTGTCCCTGTGGTGGGTGAATCAGCTTGCCCAGGCTCACTCTGGCTCTGCTCTGGTTGGGTCTCAGGTCTCCCAAAGTATAAACTATCAATGTCTTTCTTATAAATTATCAACCCCAGTTCATATTATTTTTTATTCTTAATGAAGGAGGGAACAGTCCTTTCCCCACATACTTACTCTTATTTCTTTATAATTCTACATTAAAATGGGTGAATGTATTCCTTGAATGAATGACAACAATCATAAAGCAAAGACAGGAGATGTCCGAGTGTGACCCATCATGCCCAGCATCTTCTCAGTCCCTCACTATAAGAGGATAGAACTCTTCTTCACTTGGCTGGAACCAGTCCCATATCACTCAGCTGAGGCCAGATTGTGAGTACTCTCTCCATAGAATTCTTTTCCTACTTTTCTCTATTTCATACTTTATTACAGACTTGGAGCTAATTGACTTGATCATTTCTTTGTTCTCAGCTCAGGGATCCCTGTGAAATGGATGTTTTTCTCCAAAATGCACAGCATTTACCACCTTCTCACAAATTCTTCATAGAATATTCTTAATATGTCCCTTAGGACACAGGAGGATTTCCCATGACATTGATTTCTCCTCCACAGATTCTTGTGTGTGACTCACAGGACACCTGTCTTGTCCATAATTCCATCTGGAGAATTGTTTTCGACCTTTTATCATTCCATCATGATTCTCCCTTCCAGTGTAAAATGCTTTTCTCCATATTCCATTGCAAGTGTTCACTCTGATACTCGTAAAGGTTATATGAGTTTTTGGTAAATCATTCTCTTTCCCTTTTCTGGGCTGCAGTTTCCTCTTCTAAGTTGATAGGGGTTAGACTAGAAGAATTCTGGCGTCTCTCTTCCAGCTCAAAGTTTTGTGATTTTGATGGTTTAGGCGTTGGTGACATTCAAGGATGTGCTCGTGGACTTCACTAAGGAGGAGTGGGGTCTCTTAGACCCTTCTCAGAAAGCTTTGTACAAGGAGGTCATGCTGGAGAATGTCCAGAACCTGCTCTTCCTGGGTAAGAGCCATTTCCTCTCTTTTCTTGATGTTACTTGTCAGACCTATATTGTCACAAGGGGTGGAGAAAGGATCCTCTGACCCCAACTGCCAAAACAAAACCGGAAACTAAATAGACCCAATTATAAACCTTTTATATACAAATAAAATCAGACTTAAATAATTGGAGAGCTAGTAATTGTTCATCATTAGGTAGGACCAATATAATTAAAATGAAAATTTTATCTAAACTGATAATGAAAAGTGTTTAATTCTCAATTAGAAAAAGTAATAAAATTTATTTGGGAAAACAGAAAGTCAAAAATGTCAAAGGATACAATGAAAAAAAAAAGTCAAAGACAAATAGTGTTACCAGACCTTGTTCTCTATTGTAAGGCAATAAGTAGCAAAATTCTCTGATGCTGCGTAAGAAATAGAAGGATAGGCCAATGGAATAGTGTGTACATGCAGGAACAAATAAACAGGATAGCCTTGTACTTGGGAAGTGTGTAGACTTCCTATTTGGGGACAGAAATTCACTATTTGGGAAAAAATTGTTCAGGAAACTGGAAAGCAGTGTGTCTGTAACTGTACACACACGCCTGTTTGTATGTAATGGCAGTCCACTCAGGGGTGGGAGAAGAAACAACACATTGACATGATAATTATGTTCTCAGTATAGCAAGTTGTCCAGAGTAGATTTGCAGTTTCATGTACAATTATCTTTTTTATACTATTACATTACAGAAATGCCTACTTAATTCCATAAATCAAAAAAAAATTAAATCTTAATTTGTCAAAGAGGCTGAAATGGTTTACGTCAATGGCTTGTGGATTCACAGGATCTAAGCACCACTGGAAACCTATGATAGGCTATAAGAACACTATTATGGGCCAAATGCACAGTTTGTCTAAGGCATGCTTAATATCCAGTATGATCAAAGTGTGCTTTCATGACAACTGACAGTATATGTGCCCAAGTATCTGAGCTGAATGTCAAAGCTTGTTTAAAAAAAAAAAGAAAAGAAAAGGAACAAAACCCCAGGAGTTACCCCAAAAGGAGATCATGTCGCACATTAACATGTGTCTTAAGAGGTAAAAAAATGAAGTTAGGGAGAGGTAAAAAACGGAGCAATTATTGCCCAGAAATTAATCTCTTGGAGTTAGGTGGGACTGAGGGCAGATAAAGCTGGAACCTTCTTCTCATAGCATTAATAGAAGAGGAACTAGAATCTCTAAGGAAGCCTATTGCATTAAAAGAAATTAAAGAGGCCATAAATGAGCTTCTGGAGGGTAATGCACCAGGAGCAGATGGAGTTGAAAGGGAATTTGACCAAACATTAACAATCAAGTAATTCCAATGTTAAAGCAATGATTTGGACAAATATGTGCAAAGTGGTAGAAACTTCTTTTATGAAACATATGTGGTACTGATACCCACTCCAGGAAGAAGAAAAAAGGAAAATGATTGACTCATTTCCTGAATGAATATGGATGCAAAAATCCTGAATCAAATGCTAGCTATGGAATAACCACAATATGTTACAAAGATTGCCCATTGAGCCCAATTTGGATTTATACAGGGAATGGAGGAGTGCTTCAAGCTAGAGAAAATCATTCCCATCGTTGAATGTATCATTACTGAGGAACAAAAATTCTTATGGTCATATCAGTTGCTTCTCCCAAAGACTCCATCCAAAACTTTATTAAAGGAAGTTAATAATTTTACCACAGTAGCAGTGTGTAATTTAAAGCCATATATATCATCAGCATTCCAATATGTCACCACATGCAGGAAAGATAATAAGTAACCTGGCCCTTGGCCCAGGCACAGTGGGTGTTAGTGCCAGCTTGGAGAGCAGAAGGCAAACTGCTTGGAGATGGAGAATGGTGCTGGAGAGTGTGGCCTACATAATGAAGGAGCGGCTCCCATTACCAGAGGGCATCACCAGGTTTGCCCAACTCATGCTTCAGAAACATGAAAGCCAGAGAGATTGGCACTTGCCCAGGGTCAGTTAGGAGCAGAGCTAGAATTCAAAAGCCCTTTGGGTCAACCACATTTCTGGACCTTTGTGGAATATATATGTTAAATTGCATGATTATAGATCATCTTAAACATTTAAAGCCCTTCCCAACCTGGTTCCAATCTGTCTTCCCAGCCTTCTGTATCACTCTTCTCATTGTGTTCCTCTATCCAGTCAAAATGGCCTTCTTGCCATTCCTCACCTGGGACTTTACATTTCCTCTCTGCCCAGCTTGTCCTCCATGCCTAGAAGGCATTTCCTCTTCACCTCCTGGTCTTCAGATTCCCCCACTTTCTTCAGAGCCTTTCCTGAGCCCTCTAGCTTGGATCCTCCCATCCCACTCCCACCCCCCAAAGCTTGTATTGATCTTTATGTATTTATTTAGGTGTCCTTAGGTGAGCACATGCTCTCTGCCTTATACAAGGTTGACTTCCCAAGCTCCAGGACTGTTGTATTTATGTCTTTGTTGCCCTGGGCCTTAGCACCCGGCTGTCATTTAGCAGTCTAATGCATTCTTGTTTCCTTGTTTTCTCCCACACATATCTACACAGAGTACAGAAGCTATTGAAAACTAAAATAAACATCTTCATAAGAATTGCCAAAAAATACAGTGTAGGTCCCTGACTGAAGGTTAGGACTTACTACCTCAGTGCTATCCTTTGACCACCTCCAACTTGAAGACTGCCATGCCTACATGGACTTCTTCTTGATCCTATGTTCTGTATTTCATCTTTCTTTTTTCACTGCCATCCCTAGGAGAAATGTTTGAAATCAATTTTGCTATTACCTACAAATTTATAGGAATCATATGACATAAATTCTGAGCTAAAAGCATCTCTGGGACCTTCCAGTCCAACCTGTTTTCTCATTTTGCAGATGAGGTAAGTGAGTCAAAGAAAGGATAAGCCCAAGGATGTTGTTTCTCATGACGGTAGTCATGTTATTACATTGAAGTTAAACTCTCTGAGTCTGCTGTGTTCTAAAGCATCAATCACCAAGCTTTTCTTGAATGCCTTGTACTTAAGCACCAGACCCTGCTAAGTGCTAGAAGACATAATGGTCTCCCTATTGTATAACAGAGGGATTAACATTCAGTATTTTTGATGAAAATCAATTTGAAGCTTATCAGAAAAGAAATACTTGCTGAGTTAGTTTGTTGAGCCACAGTAATACCATTTGGTCTCTCAGCTGTAGCTATATGTATGCTAAGCTGTAGCATATTCAGTTTAGGGAAGAGGGCCAGATGCTCCACTTTGTTTTTTTAGCCTGAGAGGGCACTTAATGTTACATGACTTTTTTTTGGACATATCCTTAATAATGCTATAAATTATGGTTATAATGATTTCTGAATGAAAAAGTAACATAAAGATCAGAAACATTCCTATTTTAGGCATGCATTTATTCTCTTCTGAACTTAGTAACCATCGACAAATATAACCAAACGAATATGTGCATGCACACAACCATGCTCCAGATTATGATTTATTTTTAAGATATATTGAAATTAACAAAATAATAAAGAACATCCTATTGCTTCCATTTCTCTTCTACTATGTTTTCCTATGTTTTAAAAAATATTTATGGGTTTGTTTTTTTTACATGGCTGTAGATATTGTGTCTGTTCTTATTCTATTCCTTCACACTGTATTTCTTCAATTGTCTTCCTGTTTTCCTTTGTGTTATTCCTGTTTTTCATTTCTTCTTTCCTGTACTATGATTTGACCTAAGGTGGTTTCCATTTGTTTGCTCTTATAAAGTTTCTTAAAGCAGTTAACAATTTTAGCAATGTAGCAGGCTATAATTTAAAGCTGTATAAATTTTCAACATTCTTACATTTGACCAACAAAGCCATGTAGGTGGAGATAGTAAAAGATAACCCACTTAAAATAACTCTAAAGGGTATAGAATTCCTGAGAATACAGGTGTGAAAACAAACCCAGGGCTTGTTATGCCTTGTAGAGCATTCATTATTTCCTTATTAGGTTTTTCGCTTCCCCATCCTTTTTATCAAACCAGTTTGGATGATTACAAGTATTCTGGCCCAGCTGAGTAAGTGTGATGCTGTACAACAAATGTCTGAAAGCCCCTCATTTCATTTCTCCTAGAATGCTGCAAACCCTGTGTTGGCTCATTTTTTTCTCCAAATTATTAATAAACTTTTCTCCCATGGAGAGAATCACTGTAATCTGTTGAGATTCAGCCTGGGAGCCATCTTGCCTACTGGCTGCTGCTTTTTTAAACTGAATGTTCAGCTTGGAGTAAATGAGTCTTTGATGGGTCCAGCACTCTGGGGTTTACGCCTTCTTTGTCACTCTCACTCCCTGTCTGTCTCTCCTCCTTACAATGATAACCCTCTATGGAATGCCAATGGTTGCTCCAAGAGTACACAAAGTTTTGTTGCATTTGGGTTGGTGATGAGAAGGTCATAAGCCTCATATGTCTTAATAACCATTGTTATTGCATGTACTTACATGTGTATATCTTTTAATGTATATTTATTTAATTGTTTCTTTTCTGTAGATGTCGACACCAGATTCAAAGTAACAGAGCTGACTAGAAATCATGCAATCTTTCTGGAACAATGTGACCTGCAAATACTCATGAGGGATGGTCCCTGGGACTTCAAATGGAGAGAAATCCATGACTCTAATATCAAGTTAGATAAAAATCCAAAGAGTGACTATGAATTGAATGAAATTGGAAAGAGAAACAGAAAGTCTTGTATCCTAAGTCAGTGTAAGAAAATGGCCTCAAGGAATGATTATCTTCAGGAAAGTGAATATAGCAGATGCTTGATTGAACATGTAGAGCTTTTTCTGTCCCATGAGGAGGCTCCAGAAATACAAATCTATCAAGGTAATCAAGGGGAAAAGAACTGGAACTGGAACTCAGACCTCATGAAACATCAGAAAAGTGATGCTGGAGAAATGCTTTCTGTGGGGAATAAAGATGGGAAAGTCTTGAGTCAGGAGGCTAAGATCATTACTGAACAGCAAATTCCCATTAGAGCAGAGCCTGATGAATATGAATGATGAATAATGAATGTGAAGCAACCTCATTCCAATACTCATCTCTTCCTTATCAGGCTAGATTTTACCATGGGACAAAAAAACATGCCTGTTCTCAGTGTGGAAAGGCTTTCAGATATAACTCCAATCTTGTTGCCCATCATAGAATCCACACTGGAGAGAAACCTTATGAATGCAGTCAGTGTGGAAAGACTTTCAGAGAGAAGTCTTATCTTGTTATACATCAGAGAATCCACAGTGGAGAGAAACCTTATGAATGCAATCAATGTGGACAGACTTTCACACAGCGGAAGAGTCTTAGTACCCATAAGATAATCCACAGTGGACTGAAACCTTATGAATGCAATCAGTGTGGAAAGGCTTTCACAAGAGGGCACAGTCTTACTACCCATCAGAGAATCCACAGTGGAGAGAAACCTTATGAATGCAATCATTGTAGAAAGGGTTTCACCACAGGGCAGAGTCTTACTTCCCATCAGAGAATCAACAGTGGAGAGAAACCTTTTGAATGTCATCAGTGTGGAAAGGCTTTCACAACAAGTCAGAGTCTTACTTCCCATCAGAGAATCCACAGTGGAGAGAAACCTTTTCGATGTAGTCAGTGTGAAAGGACTTTCACCTATAGCTCCCACCTTATAGCACATCAAAGAATCCACACTGGAAAGAAACCCTATGAATGCAATCAATGTGGAAATGCTTTCACACAGAGGAAGAGTCTTACTACCCATCAGAGAATCCACACTGGAGAGAAACCCTATGAATGTAATCAGTGTGGAATGGCTTTCAGAGAGAAGTCTAAACTTGTTGTACATCAGAGAATTCACACAGGAGAGAAACCTTATGAATGCAATCAGTGTGGAAAAACTTTCAGAAAAAGCTCCAATCTTGCTGACCATCAGAGAATTCATAGTGGAGAGAAACCTTATGAATGCAATCAGTGTGGAAAGGCTTTCATACAACGGAAGCATTTTATTACCCATCAGAAAATCCACAGTGGAGAGAAACCTTATCAATGCAATCAGTGTGGAAAGGCTTTCACAGCTAGTCGGACTCTTGTTCACCATCATAGAATCCACACTGGAGAGAAACCTTTTGAATGTAATCACTGTGGAAAGCCTTTCAGAGAGAAGTCTAATCTTGTTGTACATCAGAGAATCCACACTGGTGAGAAACCTTATGAATGCAATCAGTGTGGAAAGGCATTCACAACAAGTCAGAGTCTTATTGCCCATCAGAGAATCCACAGTGGATAGAGAAACCTTATGAAGGTAATTGGTGTGGAAAGGTTTTAACAACATGGCAGGTTCTTACTAACCATCAGAGTGAAGAAAAACCATTTGAATGTAATCAATGTGGGAAGACTTTCAGATACTTCTCCATTCTTGTTACTCCCCAGAATATCCATACTTTAGAGAAACATTTTGAATATAATCAGTGTTGAAAGTCTTTAACACAGAGCTGCCATCTTGCTTTACATCAGAGAGTTCACACTGGGGAGAGAACCAGGAATGGAATTAATGTGGAAACTCTTTCACACAGAGCTCCAGAATTCTTAGACATCAAAAAATTGATTCTGAAGAGCATTCTTTTGTAATAAATGTGGAATGATTTCACACTAAGCTCAGATTTTACTAAACATCAGAGAATCCCCACAGGAGACAAACTTACTGAGTATCCTGCATGTGACAGAGCTTTTAGAGTCTTAACATATGTAACAAGAGGGTCTACACTTGGGAGAAAACATATGAATAAAATCAAAGTGGTGATGCCTTCAGGAAATAATCATGTCCTATTTCCCATCTCAGAATTCTTATGATATAGAAATCTGATCAATGTCAGGAGGAAGGAAAGGCATTCAGATAAAGTTCAGAGCCTCTTCAGAATTAGAGAAAACATTCCAAGGGCCATTTGTTCCCTATGGTTTCAGTGTGTGAAGGCTTTCAACTGGAGATCATCTCTTACTTTCTATCACTCCTTTCACTGTGGGAAGAAGCCTTACAAATGTGCCCATGGGGGCAGGGAGAGGCATGCTTTTCTATGGAGGAAGATCAGTAGACAACCTTATTTCTGCTAGAATAAAGGAGGATAAAACAAGGGATGTGGGAAGGGCTTCCCCTAGAGCTCCTGCTTGACTCTACTTTGGAGCAATCATGCTGGAGACAAAATGTTGGGATCTAATTACAAAGGGAAGGTTTCCTACTGCAGCAACAGACTTCATTAGACCTCCCAACAGAAGAGACCTCATTAAATATCCCCAAATTCCCTCCTGTACATAAAACTCCATACATGTAATGTTTTTGTTCTCTGAAATCCTGCTATTTGTCATCCCTCCTCAATACTTCATGAAATTCATAGACTTTATTTCTTCAGCCATTCCCCCATTAATGGCTCCTCACTATGTGTGCTGTTGCTTGCTGGCAGAAAAATACCTTCTTCCGATGTTTTGGTACCTGTTGGACATTAATTTCTATAATGCTTTCTTTAAGTGGCTAGGTGACATGGTGAATAACTTGTTTTCCTTGGAACCACAAGGCCTGGGATCCAGTTTAGGCTCCGGTATTTCCTAGTTGTATGTCTCTGGGTAAGTCATGTCACCTAATTCTTCCTGAGTTTCCCCATTTTCTTCAACCAGTTGCATTGTATGTTGAAAAACATGCTGTTTTATTTGAGATCTGTAAATATTGTTTTAAGGTAGCGGGTCTTTTTAAGAAAGAAGATGGGAAATGGTTATCATGTATATGATCTGAATATAACTAGGGAACCCCCAGTTAGTGGAGAGCATAGCCCTAGTTAAATCTGATATCTCCACGTTCCATGGGGTGTCAGCAAGGTCATCAGACAAGATATCAAATGAAGCCTCTGGCAAATGTTCCTTGGAATTGTCAGTCAGGAGTAAACACTAGAGCAACCACATTGTGCCAGGAGCTGTGCCAAACCTGGAGATACAAAAAGTTGCCAACTACAGTCCCTGTCCTCAAGGTGCTTACAGTGTAAGGGGAGACAACCTACACATATGTATAAAGTGAACTACACACAGGATAGATGGGACACAATTACCAGAGTTAAGACCTTGAGATTAAGAGGCTTTGGAGAATATTTGCTTCTGAAGGCAGGATTTTAGCTGGGGTCTAAAGGAAGCCAGTAATTTCCATGGTCAGAGCAGAGAGTGCTGAGTGTTCCAGGAATGGGGACAGCCAGAGAAAATGCTGGGAGAAGAGCTGGAGGAGCTTGTGTGTGAAACCTCCAGGAAGCCAATGTAACCAAAGGGAAGAGGAACTGTGGGGGAGCAAGGTATAAGAAGCCTGGAAAGGTGGGAGACAGCCAAGTTAATGCAGGGCTTAGAATGACAATCTGAGCATTTTGCCTTTGCTCCTGGAAACAGTTGGGAAGTACTAGAGTTTGAGTGGAAGAGGGAGGTGACATGGTCAGACCTGCACTTTAGGAAAAGGATTTTGGGTATGGACCAGAATGGGGAGAGATTGGAGGCAGGCAAACTCCCTTCCCCACCAGCTATTTGATAGCCCAGGTATGAGGTGATGGTGTTTGTTCAAAACTCAGCAACTCTCCTGTGGATCATATATGTGAATGTTTGCAATTCATTATTTTGTTAGGCAGAAATGTGCATGGGCAAGTGGGTAGGGTGTGGTATTGTGAGGGTCCCAGAATTTGGATTTCAAAATCTTTTAGAGGTGAATGTTGAAAACAAAACAAACATTTGCAAGATACTGTTTTTATTCAGCAAAATCTCTAAAATAATTTTTAAATGGAAGTCTTGCAGATAAATATTAAGCATGGGGTCTTACTAGATTAGAAAAAAAGCTTACAAAAAGCCTCCCAGAAAACATTCAGAATTTAAGGTAGGATAAAATTTCATTTTCTCTAATTACAAATAGGACTCATGATTAATTTGGGGTCTTGGAGGACACAACTTATTTAGGTCATTATAAGGGTTTAATAAATTTTAAAACATAAGTAATAGATTTAAAAATTGAAAAGTTTTGCAACAAAGTTTTTGTTCTTGTTCTTGTAAGGTCTTCTAAAAATAAAATTTTGGGGGAAGCAGCTCTCTGGAGTTGTGTTTGTTTATTGGATTGGTCCATGTTGCTACAGACTAAACTATTCTCCTGGTTCTGTTCATCTCTGTATCATTTCAAATCACTTTTCCCTGGCTTCTCTGACACTGTGCCTTTTGTTACTTCTTATGGCTTGATAATCTTCCATATATTTTCAGACCATCATTTGTTCAGTCATTTCCCAATATATGGGCACCATCTTTGATTCCAGGTCTTTGCAACAACTACAAACATACACTGTATTTTTGTGTTGTGTATATGGGTCTTTATCATTTTAGTGTTTGTGATGGACTGGTGATGGTTAGAGGTGCACTGGATAACCTTGGTGTCTTTGATGTCTGCTCAAGCTCTAAGCTCACAGCACCTGCTTCTGCTGCCTCCATGGCCTCTAGAGCCAATTGTTCTCATCTGCCCATTCCACCAGGGACACTCTTACCATGCTTTTTGGTAAACAATCCATTAATCCGCCAGTGGGTTTGAGCCCCTTTGGTTACCCTTTACTTGGTTTAACTCCTCTTCTGAAATGGGAATTGGCTGTGCTCCAGTGACAATACCATATTCGTTTTATGAAGGGAATTTGGTAGTAGCCATTCTACTATAATCCACCAAAGGATTATTTGGACATTGGCAATATCAGAAACCACATCTGGGACAGATTTTGAAACCCTTATATAAAGTTACTTGGGGAAAAACTCTAAATGTCATTGGGGAGTCAGGCAGAGTATGGTGTTATAACCCGTCTTCTGAGCCTGGGTTGAATGTTAGACAAGGTGGGGTTAGGAGTGGGCATCATGACATTTCAATTATAAATGACTAGTGTTGATCCCCTTTCCTTCTCCCACTCGTCTCACTCCTCCCACTCGCACTAAAGCTAGAGGCAAGGACAAAGAGGAAAGAGCATATGATTAACATACCTAAATGTGGTAAATTAATAAAAATGTCATGAATTCACTCACACAAACGGTAGAGGTGGCAGAATGCATCAGAACCCAGAGTTCACCACAATAGTGTGCATAACAAAGGCTTTTGAAACATTTCCATAGCATTGACATAGAAGAGATGCTGCTTCTCTAACAGTATCAGCATCAGATGTTTTTGCTTTAAATGTTAAAATGAAGAATCATGAAAGAAAACAAACCACGTCATCTGCCCACCTCTCACCTGTGCCTCCAAGAAGCTGTAGCATGCTCAGCAGATGTACCCCTGAACCCATTTTGGCAGACAGGTGAAAGCAGGTTTGGGGTAACTGAGAAGTCTCAAACCCCTCCATGAGTTAGGGGGGTGTCTACCCCAAGCAAGTGAAGACTTCCACTGGTGGAATGGGTGGATGAAAACAAATTGTTCCAATGGCCATGAAGTCAGCTGAAGTAGGTGCTGTGGAGTGCTAAGAGCTTGGTTAGACATGGAAGATGCCAAGGTCATCCACTGCATCTTGAGCCATCACCAGTCATAGTGATTCTATCCTAATGAATAAGTAATCTTCATTATGAATCTTCATTACTGCTTTTCTGATTTGTTTGGGGTAACCTTTCATATCATAAGCATATATCCATCTGGAGCTAAGCCTGTTCTGCTGTATGTGATGCTGGTCTATACCTACTTTCTCCCAGACTACTTGCCAACTTTTCCAGCATTTTGTAGTGATTAGGAAATCCAGTTTGAGCAGGTGAGGTCTTGGCATGTGTTGAACACTCCTTTTCTATTGTATATTACACATCTAATTACTATGAGGTCTCTATTTTTACATAGCAAAGGATAGTTTCAATGATTACAGCCTTGATCCTGGCTAGGTCTCCTTCCTAAAATACCAGAGGATTTGAAATGTACTTCTGATAATGCAAAATTTGACTTGTAATGGACTATAGAAGGCACTAAGTCTAACCTCCCCGTTTTATGATTTATTTTTTATTTGTTACAATTTAGGTTCTGCACTATCTCCCTCCCTCCCTTCCCCATCTATAATTTTTTTTTTAGTGTTCAACCATTCTTTTTTTTTTTATTAAGCAATTGGGGTTAAGTAACTTGCTCAAGGTTACACGGCTAGTCATTTGATTTATGCGTGGGTGCTCATTTTCTGAGGCCGGATCTGATCTCGGGTCATCCAAACTCCGAGGCCGGTGCTCTTACTCACTGCGCCACCTAGCCGCCCCCAACCATTCATTTTTTACAAGATTTTGTTTCAATTTTTTTCTCCCTCCTCCTCATCCCACCTCCAGAAATTGGCAACTAATCTGATATAGGTTATATATGTGCAGTCATGTAAACATATTTGTAAATTAGTCATGTTGTAAAAGAAGAAATGGAACAAAAGGCAAAACCAGAAATAAGCAAAAAGAAAAAAAAAGTATGGTTCAGTCTGCATTCAGACTCCGTAGCTTATTCTCTGGATGTAGGATGGCATTAGTAAACATGACTCTTTTGGAATTGTTTTGGATCATTATATTGACACAAAGAGCTAAATCTTTCTTAGTCGATCACTATACACCATTGTACAACAGTCTTGTGGTTCTGCTCACTTCATTTTGCATCATTTCATATAAATCTTTCAAGATGTTTCTGAAATCTGCCTGCTCATCATTTCTCATAGCAAAATAGTATTCCACCATATTCAAATAGAACAAGTTGTTTCCTCCTTCTCCAATTCTCCAGTTAATGGGCAAATGCTGCTATAAGACTGATGATCCCAGGGAAATAATAATAATAATAATAATAATGCACTTTACATAGTGAGTCAATGATTGCAAAGAAAAGAATAACAAAGGTAAAGGGATAGTTTATTTTCTTTGTATCCTTAGCATTTAGCCTAGCACCTGGCATAGAGTAGGTGATTAACAAATGTTTATTGATTGATGCACAAATGCTTCTTGAATTTAACTAATTGTATCCCCAGTTGAAGAAAATGTGAATCATTCTCTTGGTTTCTCCACTCCAAGATCTGACATCAGCTCTAGTCAAGGAAGGTGTCTTATTGGGCATCAAGACAGGGGTCTCTTGAGACTGAGATGACTCAAAGATATTCAGTATATCTTTCAACATATATTGTTCCAGGTGAGATTTTATACTTCTCATAATCAGAGGTCAGACAATGCATCAGATAAAAATGGCTTCTGTATTAGAAGCAAACTTGTAAAGCCTTCTTCCCCTAGAGTTGCTATGTCTCTGCCTCTTTTTGGAGCTGAGATGTCTCTGCCTTCTGGAAGCCAGTCCTGCTGGTGCAGGTCCCAGGAAGGTCAGACCCTGGGCCACACACTGTTCCTGGCTTCTGCTCACTGCCATTTCCACAGGGTCTCTCCCTGACTCTGCCCCCTCTCTCTTCAGCTGTGAGAAGCCTTGGTTACACAGTGAACCACTTCAGAATTTGACAACCCTTTTTCAGCAGCTTGTTCCGCAGAGCTCCTAAAATTTTGTGACCTTGTACAAAGGAAAGGTCCAGTTGGTGTAAAGAGGTGCTCAGAACTCCTAATTCATGGGGAAAAGGCATGTGATTTGCCTCAGAAGAATTCAACTCAAGCCTTCTTTCAGTCAGAGACAAGGTTTATTGTTTTGCCAGTAGAAGAGGGAGAACTTTTTAAGAGCCTGTGCTTTGTGTGATGCTTCTATTGACAAGTGGGTTAGACTCTTTAAGGAATCTGAACAATTTACTGGGGGCAAGATGGACTTCATATACAGAAAGACCAAGGGAAGATCTGGAGGTTATCAAGGAGTGGCCAAGAACTTGGGTGACTGGGAAGTTAGAGAAGGGGTCAAGGTGGAATGAAAGAGTGGCAAAATTGCCTAGGGTGGTCCAGAAGCAACAGACCTCCTTTGGAAAAACCAAAGGGTCAGAGATAATAGAGAACTGAAGGTCAGAGCCACAATGAAAGAACAGCTGGAAGAATTCTACTGGGATGAGCCTGAGGCAAAAGCCAGACTCATGTGGGAAAGTCCAGGGGCTTTCCTTTTGGGGGTTCAGATCCAATCCCCATCCTGGGGCTCTCACTTGGTAAATTCCCAAAGAACTTCATAGTTAATACTGAACTTTTTGATAACATAACATGCAAGTGAATTGGATTGAAGTGAAGAAGGCTGTGCAAAGTCACCAGACTCAATTTCTCTTCCAGAACCATCTAGGTCCAGCAGCCAGATATGGATCCCTTGAGTTCCAAATATTCTCCCCCTCCCCATGGCAGCATGCAGTCTGACAGAGGCTCTACAAATATCTTCCCATTAAGCATTAGTCAGGTTGTACAGAAGAATTATAACCAAGGAAGCGAAAATGAGAAAGAAGGAACAATAGGAAGGAAACACGAAAGAGAGAGCAAGTGGTTGGCTTCAATCTGTCCTCAAATTCCTTGGTTCTCTTCTCTGGATGAGACTCTCCTTTCCATCGTGAGTCTTTTGGAGTTGTCTTATAACCTTGTATTGCTCAGAGGAGCCCCATCTATCACACATATGATGTGTCTGTAAGTGTGTTCAAGGTTCTCCTGGTTCTGCTCTCCTCACTCAGCATCAGTTTATGTTCATCTCTCCAGGTTATCATGAAGTCCATCTGCTCCTCAGTCCTTATAGCACAAGAGTATTCCATGACATTCATATACCACTTGTTTAGCCATCCCCAGTGGATGGGCATCCCCTAAGTTTCCAACTCTTGGCCGCCATAAAAAGTTTCTATAAATATTTTTGTATATATGAATCCTTTTTCCATTTGTATGATCTCTTTGGGATATAGCCCCAGAAGTGGTACTTCTGGGTCAAAAGGTATGTATATTTTTATAGCCCTTTGGGCATTCTTCCAAATTGCTCTCCAAAAAGGATGGATCAGTTCAGAATTCTACCAACAAAGCATTAGTGTTCCAATTTTCCAACATCTTCTCTAGCATTTATAATTTTCCTATTTTGTCATCTTAGCCAATCTAACAAGTGTGATATATTACCTTAGAGTTGTATTGATTTGCATTTATCTAATCAATAGTGATTTAGAATAGTTTTTCATATATTTATAGATATCTTTAATTTTTTCCTCTGAAAACTGCCTGTTTATATCCTTTGACTATCAATTTTTCAATGACCTGTATTCTTTTTTTTGGAGGGCAATTGGGATTAAGTAACTTGCCTAAAGTCACACAGCTAGATTTTTTGTTTGTGTGTGTTAAGTGTCTGAAGCTGGATCCGAACTCAGATCCTTCTGACTCCAGGGCCAGCACTCTACTCACTTCGCCACCTAGCCACCCCAGTGACCTGTATTCTTATAAATCTGACTCAGTTCTCTGCATATTTTAGAAATGAGGCCTTCATCAGAGTCACTGGTTGTAAAAATTCTTTCCCCATTTTCCACTTACCTCCTAAACTTGTTTACATTACCTTTGTTTGTATAAAAACTATTAGTTTTCCTAATATTGAAACAACCTTAAAGTGTATTATTCTCATTTAATATTTTTGCTAACATTTTATTTGAAATTTTTGCATCTATATTCATGACGGAAATTGGTCTATAATTTTCTGTCTTAACATTGAATACGAAGTTGTGTGTGTGTGTATGTTTTCCCTGTTTACCTTTTTATGACTCTCTTGAGCCTTGTATTTGGGGATCAAATTTCCCACTGACCTCTTGCTCTTTCATCAGGAAGGTCTAGAAGCCCCTTATTTCATTGAATGGCATCTGTTGACTGGAAGATCATGCTTAGTTTTGCTGTATACTTGATCCTTCTTTGTAGTCCAAGTTCTTTTACCTTAGAAAATAATATATTCCTACCCCTCCCATCTTTTTATGTTGAAGCTGCTAGGTCCTGTGCTACCTTGACTATAGTGTCACAATATTTTCTGAGAATGACCCTGATAGCAGTGGGGCTGAACAACAAAGACGTCTTCGAGATGTGACTTTTTTCACTGTCAGCTCCAGAGTTCTTATGATATGGGTTACACTTATAAGGATGGTATTTGAGTTCTGAGGCTAACAGGCTCTGCCCCAAGACATATCTGATTCTGCACTCAGGTATCTTTGGGGGGCCAGCTCTAAACGTGATGACTCTGGAGGATTGCACTTGAGCTCTGAAGTCTGCTCTCAATTGTATCCCTTTATGACTGCAGCTGCATTAGCAGATACCTGAGGCCTAGATCAAAGGGCTTACCCTAAGACTTTAGTCTTCTAGATAAGAAGTCCTTATCAAATTATCTATTCCATGCTACTTCCAGGATACAACAAACTAAGGCAATGATAAGAATACTTGAGTCCCCTTTCTTTGTCTGGTTGCTCTATAAAAACCTTGTCCTGAGAATCAATAAATGGAGTTCATGGTTATTCCTTGAACTACCCACATGGCCTGGTCATTTCTTATTCAAGTCTCCAGATCATGCTAAGTGCTGGACACTGAGCAGCCCACGGCAATCTGATAGTTCTGGAATTTGGCTACAGTAGTTCTTGGAGTTCTCAATTTGGGACCTCTTTCAGAAGCTGTCCAGTGGATTCTTTCTATAACAATTTTACACTCCATTTCTGTTTCTAGGACCTCAGGGCAATTTTCCTTGATGATTACTAGGAAGATGTTATCCAAGCCCTTTTCTTTGTCATGGCTTTCCAATAGACTGATAATTCTTAGATTATCTCTTCTGGAGCTGTTGTCTGTCTCAGTTATTTTTCCAATGAGATATTTTACATTTTTAAAATTTTTTCATTCTTTAGGTTATGTTTGAATTATTCTTGATGCTTCATAGAGTGAGTAGCTTCAAATTGACTAATTCTAATTTTTAGTGAGTTATTTTCCTTATGAATTTTTGAAGTTCCTTTTCCACATGTTCAGATTTTGTTTTTAGGGAGTTCTTTTCTCCAGTTAAATTTTGCACCTGTTTTACAATTTCACAAATTTTACTTTTTAAAGAACTTTTATTCAGTGAATATTTTTTTCTATTTTGACAAGTGTAATTTTAAAACAATTAATCTCCTACCTCTCTAATTTGGCTTTTAGAACTCTTTATGAGCTCTTCCAAGAATGCTTTCTGTGCTTAAGACCAGTTCATATTCCCTGTTGAGGTTTCAGAGTTGGGTATAGAGTCAATGCTGACCTCTTGTGAATTTGGTTTTTCTCCCTCACTCTAAAAGGATTCAATCATTTTCATTCTTCCAATTTACTTCTTTCCCATTGTGATTGCCTATTTCCTGGCCTTTAAAGTAGATTTCTCCTTCTGGGGTATAGAGGGCTCTGACCCAAGCTTCTTATGCTGGGAGCTAGGGGTCTGGTTATTGGCTTTGTGTGCTGTGTCCTCTGGGTGTCTGGACTCAGGCCAAGGCCAGGACTTCTTGAGGTGCGTCAAGGTTACTCTGAAGCTCACAATATAAGGTGTGGAGGAGGGGGTGGTCTGGATGCTTCAGGATTCCACCTCCCAGCCCCTAAGCTAAAATTCAGAGAGGTTCAGCTCATGGGTTTCTGGTGTTAGGGCTTGTTGGTTCCACCCCCCTGGGCTTTAGGATCTCCTACTGGTCAGTTGATATGGGCTTGTTGGGACAGCTCCCTCCCTGCACTTTAGTCTCAGCACAGCCACACCCATGCCCTTCTTCTAGGACCCCCAATCCTGCAGGAGGTTGTACTATTTCAGGATTTTACCCTGCAGCAATATTCTCTGGGTTTTCAGGGTCTTAGGGAGAGAGCTAGGGGTTACTCTGTAATCTTGACTCCCAGGAGCTCAGGCAGTTGATTTTTAAACATCCATGCTGTGGATGTAGGGGTTAGCAGCCCCACAATTAGCAGTGCTGCTGGTGGCACCACACTTTCTCTTACTGGCCTCCAACAGATTCCCTCCTCCTGTGGTGAGAGATCTGGGAATTGTCTCTGTGGTGGGTGATCCAGCTTGCCCAGGCTTGCTCTGGCTTTGCTCTGGTTGGGTTTTTGGCCTGCCAAAATAATTAATTTGTCGTAAACTTATCAATGTCTTTCTTATAAAATTATCAACCTCAGTTGATTAATATTTTATATTTTTAGTGAGGGAAGGAGCCCTTCTTTCCCCATGTACTTACTCATTTCTTTTTATAATTAAACGTTAAAATGAATGAATGTATTCCATGAACAATTGAAAACAATCATAAAGCAAAGACAGAAGATGGTTGAGTGTGACTCCTCATACCCAGGGTCATCTCAGTCTCTCACTATTATAATAGAGAACTCTTCTGCACTTGACTGGAAAATCTCATATCACTCAGCTGAGGCCAGGTTGTAAGTAATCTGTCCTTAGAATTCTTTTCACACTTTTCTCTCTTTCATATTTTATTATAGACTTCAAGCAAATTGAAATGATCATTTCTTTCTTCTCTGCTCAGGAATGACTGTTCAGTTGTTGTTTTTCTCTCAGAATGCATGGTATTTACCACCCTCTCAAAAACTCTTCACAGAATATTCTTAATATTTCACTTAGGACACAGGATGATTTATCCACAACCTTGATTTCTCCTGCACAGATTGTGTGTCACTCACAGAACATATATCTTGTCCATAATTCCATCTGGAGAAGCATTGTCTAGTAAGACTTTTTTTTTTTTACACTTTTTGGCAATTGGGGTTAAATGACTTGCCCAAGGTCACACGGCTAGTTTTTGTGTTGTGTCTGAGGTCAGATTTGAACTTAGGTCCTCCTGACTCTATGTCTGGTGGTCTATTCACTGGGCCACCTAGCCGCCCCAAGAAAGACATTTTTCTAGCTTTTATTATTCCATCATGATTCTCACATCCAATGTTAAATGCTTTTTTCCATATACCACTGCAAGTGTTCACTCTGACACTCATGAAGGTGATGAGAGTTTTAGGTAAATCCATTCTCTTTCCCTTGTCTGGGCTTCAGTTCCCCCTTCTAAGTTGATGAAGGTTGGACTAGAATAATTCTGGAGTCTCTCTTCCAGCTCTAAATTTTGTGATTTTGATGGTTTAGGAGTTGGTGACATTCAAGGATGTATTTGTAGACTTCACTAAGGAGGAGTGGGGTCTCTTGAACCCTTCTCAGAAAGAGCTGTACAAGGAGGTCATGCTGGAGAATATCCAGAATCTGCTTTCCCTGGGTAAGAACCATTTCCTCACTTTTCTTGATGTTAATTGTCAGACCAAAATTTACAGAAGGGGCAGAGAATGGATCCTGGGAGTTCACCTGCCAAAACAAAAGCAGAAACTATGTAGGCCAAATTATAAAACTCTCATATACAAATCAAATCAGATATAAGTGATTAGAAAACTATTAATTGTTCATCAGGAAGTAGGACTAATATAATAAAATGACAATTGTATCTAAACTGATTTATATATTCAATATCATTCCAATGAAATTATGAAAATTATTTTTTGCTCAATTAAAAAAAGTAATAAAATTTATCTGGGAAAACAGAAAGTCAAATTATGTCAAAGGAAATAATGAAATAAATATCAAGGAAGGACCTTTAGTGGTACCAGATCTTAATGTTCTCTTGTAAGGCAATAAGTATCAAAACTCTCCGGTGCTGAGTAAGAAATAGAAAGATAGATCAGTGGAATAGGGTGTACATACAGCACCAAAGAAACATAATAACCTCTTGTTTGAGAAGTGTATAGAATGAATATTTAGGGACAAGAATTCAGTATTTGGTAGAAAAAATTATTGGAAAAACTGGAAAGCATTGTTTACACAAACACACACACACACACACACACACACACACACACACACACACACACACACACACACACACCTATTTGTATGTACCTGTAGTGAGCTCTGAGGGATGGGAGAAAAACAAGACATGGACATAATTCTGTTCTAACTTGGAAAGAAGTAGGAAGTTGTCCAGAGTAGATTTACAGTTTCATGTACAATCATCATTTTTATATTATTATGTTACAGAAATGCTTGTTTCATTACATAAACTTAAAAACATTGAAAACTGATTTGTCAGAGAAGTGGAAATAGGTCAATGGCCTATGGTTTTGTTGGACACTACTCCACTTTGCCCTTCCTTTCATTGATTTGTAAAGCAGAGAACTCCACCTTCTCCCTTAATTGATCTGTAAACAGACGGGACCTCCACCCCCCTTCCTTTCCCTGGATTGATCTGTGGTCGGGAGTTCCAGCCTAGGGTTTCTTGCCTGAGGGAAATTCAAATGTGTACTGACCAATCACTGATTGTAGTTTCAAATGTACATTGACCAAATCACTGTAGTTTCAGCTTACATCACTGCCATTTCAGTTTACTTAACCTGGCTATGGAACCTCTATAAAACCTGCACAATGTCTGTGCTAAAGCACTGTCTGATTTGGGTATGTACCCCAATAGTCCCTCGGTAATAAAATCCACTTTTTAAATTTAATCTCGGGGATTTTCTGTCTCGCTTTTTTGGGATACAAGTTTCACATGATTTAAGCACCTCTGGAAACCTATGATTGGTTAAAAAGGACAGTATTATGGGCCAAATGGACAGTTTGTCTAAGGCATCCTTCATGTCCAATATCATGTATGTTTTCATGACAATTTACAGAATATGTGTCAAAGTGTCTGAACTGAATGTCAAAGTTTGTTTAAAAAAAAGAAAAAGAATAAAACCCCAGGAGTTACCCCAAAAGGTGGATATGTTGCACATTAACAGGTGTTTTAAGAGGTAAAAAATATAATCAAATTAGGGAGAGGTTACATGGGAGCAATTATCACACAGAAATGATTTCTTTTGGAATTAGGTGGGACTGAGGCAGGTAAAGCTGGAACCTTATTGTCATGGGATTAACAGAAGAGGAACTGGAATCTCTTAAGTAAGCCTATTGCAGAAAAAGAGATTAAACAGGCCATCAATGAATGTCTTAAGAGTAATGCAGCAGGAGCAGATGGAGCTGAAGGGGAATTTGACCAAATATCAAAGATCAACTCATTCCAATATTAAAGCAGTGATTTTTTTTTTTTTTTTTTTTTTTTTTTAAGCAATTGGGGTTAAGTAACTTGCTCAAGGTTACACGGCTAGTCATTATTTATGTGTGGGTGCTCATTTTCTGAGGCCGGATCTGATCTCGGGTCATCCCAACTCCGAGGCCGGCACTCTTACTCACTGCGCCACCTAGCCGCCCCTTTAGGGCAATTGGGGTTAAGTAACTTGCCCAAGGTTACACGGCTAGGTTTTTGTTTGTATGGATTAAGTGTCGGAGGCCGGCTCCGAACTCAGGTCCTTCTGATTCCAGGGCCGGCGCTCTATTCACTGCGCCACCTAGCCGCCCCTAAAGCAGTGATTTGAAAAAATATGCACAGAGTGGTACTAGAAACTTCTGTATGAAAAATGGCGCTGCTGCCCTGTAATGGGAATGCACATTGGAAGAGCTTCCCTGTCCCTGGGCCCTTTGATTGGCTTAAGAGACTCTGAGAACCTTCCTTGATCTGAAAGCATACTCTGCCCCCTAATAGGCTGAATGTGGTCACATGGAGCCTGTGGTCGGGGGCTTGGTTTTCAGGAATGACCACACCTTGATGCTGTGTGATTGGGCAGTGGGTCAAGAGGGTGGTTACATTCTCTGAGCCAGGAGGGGGCTATATAAACCCTGATAGGAGGCTCTGCTTTGGGGCTCACCTCCAGAAGTGTATGATTTGACCAGATGAGACTCTGGGAAGCTGTTGTTAAGAGCCCCCCAGCTTTGAAAGCCCAGATGTTGATGCTTCCCTCTCTGGTAACTGTGATTTGGTATTGATAATGGTTGGACAGTTTGGAAGTCTAGTAATAAAATTAAAAATCACATGGTTATACCAGTGGCAGAGGAATAAACTTTTAATCGTATACAACATTCATACAACAACAGGTATAAGTACTAATAGATATTTCCTTAAATTGATAAAAAAAAAAACCGACCTAAACACTTCAACAAGTATGTTTTGTATTGGGGCTAAGCTCGAGACCTTCCCAGTAAAATCAGGCATGAAACCAGGGTGCCTGTCCATTGTCACCTATGCTATTCAGTGTTGTATGAGAAATACAATAACAAGAGAAGAAATAGAAGAAATCAGAATAGGGCAGGAGGTAAGCAAACTCATTTCTTTGGTAGATTATATGAAGATAAACTTGGAAAATCCCAGACACTGCATCCAAAAGTTTATTAAAGCAGTTAATAAGTTAAGCAAAGTAGCAAGGTATAATTTAAACCCATATAAACCATCAGCATTCTTACATATCACCAAGAAAGCCCTGCAGGAAAAATGAGTAACCTGGCTTGTGGCAGAAGCACAGTAGCAGCCAGGTCCACTCCAGGAGTGGACAGCAAACTGCTTGGAGGCTGAGAATGGTGCTGCAGAGTGTGGCCCACATTGTGAAGGAGCAGCTTCCAGTACCAAAGAGCATCACCGGGTTTGCCCGGCTCATGGTTGAGAAACATGAAAGCCAGAGAGAATGCCACTTCCCAAGTATTGGTTAAGAATAGAGCTGAAATTAAAAATCAGGACCTTTGTTTGCCCTTTGGGTCAACCACAATTGTGAACCTTTGAAGCTTCCATAATGTGTTAAGTTGTATAATTCTAGATCATCTAAACATTTAAGGTCCTTCCCAACCTGGTTCCAATCTCTTTCCAGCCTTCTGTATCACTCTTCTTGTTGTATTCCTCAATACAGTCCAAATGGCCTTATTGCCATTCCTCACATAGGACTTTACATTTGCTCTCTCTGTCCAGCTTGTCCTCCATGTCTAGAAGGCATTTCCTCTTCACCTCCTGGTCTTCAAATACCCAACTTTCTTCTGAGCCTTTCCTGAGCCCTCTAGGTTGGATCCTTCCTTTCCACCCCGACCCCCAAAGCTTGTATTTATTTTTATGTATTTACTTAGGTGAGCACTGTAGTTTACAACTCCACTTTCCCCTTCCCTTCATTGATTTGTAAAGCAGAGAACTCCACCTTCCCCTCCACTTTCCCTTTCCTTCCATTAATTTGTAAAGCAGACAACTAAACCTCCCCTTCCCTTCATTGATTTGTAAAACAGAACTCCACCTTCCCCTCCCCTAACTGTTCTGTAAACAAGCGTGACCCCCACCCCTTTCTTTCCCTTAATTGATCTTTGGGCAGGAGTTCTAGCCTAGGGTTTCCCTCTGGCAGGAAATTCAAATGTATACTGACCAATCACTGTAGCTTCAGCTTACATCACTGTAATTTCAGCTTAAGTAACCTGGCTATGGAACCTCTATAAAACAGGCACAATGTCAGGAAGAGTCATGTACTAGAGTTCAAATCTGACCTCAGACACTCAGCTGTGTGAACTTCAGTCACTTTAGTCACTTATCTCTGTCCGCCTTAGTGCTTCACTTTTGAAAGGAGTATGTGCAGGAAATGACAAACCACTCCTGTATCTTTGCTCAGAAAATCTCACATGGGGTCTAGAAAAGCCAGACACCACTGCCACAAGTGAATACTTCTGTGTGCTGTGGCCTGGGGATTCAAATAGAAAAGAAGAAAGACTGTTCTGTCCCCATAGAAATTACACTCCCAGACAACACACCAAAGGAAGAGATTCTGGGCAAAAGCCACTGGGACATGGTGGCAAAGTCAGAAGTTCCAAAGTAGCTTAGCAAGGTGCAAGTGTGGCCATGTGTGAGCTGTCCCTCTTCTTACATAGGTGTTTGGAGTCCATGAGCTGACAAGGCTCTACAAATACATTTACATTAAACATTAGTCAGATTGTAAAGAAGAATTATAACCAATGAAGTGAACAAGGAGAAAGATGGAACAAAACAAAACTAAACACACAAGAGAAGGTGAGTAGTTTGTTCCAATCTGTTCTCTACCAGAGGGAAGGCCCATACCACTGGATGGTAAACTACTTTGTGAGGATATTCAGTGAAAGGTAAGTGGAAGGTTAGGAGAGTGTTGACAGAGGGGTGTTTAGTGGCAGTCTGGGGAGAGAAGGGAATGTAGGGGAGAGATGTCCCCTAGGTGGAAACAGAGGACTTTGCAGCAGATTGAATGTGCATGTCAGGAGTATGAAAGTGTGAGACACAGTGAGGAATGCATGACAGTTCCCTTATCAGCCTGTAGTATTGGAAGGAGGTCTTGGAGACCATCAGGAGGGTAGGAAGGTGGGAGGGTTGGAGGAATAGAGGATGTGTTTGGTTGAAGAGAATGATGAGAGGAGTGTCAGTCAAACCAAGAGAGAGAGAAGTCAGAGAAGGAAGAAGGATGAGAATGAGGAAATGACCAATAGATTTATCAATCTTGAGATTTTTTTGTAGTTTGGAGGGGAGGAGAGTCCATTGAATAATGAAATTGGGAGTGAGACTGTGGGGAATTTCAGAGAAATTGAAGGCAAGAAGTTGTAGATACCCATTGTAAATGGGGGTCTCCAGTTGTTTTCTCTTGAAATGGAAGAAAGATACAGGAAATATGTCTGGGATTGAATGGATCAAGTGAATGTATTTTGAGGATTAGAGAGAAATGCTTTTATTTTTGACAGTAGGAAAGGGGTCATTATGAATGTCATCAATGTGGAAAAGCTTTCCCTTGCCACTCCTGTCCTGCTGGACATCTGAGAAGCCACACTGGAGAGAAACTTTATGAATGTGATGAATGTGGAAAGGCTTTCACACAGAGAGGTATTCTTTCTGTACATCAGACAATCCACACTGGAGAGAATCCTTATGAATGCGATAAAATTGCAAAGGCTTCCAAAGGTAGAACCAATCTCTTTTTTTTTTTTTTGGATGTGTGTAGCGGCAAGCACCCCAATATCCCCAGGGTGACTGCCAACACAGGTTCTTAGATCTGCTTTTCAAAAGGAAAGCAACTCAAAATGGGTTAACAAGCTTACTTTAATCAAACAAACATACATTACCTAGTTCAGGGGGAGAAGGTCAGCACCCCGAACTTCAGAGTTACAGAACTTACAGATCAAACAGGCTTCCAAACTGTCCAACCATTATATCAATACCAAATCACAGTTACCAGAGAGGGAAGCATCAACATCTGGGTTTTCAAAGCCGGGGGGCTCTCAACAACAGCTTCCCAGAGTCTCATCTGGTCAAATCACACAACACTTCTCAAAGTGAGCCCCAAAGCAAAGCCCCTCATCAGAGTTTATATAGCCTTCTCCTGGCTCAAAGAATGTAACCACCCTTTTGATCCACTGCCCAATCACACAGCATCAAGGTGTGGTCATTCCTGAAAACCAAGCCTCCCACCACAGGCTCCATGTGACCACATTCAGCCTATTAGGAGGCAGAGCATATTTTCAAATCAAGGAAGGTTTTCAGAGTCTCTTAAAGCCAATCAAAGTCTCTTAAGCCAATCAAAGGGCCTAGGGGCAGGGAAGATCTTTAAATCTGCATTTCCATTACATTCGGCCCCAAGATCTTTCATGCCCATAGCATACGCAATTTACATTTGAATTAGCACTAAAACATCTCTTAGGTCACATTTTCAAGGTACATCTAAAGTTACCAAAGTGGCCACTGGGTCTTAAACAAAGTACATTGCATTTTCACATCAATTCACAAAATACAAAGCATTATCACATAAAGTACTCTTGGGAGGGGGGGGTGTCCTTCCCATAACACTGCTCCAGCCCCTGCTTCCAAATCCAGAGAGGGAACTAGGCAACAAAACCAAAGTGGGGTCCTTGGGGTCCATGGCACTTCACCCCACCCACCATAGTCACAAGTCCATCCCCCCTGGGTCCCAAACTGTGGGATGCAGCAAGGAAACACATTCAGTGCCCCTGCTTTGCCACACAGTCCTTATCTTGTCCTGTAGCTGAACTCCAAACTCTTGGGTTCCTTCTCCTCCAGCAGAAGGCAGCAGCTCCAGGCTTCTCCACAGGTCTCCATGCAGGCAGCTCACCATTCCTGCTCTCAGCTCAGTGAAGTCAGCATGCAGTCCATTCCTCTCTCCTGCTCCATGGCTCCACAGAATCACAGCTACCACAACTGGGAAATAAACAATTATCCCAGCCCCCATACTTTCCTTTTACTCAGCAGATCCCATCCTCGTTGCCATTTTGTAGCGGCAAGCACCCCAATATCCCCAGGGTGACTGCCAACACAGGTTCTTAGATCTGCTTTTCAAAAGGAAAGCAACTCAAAATGGGTTAACAAGCTTACTTTAATCAAACAAACATACATTACCTAGTTCAGGGGAAAAAGGTCAGCACCCCAAACTTCAGAGTTACAGAACTTACAGATCAAACAGACAGGCTTCCAAACTGTCCTACCATTATATCAATACCAAATCACAGTTACCAGAGAGGGAAGCATCAACATCTGGGTTTTCAAAGCCGGGGGGCTCTCAACAACAGCTTCCCAGAGTCTCATCTGGTCAAATCACACAACACTTCTCAAAGTGAGCCCCAAAGCAAAGCCCCTCATCAGAGTTTATATAGCCTTCTCCTGGCTCAAAGAATGTAACCACCCTTTTGATCCACTGCCCAATCACACAGCATCAAGGTGTGGTCATTCCTGAAAACCAAGCCTCCCACCACAGGCTCCATGTGACCACATTCAGCCTATTAGGAGGCAGAGCATATTTTCAAATCAAGGAAGGTTTTCAGAGTCTCTTAAAGCCTATCAAAGTCTCTTAAGCCAATCAAAGGGCCTAGGGGCAGGGAAGATCTTTAAATCTGCATTTCCATTACAATGGGGGAAGGCAAGGCAATTGGGGTTAAGTGACTTGCCCAAGGTCAAACAGTTAGTAAGTGTGAAGTGTCTGAGACTGAATTTTAACTGAGGTCCTCCTGATTCCAGTACTGGAGTTCTATTCACTGAGCCACCCAGCCATCCCAATCTTGCAGTACATCTGAGAATCCACACTGGAAAGAAATCTTATAAATGTGATCAGTATGGAAAGGCTTTCACACAGAAGGTCCATTTTATTCTACATCAAAGAACCCACACATGAGAAAAACTTTGAATGTGATAAATGTAGAAAGGCTTTCAAATCGAGCTTCAGTCTTGCTTTACTTCTGAGTATGTGAATATAATGTGGTTAAGATTTTAATGCCCCGAGAATCCGGAGTGACAGAGCCCACTGGAAGACAGAGTGTGGCAGAATCCAGCCCAGGAGGTTGCCCAGTGTGTCCGGACTGGTCGGGCGCAGAGCTCGTGGGGTCTGCACAGCTCAGACCTAAGAGCAGACAAGCAGACTACACCACAGAGAGCAAAAGCCCCAGCCTGCAGACTTACTGAGTGAAATGGGGCCAAACCTCAGGAGATTATAGAATAACCTTGTTTTTCTTCATAACTTGTTTTTGCAAAGAATGCATGCTTTCCCCACCTTAACCACAATGTCATGTTGACCTATAAGATCCGGGAACTGAGTCAACTGCCCCCACCTGACATCTGTCTGCTCTCACCCCTCCCCTATAGCCCATGAAGTTGGCATCAAGCCTCTATCTCCAAGACTCAACTAAGTCTGCTAGCCAATCATTTCCTGCCAACTCCTTGTCTCTAAGAGTTAGCTGAGTCTCACTAAGCCAATCAGTGAACTCAGTACTTCCTGCTTTCCCCTCATAATTGTATAAAAAAACACCCGAGGAGACACTCGGGGTCCTCCATCTAAAATGTATGGTGGGACCCGGGTTCGAACTCGTAATAAATTTTTTTCTTTTTCTTGCCTCAGTGGTCTCGGTTTGTCTATTATTCCACTCCACGTTTCACTGAGGACGAATCACAGTCATCTCTCAGACGGGTAGGATCATTGGAGCCAGGTAGGAGAGTTGGCCCCTCAGTGGAAAGAGCGGCTTCTCTGGCTGCATTCAGCCCCCAGCCTGGAAGGTTAGAAACTGCCTGCCTGTATAATACAGGGGCTGGAATGGCAAAGTAAATTCTAGCTGCTCTGATCCTCCCATCCCTCCTTCATGAAACAGAAAACCCAAAGATAAGTCTCCCACCCAGATTGAAATCCCAAGTTAATGGAAATAGCCCCAGGCTTGAGATTCTCCAAGAAGGGGTGTAACTGAGACAGCCAGGAGTCTGAAGAGAAGAGAGGGTGGGGTCCCAACAAGCCCCACTTCTCCTTACCAACAAAAGCCTACTTATAGCCCAGGGGTATAGAGGCAGAAATCTGAAGTGATCAGACTCACCCATACCTACTCATCTACATCCCTCATTGACTTCCCTGACTTAGCCATAAACTAGCCACCCAGAGGTATTCAAAGTCAAGGATCAGGCCCTAAACTCATAGCCTGAGAAACTAAGAAACAGGAAGTCACAATGGGAAAAAAAGAAGCCGAGAAGGAGAAGGGGAAGGCAAAAAAGTCTATTCGAGCATACTATGCAGGGCAAGAACAACAAAACACACAGGACAATATAGACTCTCTACCCACACCTGAGACCACAGAAGGAAACATGATCTGGTCCCAAGCCCAAATAGCATTCCTGGAGGAGCTTAAGAAAAATTTTAAAGACCAAATCAGGGAGGCAGTGACCAACTTGGAAAAATGTCTCAGTGAAGTAATTGGAGAAAATACCTCCCTAAAAAAGGAACTTCAAAAAATAACTGAAGCCCGTAATTCGATAAAAATTAGAAACAATCAAATTGAAGCTCAGAACTCTATGATGCAGCAAGAGTCAAACAAAACAAGACAATCAAAAAATTGCAAGAAAATGTAAAATATCTCACTGGAAAAATAACTGACCTAGAGAACAGATCCAGGAGAGACAACCTAAGAATTATTGGTCTACCAGAAAGCCATGATGGAAAAAGCAGCCTAGACAACATCTTCCTAGAGATTGTCAAAGAAAACTGTCCTGAGGTCCTGGAATCAGAAGATAAAATAACTATCGACAGAATTCACCAGACTCCTCCTGAGAGAGATCCCAAACTGAAAACTCCAAGAAATATAGTAGCCAAATTCCAGAATTACAAGATTAAAGAAAAAATTCTACAAGCAGCCAAAAAGAAACAATTCAAATATCGAGGAACTACAGTTAGGATCACACAGGACCTAGCAGCTTCTACATTAAAAGAGCGGAGGGACTGGAATTTGATATTTCGTAGGGCAAGAGAGCTAGGACTACAACCAAGGATTAACTACCCGGCAAAACTGAGCATAATCTTCCAGGCAAGGAGATGGTCGTTTAATGAAATAAGGGACTTCCAGATGTTCCTGATGAAAAAGCCAGAGCTCAATGGAAAATTTGATCTCCAATTACAAGACTCAAGAAAGACATAAAAAGGTAAACAAGAGAAACAGACTCACACATGCACAAGCACACACCCACACCCACAAACACATGCTCATTACTTGGGATGCAACAAGAGCAAAATGTTCACATCCCTATATGTGGAGCTGATAACTGTCAATATTCAAAATCTTTATGATTATCATGACCTTCAAAAGGGTTATACTTAGATAGAGGGTGTGGGTATGAATGCACTAACCTGATGCCTAAACAAAACAAAACAAAACTATTAAGGGGATCAAAGGTACTGTAATGGGAAAAAGGAAAGGATGAGCTAGGAAAAGGTAAAATATGCCATCTGAAGGGACATTAAAACACACTATAGAATAGGGGAAGGAAGGAAACTATATCCTACTAAAAGGCACCATCAAGAATGAAGCAATATCACTATTTAATATATATGCACCAAGTGGTATAGCATCTAAATTCCTAGAGGAGAAGTAAAGGAATTAGAGAAAGAAATAGACAGCAAAACTATACTAGTGGGGGACCTTAATCTTCCCCTCTCTGAACTCGATAAATCTAACCTCAAAATAAACAAGAAAGAGGTTAAGGAGGTGAATAGAATCCTAGAGAGACTAGATATGATGGATCTCTGGAGAAAACTGAATGGGGATAAAAAGGAATTTACTTTCTTCTCAGCAGTACATGGTACATACTCAAAAATAGACCATGTACTAGGGCATAAAAACCTCACAATCCAGTGCAGAAAGGCAGAAATCTTAAGTGCATCATTCTCAGATCATGATGCAATAAAATTATATGCAATAAAGGGCCAGGGAAAGATAGACTAAAAACTAATTGGAAATTAAACAATTTAATCCTAAAGAATGGATGGCTCAAACAAGAAATTATAGAAACAATCAATAATTTCATTCAAGAGAATGATAATAATGAAACAACATACCAAAATTTGTGGGATGCACTAAAGGCAGTTCTCAGGGAAGTTTTATATCCCTGAGTGCATACTTAATTAAAGCAGAGAGAAGGGAGGTCAATGAATTGGACATGCAATTGAAAAAGCTAGAAAAAGAACAAATTGAAAATCCCCAATTAAGTACTAAATTAGAAATATTGAAAACCAAAGGTGAGATTAATAAAATTGAAATTAAGAAAACCATTGAATTAATAAATAAAACTAAGAGCTGGTTTTATGAAAAAACCAACAAAATTGATAGACCCTTAGTCAATATGATAAAAAAAAAGAAAGAAGAAAAACAAATTATGAGTATCAAAAATAAAAAGGGTGAATCTACCTCCAATGAAGAGGAAATCAAAAAAATAATGAGGAATTATTTTTCCCAATTGTATGCACATAAATATGACAATCTTAGTGAAATGGATGAATATTTACAAAATCACAAGTTGCCCAGATTAACTGAAGAGGAAGTGAATTACCTAAATAACCCCATCTCAGAAAAAGAAATCAAACAAACCATCAATGAACTCCCTAGGAAAAAATCGCCAGGGCCAGATGGGTTTACTAGTGAATTCTATCAAACATTTAAAGAACAATTGATTCCAATACTCTACAAACTATTTGGGAAAATTAGTGAAGAAGGAGTCCTACCAAACTCTTTCTATAACACAAATATGGTACTGATTCCTAAATCAGGAAGAGATAAAACAGAGAAAGAAAATTATAGACCAATTTCCCTCATGAATTTAGATGCAAAAATTCTAAATAAAATATTAGCCAAAAGACTCCAACAACTCATTACAAAAATAATACACTCTGATCAGGTAGGATTCATTCCAGGAATGCAAGGATGGTTTAATATTAGGAAAACCATCAGTATAATTGAGCACATCAACAATAAAACTAGCAGAAACCACATGATCATCTCAATAGATGCAGAAAAGGCCTTTGACAAAGTACAACACCCATTCCTATTAAAAACACTAGAAAGTATAGGAATAAATGGAGCCTTCCTCAAAATAGTTGATAGCATCTATTTAAAACCATCAGCAAGTAGTATATGCAATGGGGATAAACTAGAAGCCTTTCCAATAAGATCAGGAGTGAAACAAGGGTGTCCACTATCACCCCTCTTATTCAGTCTGGTACTAGAAACACTAGCAGTAGCGATTAGAGAAGAAAAAGAAATCAAAGGAATCAAATTAGGTAAAGAAGGGACCAAGCTATCACTCTTCCCAGATGATATGATGATATACTTAGAGAATCCTAGAGAATCAAGTAAAAAAACTACTAGAGACAATAAATAAATTTGGCAAAGTTGCAGGATATAAAATAAACCCACATAAATCCTCAGCATTCCTGTACATCTCTAATGAAACTCAACAGCAAGAGATAGAAAGAGAAATCCCATTTAAAGTCACTGTAGACATTATGAAATATTTGGGAATCTACTTGCCAAAACAAACCCAGAATCTATATGATCACAACTACAAAACACTTCTCACACAAATAAAAGCAGATCTAAATAGTTGGAAAAATATCAATTGCTCGTGGGTGGGTCAAGCTAATATAATAAAAATGACAATTTTACCCAAACTAAACTATATATTTAGTGCCATACCAATCAATTTACCAAAAAACTACTTTCTAGAGTTAGACAAAATAATAACAAAATGTATTTGGAAAAACAAACGGTCTAGAATATCAAGGGAATTAATGAAAAGAAACGCTAGGGAAGGTGGACTAGCTATGCCAGATCTTAATCTGTATTATACAGCAGCAGTCATCAAAACTGCTTGGTACTGGCAGAAGTGTAGAGTAGTGGATCAATGGAATAGATTAGGTGCAGGAGACCCAGCAGTTAATGAATATAGCAATCTATTGTTCGATAAGCCCAAAGACCCCAGTTTTTGGGATAAGAATGCACTATTTGACAAAAACTGCTGGGAAAACTGGAATACAGTATGGCAGAACTGGGCATAGATCATTATCTAACACCATATACCAAAATCAAGTCCAAATGGGTGCATGATCTAGGTGTAAAGCATGATACTGTAAGTAATTTGGGAAAGCAAGGAATAGTTTACCTGACAGATCTGTGGAGAGGGGAAGACTTTAGGACCAAACAAGAATTAGAGAGCATTATAAAATGCAAAATGGATAATTTTGATTACATTAAATTGAAAAGCTTCTGCACAAAGCCAATGTAACCAAGATCAAGAGGGAGGTGGGAAATTGGGAAAGAATTTTTACAACTTGTGTGTCTCTGATAAAGGACTCATCTCTAAAATTTATAGAGAATTGAGCCAAATCTATATGAATACAAGTCATTCCCCAACTGATATGTGGTCAAAGGATATGAACAGGAAATTTTCAGAGAAAGAAATTAAAGATATCTATAAGCATATGAAGAAACGCTCTAAATCACTATTGATTAGAGAAATGCAAATCAAAACAACTCTGAGATACCACATCCGTCCAGTCAGATTGGCTAAAATGACAAAACAAGAAAGTGAGAAATGCTGGAGAGGATGTGGACAAATTGGAACACTAATACATTGCTGGTGGAGTTGTGAACTTATCCAACCATTCTGGAGAGCAATCTGGAATTATGCCCAAAGGATCATAAATAATTTCATACCCTTTGACCCAGCCATACCACTTCTAGGGTTATATCCCAAAGAGATCATAGAAGTGGGAGGAAGACCCATATGTACAAAAAATATTTTTAGCAGCCCTTTTTGTGGTTGCAAAGAATTGGAAACTGAAGGGGTGCCCACCAATTGGGGAATGGCTAAACAAGTTGTGGTATATGAATGTAATGGAATATTATTGTACTATAAGAAATGAAGAGGTGACGGATTTCATAATTACCTGGAGAGACTTATACAAACTGATGCTGAGCGAGAAGAGTAGAATCAGAAGAAATCTGTATACAATCACAGATATACCATATCTGTGATGACCAACTATGACAGACTGGACTCTTTTCAGCAATTCAGTGATATAAGTTAATCCCAAAAGACTCAAGAAAGTGAGAAATGCCCCATCCAGAGATATAACTAAGAAAGAACTGAACCTGAATCCTGATGGAAGCAAACTAAATGATCTTGTTCTTTTCATTGTTTGGTTTTATTTCTTCCTTACCATCTTTCATCCCACCTAGTACAATACGCCTTTGTAATTGGAATAATGTCTAATATGAATGCATTTGCAGATCATATACTGGACTATATGCTGTTGTGTGAGGAGGGGGGAGGGAAGTAAAGGAAATCTGAAAATCAAGGAACTATGGAATTGAAACTTGTTAACTGAAACTAAACTAATAAATTAATTAAAAAAAATATTTTAATGCCCGCTCTTCCATTATTAACAATTAAGAAATCCACAGGAGACGATATACCTCATTAATATGATTTACATCAAAAATCATTCAGTCTAAAGTTTTCTCTTATTTCTCATCAGAGAATTCACAGGAGATAGAAATCATTGACCTGTCATGAATGTGAAAGGAATGCAAATGAGGGGCGGAGCCAAGATGTAGGAGTAGAAACAGCACTTCCACAGCTCTCCAGCCCACACCACTTCAAAATCATGTAAAAGGGGGACTCTAAACACCCTCTGGAGCTCCAGCACCCACAGAATGACACAGAGAAGCTAACCTCCTGCTGAGGACAGCCTGGCAGCCTAGCAGGGAGCGACCAGTGCAGCACTCTGGGAGCCAAGCCCCAGACCACAGTTTTAACCCCAGGGTGGCCAGACCAGCAGCCAGGTGGAGCGACTCCAGAACACCAACAGCTGTGGCTTTTCTAGAATTTCCAACACAAAACGAGAGGTTAGTGTCCTATGGACTTTGGGACCAGTATCTGGGAGCACATCAATTTCTTCCCCTGGGGGCTAGAAGTGGCTGAGGAGACATGGCACAGATTCCATTTTGCAGCTTCAGTTGCAGCTTCATCTCCTGGCCTGTGAACTGTAGGGAGATCCTGCAATCAGTCTGGGGGATAATAGCTCTTGGTTTAACCTCCCTGGATCTGGATTGTGGTTTGGGGTGTGTCCAGCTTGCCAAAGTGTGTGGAGGCTTCGGGGAGGGCACCCAACTAATACCTCTGGCAGTTGAGAAGACCCCAACATTTGGGAGAGAAGCTCCCCTGTCTGGTGGCAGAGTCCTACTGTGGCAACAAGCCCAAAAGTCAAGTAATTAAGTGGCAACATGACAAGGCAAAGGAAACAAATTAAACAGAAAAATGCAACCTTAGACTCCTACTTTGGGGGCAAAAAGGATCAAAGCATAGAGTGGGAAGAGGACTGTGAGGTCAGAAGTCCTGCTCCAAAAGCCCCAGGGGAAAACATGAGTGGATTGCAGGCCATAGAGGACCTTAAGAAGGACTTTAAAAATCAAATAAGAGAAGTGGAGGAAAAATTGGGAAGAGAAATGAGAAGGATGCAGGAAAAGTATGAAATGAGAGTCAACAGCCTGACTGAGGAAAATAACACCTTAAAAATAGACTAACTCAAATGGCAAAGGAGGCTCAAAAGGTCAATGAGGAGAAGAATGCCTTAAAAAGCTGAATTTGCCAGATGGAAAAAGAATCTCAAAACTTCACTGAGGAGAATCATTCCTTCAGAATTAGACTGGAGCAAATGGAAGCTAGTGACTTTATGAGAAATCAAGATGCTGTTAAACAGATCCAAGCAATTGAAAGAATAGAAGGCAATGCAAAATATCTCATGGGAAAAACCAATGACCTGGAAAATAAATCCAGGAGAGATAATTTAAAAATTATTAGACTACCTGAAAGCCATGATCAAAGAAAGAACCTAGAAATCATCCTTAAAGAAATTCTCAAGGAAAATTACCCTGATGTTTTAGACCCAGAGGGTGAAACAGAGGTTGAAAGAATCCACTGATCACCTCCTGAAAAAGATCCCAAAAAGAAAACTCCTAGTAATATTATAGCCAGGTTCCAGAATTCCCAGATCAAGGAGAAAATACTACAAGCAACCAGGAAGAAACAATTTCAATATTGTGGAAACACAATCAGAATAGCACAGGACCTGGCAGCTTCTACATTGAAGAATCGAAGGGCATGGAATATGATATTCCAGAGGGCAAAGGACCTGGGATTAAAACTAAGAATTACCTACCCAGCAAAACTGAGTATCTTGTTTCAGGGGAAAGTATGGTCATTCAGTGGAATAGAGGACTTTCAAGCATTCTTGAGGAAAAAACCAGAGTTGAATAGAAAATTTGACATTCAGACACAAGAAACGAGATACTTGAGAAGGTAAACAGGGAAAAGAAATCAAAAGGAACTTATCAAAGTTGAACTATTTACATTCTTACATGGAAAAACAATAACTGTGACTGATTAAACCTTTCTCAGTATGAAAATAATTGAAGAAGGATATATGGGCATATGAATACAAATATGAATATGTGAATGTGTATATATGTTTACAGGTATACATGGATAGAAGGCACAAGTCGAATTTGGTGGGAAGGGATGATACTTAAGGGGTGAAGTTAAGAGGTGAGAAAGGAATGTGGCAAGAGGAGATGGGGAGAGGTGGGGGCGGGGGTAAACAATCTCATGTAGAAGAGGCAAGGGGAAGTAGTTGCAGGGGAGGGGAAGAACAGGAAGGCAAAAAGGCAAAACCATATTCTCATTGAATTTGGCTCTGGGATAGAATGACATACATACTAAATGGGATATCTCACCCTGCAGAAGAGAAGGGGGAGGGGGATGATAGGGGGGAGGATGGAGGGGAGGGCATGCTGGGGTGAGGGGAGGTTGGAGGCACCTACTTTTGAAGAGGGACTGGATCAAAGTAGGGAATGGACCAGGTTGGGGGTGGGATGGGTGGGAGGGAAATATAGTCAGTCTTTTACAATATATCTACTATGGTAATGTTTTGCATAGCTATACATGTACAACATATACTGAATTGCTTATCTTCCCAGCAGGAGTGGGTGACAAGGGACGAAGGGAATGGTTCTGGGATTCAAAGTTTTAAAATCAAATGTTTCAAATATATATACAAATACTATTAATACTATTTTGCATGTAACTGGGAGATAAGCTGTGCAGGCATTGGGGCACAGGGATTCATCTTGCCCTAATGGAAAAGTCAAAGGTGGTATGGGAGAAGATATGGGATAGAGCAGATTGGAAGAGGGGATATCCTGTGGGACTGCTATTCTGGGGTGGTGGGGGAAAAGTGGGGAAAAATTGTAAATCAAAATCTGGCAGAAATGCATGATGTAAACCAACAGTTAATAAAGTATTTGGGGAAAAAAAGAAAGGAATGCAAATGGACTTCAGAGCCTGTTAGATATCAGAAAATTCATCCTGGAAAAAGCCCCATAAGGACTCAGTGTGGGAAGGCCTTCAGCCAGAGATTATCTTTTTCTTTACAACAAGGATCCATCATGGAGAGAAGACTTAGGAATGTGTTCAATAAGGTCCTGCCTTTCCCTGGAAGGTAGAAGTCTTTAGACATCACAATATTCCTTATTGACAGAAGCTTTATAAATGTAATGATTGTGGGAAAGCCTTCACCTGAGCTCATACATGCATCTTCACTGGAAAAACCTTGCTAGAGATAAAACTTATGTATCTAATTAATGAGGGAAGACCTACTCCTGCAGCACAGACCTCATTAGGCATCACATTTTATCCTGAGTAAAACACTGAAATAGATTGAATTTCTCTCTCAAATCCTAAGGTTTTTCATTATTACTCTGAAATATTCCATGGTATTCTTCTGCCATCCCCCAGATGATTGGTACCCACTTTGTCTCCTGGTCTTGGGCTGGCACAAAAAGTCCCCATATAAACATTTTGGTATTTGTTGTACATTTAATTTTGTAATGATGTTTTAGTCTACTGGGGGGGGGGGGGGCACAATGGATAGAGGGCTGTCTGTACACCAGAACCCAATTCAATTTCAGTTTCTGATGGTTACTTGCTGCATGACCCTGACAAGGTACTTAACCCATTCCTGGATGAATTTCCCTGTCTCTAGAATGGGAATGATAGCTCCTACTTGCCATGGCCAATGAGAGGATCAAATGAGATAGTATCTGTCAAATGCTTTGCAAGCATTATGTAAAGTGAAGTACTTGTAATTTCACTATTATTATTATTATTATTTCCCTGGGATCATACATCTCATAGCAGTCAGTGACTCAAAAGTTTTGGATTTGCCCATTAACTGGAGAATTGGAGAATGACTGAACAAGTTGTTCTATTTGAATATGGTGGAATACTATTTTGGTATGAGAAATGATGAGCAGGCAGATTTCAGAAAAATCTTGAAAGATTTATATGAAATGATGCAAAATGAAGTGAGCAGAACCAAGAGAGTATTGTACAATGGTGTATTGTGATCAACTATGATAGATTAAGCTCTTTTTGTCAATACAATGATCCAAAGCAATTCCAAAAGACTCCTGATTACTAATGCTATTCCACATCCAGAGAACAAAGTATGGAGCCTAAATGCAGACTGAACCATACTTTTTTCCCACTTTATTTTGCTTATTTTTGGCTTTTCCCTTTTGTTTCATTTCTTTCATAACATGACTAATTTACAAATATGCACATATATAACCTATATCAGATTGATTACCATGTTGGTGGGGGGGGAGGATGAGAAGGAGGAAGGAGGAAAAAACTGAAACTGAAAATCTTGTAAAAAGTGAACGTTGAAAACTAAAAAAATATATAGGTGGGAAAGGGAGGGAAGAAGATAGTTCAGAACCTGAAATGTAACCAAAAAAAAAAAAAAATATATATATATATATATATATAAAATGGGGAGGTTGGACTTAGTGCCTTTTATTGGTTCATTCCAACTCAAAATTTGCATTGTCATCGGAAGTACATTTCAAATCCTTCTCTGGTATTTCAGGAAGGAGACCTAGCCAAGCTAGGACCAAGTCAGTAGTCACTAAAACTCTCCTTTGCTACTTAAAAATAGAGATCTCATACTAACTAGATGTGAAGTATACAATAGAAAATGAGTGTTCAACAAGACCTCATCTTCTCAAACTGGATTTACTAATCACTACAAAATGCTGGAAAAACTGGCAAGTAGGGGCGGCTAGGTGGCACAGTGAGTAGAGTGCCAGCCCTGGAGTCAGAAGGACCTGAGTTCGGATCCGGCCTCCGACACTTAATCCGCACAAACAAAAACCTAGCCGTGTGACCTTGAGCAAGTCACTTAACCCCAATTGCCCTCCAAAAAGCAAAAAAAAAAAAAATTCTGAGAAGACTATGTGAGAAGGTGGAAAGTTCAGTATATTCTGAGGGTGGGTTGGGGGATTTCTTTGTGATTAAAGAGAGGAAAGAAAAAGAAAAGATCTAGTTTATTTCTTCAGAAGTTGAAACAAAGTCTTCTTTAAATCAAATATGAAAACAATTCCTAAGAGATACTCACTACAATCTAAACTGAAATAAGGGATGTGAGACTTTCCAGCCAAGTGAAGAAGAGTTATCTTCAGTAACACTGATGCTTGAGTATACCTTGGGCATGATATGTCATGTCCAAAACATTCTATACCTTCACTTCATGATTGCTTTCCTTTGTCAATAGCACACATTTCTTTATTATAATATTTAGTTACACAATTGACTGTTTTCGTTGATATTTGTGGTCAAAGATGACCATATGACATCACTACATCAAGGTCAAGGTTCAGTGTTTCTGACCAAGGTTAATCAGACCTACAATACCAAGGGAAATGATAAGTAAAAGTAAGAATATGAAGGAACAGCACTTCCAGACCTCAAAACTATAGTAAAAAAAAAAGAGAGAGAGAGAGAAAGAGAGATAAATGAATGAAAGAGATTGAAGAAGGGAGGTTCAGAATCACTAGAACTCAGTAACTCACTGTTTGATAAAGTGGGAAAGAAACTTAGAGTAAAAACTCCTTATTTGGTTAAAAAAATACTGCTGAGAAAACTGGAAAGCAGTCAGGAAGGAATTTAGGATTAGAGCAGGATTTTACACCATACTCTACAAGACACTGTATATAGATATTATTGTTTTTGTTCAGTGGTCTCAGTTATATCTGGCCCTCCATAATCCCATTTGGTATTTGCTTGGTAAAGAATTATCAGGCTGCTAGGTGGCACAGTGAATAGAGCACTAGCCCTGGAGTCAGGAGGGCCTGAGTTCAAATCCAGACTCAGATACTTAACACTTACTAGCCATGATTCCTAGTCTAGGTTGCTAGACTTTATAGAAAACTGAATGAGACTAGAAAGTAAATTATATTTGGAAAATAATGTAATCACTGTGGCTTTATGATATAACAGATGAAGCATATATTAATTTTTTTAATTTTCTTTTCTTCTCCCCTTTCCTTATACTTTTATCATCCCCTTATTTTTATTCAGTCTCTCCCCCCTCCCCCCCACCTTGTGTGGGAACCTACTACTTTTCTCCTGGATTGTTTCAACATCACCAGGGGCAGTATTACCCACTTTGGGAACCTATGGATTAAAGCAAAAACAGACACAATCAAATGCAGGAAAGCAGAAATATAAAATGCATCCTAGTCAGGTCTTATGCAAAAAAAAATTACATTCAATAAAGGACAATGAAAAGACTATTTACAAATTAATTAGAAAGTTATTGATTGAATCCTTAAGAATAAATGCTTTAAAGAACAAATCCTAGAAATAATCTATAATTTCATTAAAGAGAATTACAATAATTAGGAAAAGAACAAATAAAATATCCCAATTAAACATTAAATTGGAAATTCTGAAAATCAAAAGAGAGATTATTAAAATTGAAAGTAAGAAAACCACTGAAACTAGCAGTTGGTTTTATGAAAAAAAATGCCAATAAAATAGACAAACCATTGGTTAATTAGATTTTGAAGAAAAGAAAACCAAATTCCCTCTACTGAAAGTTACAGGAATGAAGAGAAAATTAAAACAATTATTAGGATCTATTCTGTCCAAATATATGCCAATAAATCTGACAACCTAAGTGGATGAATATTTATGAAAAACCTAATCTCAGAAAAGGAAATTGAACAAGCCAGCAATGAACTCCTTAAGAAAAAGCCTCCAGGACCAGGTGGATTCACAAGTGAATTTTACCAAACATTTAAAGAACAACTAATTCCAATACAGCAAAAAGTCAGTATTTCCCAGATTAATTTACAGATTTAATTCATTAGCAATCAAAATACCAATAGGCTACTTCACAGAATTAGAGCATTCTAACAAAATACATATGGAAAAGTAAGGGGGCAAGAATATCAGGAACAATGAAAGAAAGAATGGATGGTGGGAGACTTCCTGCACCAGGTTTCTGAATTTATGATAAAGAAACAATTATACAAACTGTATGGCTCCAGAAAAAGAATAGAGAAGCAGGTCAATAACACAGGATGGTGAACCCAGAAATGGATCCTGATGTATACAAGAGGAGAATACTAGATAAAAGCACGTCTAAAATACCACTGGAGAATGGAATCAATCTTCAGTTTTTAAAAAATGGGTGAGAAAATTGCATAGCTGCAAGGCCAAAAAATATATTTCCTTTTTCTTTTTTAAAAATTAAATTTTATGTTTATTTTTAGTTTACATCATTCATTTCCACAAGATTTTGAGTTACAAATTTTCTCCCCATCTTTCCCCTACCCACCACCCAAAAACAGTGATCCCACTGTATACTGCCTCCCCCAATCTGCTCTCTCCTATATCCTCCCCCATTCCCCCCTCCAACTTTCCAGTATACAGAATAATTTTACATCCATCCATGCCTATGTATATTTTTTCTAATGGTAGCTATCTCTAAGTCTGGGGATTGAGGGAAGAAAAACAAGAAAAAAAATAAATTTATGTGATCATTTAAAAGGAATAGTAAGTTGTCCTATTTGCAGTTATTTGCAGTAGATTGGCAGTTTCATTTACAATCATCTTTTTCTTTTATTGTACTATGTTATAGAAATTCTTGTTTTATTCCATAAATTAAAAATTAAATTTTTTTTAAAATTATAAAATAGACAACAACTTTCTCTTCAAGGTAAGTCCAAAGGACCTTGTAAATTCTTCTTATTGTTAAAAGGACAATTCTTTATTTAGGCTTTCACACAGATTAAGTGGACAAAACTCAGGACTGAGAGAATTAAAAGAAATTTATTATGTCAAGGTAGCAACTCATTGAGCCTCTTATCACAGCAGATCAGCAAGGGATTCAAGGTGGAGCCAGCTTTTTTGATAATTTTTGTGCAGAGATAAAAGACAATTTGGATCGGCGCACTTCACTAAAAGGGGCACTGCATCCCAGCCCCGCCCCAGTCACTAGCACATGAGAACTAACAGGTACAAACAGATGAAGATGACTTGTGATATGGCAACTCAAAAGACAAATTCAAGGGACCCCTTAACATTCCTCAGCATTTCTGCTGTGATGAAAGCAGGGGATGCTTTCCCTAACACTGATTGCCTTGTGGATTAGAAAAGTTGCATTTTATAGATTTGTTTTTCTGTATTTCTTGTGAGGTTTCTATTACCTAATTTATGTTTTTGTGAAGGTGCCAAGTACAATTGAGTAATAGGTATACTCCATCTTATTCTCATTCAGATTTCTTCTTTATTCAAAAATTCCATTCTTTTTTTAAATTTTGTGGTTGGATTTATCTAGGTGTAGCACCAATGCAATATTTATAGCACCCACAATCATGATAAAGACTGTGAATATAAATATTGCATGATCTTTGATTGCAAAATATAACAGATTCTCCAGATAGAGGACAGAACTGAAACACCTTTGGAGGTGGTTGGAGTGTTAGCTCAGGCAAGTTCCTGCTTTTACTCCTCCACTCCCTCAACAATAGCACCTTTGATTGACATATATACTAGTCTGCTTATATAAATTCTTTGATATATTTTTAAACACATATGCATTTCACTTTTTTTAATTTTTAAAAATATGTTTAGTATTGTATTTTCTCCAGTTATGTAGAAAAACAATCTTTAGCCTTTGTTTTTAAAACTTTGGGTTCAAGTTCTCTCCCTCCCTACCCCTCCTCATTGAGGAGGCAGGCAATTCAACATAGGTTATACATGGGTACTAATGAAAAACATCCATCACAGTCATGTTGTGAAAGAAAACATTGACAGAAAACCTCAAGAAAAATAAAGTAATAAATAAAGTTTAAAAATGTCTGCTTCCATCTCTATTTGACATCATCAGTTCTTTCTCTGGGGAGGGATAGTATTTTTCATCCTAAGTCCTTCAGAGCTGTCTTGGATCATTATGTTGCTGAGAATAGTTAAGTCATTCACAGCTGACAATCCTACACTATTGCTGCTACCTTGTACCTATTACATTTTCACTTTGCATCAGCCCATGCAAGTCTTCCCAGGATTTTCTAAGAGTATCCTGCTCATCAATTCTTATAGCACAATAGTATTCCATCTTAATCATGTACTGCAACTTGTTCAGTCATTCCCCAATTGATGGGCACTCCTCAATTTCTGATTCTTTGCCCCCAGAAAAGAGCTGCTATAAATATTTTTATACATGTAGGTTCTTTTCATTTTTTTTTATCTCTTTAGGATACAGACCTAGTGGTGGTATTTCTTGGTGAAAGGGTACGCATGTTTTTACTGCCCTTTGGGCATAGTTTCAAATTGCTCTACAGAATGGTTGAATCAGTTCACAACTCCACCAAAAGTGCCTTAAAGTTTCATTTTTTCCCACATCCCCTCCAACATTCATCATTTACCTCTTCTGTCTTATTAGCCAATCTACCAGGTATGAGGTAGTGCCTCAGAATTCTTTTGATTTGCATTTCTTCAATCAAGAGTGAGTTAATTTTCCATATGGCTATAGATAGTTCTGATTACTTCATCTTCAAACTGTTTTTATCCTTTGATCATTTATCAGTTGGAGAATGGCTCTTATTTTTATAAATTTGATTCTGTTCTCTATATGTTTGAGAAATGAAACCTTTATCAGAGAAACTTGCTTCAAAATTTTTTTCAGTTACTATTTTTTTTTTTTTTTGCTTTTTGGAGGGCAACTGGGGCTAGGTAACTTGCCCAAGGTCACATGGCTAGTTTTTGGGTTAAATGTCTGAGGCCAAATTTGAACTCAGGTCCTCCTGACTCCAGGGCCGGTACTCTATTCACTTCACCACCTAGCTGTCCCCTGAAAGTCAATTTTTTATCCAGCTTTGGTCTTTTCTCAAGAATTCTTGAAAGGCCTCTATATCTCATTGAATATCAATTTTTCCCCTCAAAAATTATACTCAGTTTTGCTGGGCAGGTGATTCTTGGTTGTAGTCCTAACACTCTAACATCCCTCTGGTATGTCATAGTACAAGTCCTCTGATTCTTTAATGTTGAACCTATTAAATCTTGTGTTATCCTGACTCTTGAATGATACTTGAATTCTTTCTGGCTGCTTAATTTTTTTCTCCTTGACCTAGGAACTCTGGAATTTTGCTAAAATATTCCTGAAAGTTTTCATTTGGTGATCTTATTCAGGAGGTGATCAGTGTATTCTTTCAATTTTTTTTACTCTCTGGTCTTAAAATATCAGGGCAGTTTTCCTTGATAATTTCTTAAAAGATGAGGTCTAGGTTCTTTTTGGGGGTTAGGGTTAGGGTTTTCAGATAGTCCAATAATTTCTAAATTCTCCCTCTAGGACCTATTTTCCAGGTTAGTTATTTTTCCAATGAGATATTCCACAGTCTTCTATTTTTTTATTCTTTTGGTTTTGTTTTATTGTTTCTTTATTTCTTATAAAGTCATTAGCTTCCATTTGCTACATTCTAAATTTTAAGGAATTACTTTCTTCAGTGAACTTTTGGGCCTCCTTTTCCATTTAGACAATTTTGTTTTTTAGTGTGTTATTTTCTTCAGGATTTTTCTGGGTCTCCCTTACCAAATTGTTGACTAGCCAGCAAGAACAGGGGCAGCCAGCTGGGAGAGGGAGGGAGAGGGGGGGAGGGGGGGAAGTCATACAAATTATATGGGTATAAACAGAAGGTAAGAATGGTCTTATGCCTTTTTGAGTTGTTAATTTGATAGATTTTTTTTCTTTAGAGAAGGGAGGGACCTGGGGAGAACTGGTAACAGCTCCCATCTGAAGTGCAGGTTGACTCAGGGATAAGGACACCATTTGATAATCTTCCTGAGTTACTAAAAGAGGGGGGAGGGAGATTCCTCCCTAATTTATGGGGCCTTATTGACCCGGAGAAAGAGAAAGGAAGGGAGGCTAGTAACAACCCCCCATCCAAAACAGACAAGGGGAAAGAACAGTCTAAACCCAGGATTTTGGAGCAGGGACCAAGTATACCAGTAGACAGTCCCTTGGGGAGCAGACTACAAGATTGGGATGAGCTGCCATAATATAGAGGGAAAGAGAAGAGGAAGATGATAAAATACTGTTGTGTCATTTGGGGTGGGATGAACATTGGAGGAGGTACAGCTTTGCCAAAGTATGAATTCTTTGAGGATTGGGTGTTCCAGAAGTTAAATTTCTTTATAAATGCAAAGAAGCCATTCTATCTAGAGGAGGGTCCATAGGCAGCTCAGTGGATGCCTGAGGTACAACAGATGCTAGTGAAGGAGGAGTGGGAGCAAGAAGGGGAAGAGCAGAAACCCCACCCATGGGATCCTCTCCTATCCCTTCCTCCTCCTTATGCTTCCCCACCTCCAGAACCAGGGGCAGACTTGGCTGCAGAGCCCACCCCTGGCGCTGTACTAGGGCCCTCAGACCCTCCTAGAAGAGCCCCTACATGGCTCACTTGGGAGGGAACCAGGGCAGCTTAGGAGAATAGTAGAGCAGCCCTCTGACCCTTCTGGGGATGATGAGGACTCAGTCACTCTGAAAGGGTCTCTTTATGGCTCTCTCAGGAGGGAGCTTAGGAGAAAGGTAGAGCAGCCCTCTGCTCCCCCTTGGAAGAAGGAAGAGAACTCAATCATCTTGAAAGAGCCCCCACAAGGCTTTCTCAGGAAGAAATTAAGGCAGTCTAAGAGGAAGGTAAAGCAGTCTTCTACCTCCTCTGTGGAGGATGAAGATTCAATCACTCTGAAGGAGTTCAAGAAGCTTAGGAGGGAATTAAAACAGCTTTTGAGGGATCAAGAAAATCTTCCCCTTGAGCCAAAACAACTGATGGGGATGTTCCTCTTATGGGAAGTTCCTCTATCCCAAGGGGGACTGGGGTTACTTAATGCACCTTACTGCTTCTGGGATTAGGAACTTTTTTTTTTTTAAGCAATTGGGGTTAAGTAACTTGGTCAAGGTTACACGGCTAGTCATTATTTGTGTGTGGGTGCTCATTTTCTGAGGCCGGATTCGATCTCGGGTCATCCCAACTCCGAGGCTGGCGCTCTTACTCACTGCACCACCTAGCGGCCCCTGGGATTAGGAACTTTAAGAAGGAGATGAAAGCACTTATTTATCTGGGATTATCTGAACAGGTAGATCAGTTTCTAGGACCCAATATTTATACTTGGAGTAAGCTTATGTCCATCCTAAATGCCCTATTCTCTCAGGAAGAGAGAGGCATGATTAGGAGGGCAGCTATGGAAGAATGGGAAAGGAGACATTCTCCCACTGCAGGATCACCCCCTGCAGATCAGAAGTATCCTATTCTGGAAGCTCATAGGGTCCATATGCAGGCAGGATCTGAGGAAATTAGTAATTACTGGAATTTAAAATGCAATCCTGAAACCCCCAAATATGAAGAGGACTTCTGAAGCAGACCAGAAGGATGAAACACCCTCAGAATACTTAGAAAGAGTAAAAGAAAGTATGGGGAAGTACTCAGGTTTAGACATAAATGATCCTACTACAGAGGGAATGTTGAAGTTACACTTTGTTACCCACACCTGGCCAGATATAAGTAAAAAGATACAGCAGATAGACAGATGGCATAATAAGACCTTAAAAGGTGTAGTAGAGGAAGCTACTAAAGTCTATGTGAGAAGAGATAATGATCAGAAGAACCAAATAGCTAAAATGTTAATACAGACCATGCAATCCAGAGAACAGAAAATGGAGCTAGGACAATGGAAGAAGCTACCAAACAAGAAGGAAGTGCAGGAGCAAAAGGGTAAGAGATAAGGCAACTCCTCATTTGTTGGAGCTGTAACAAGGAGGGGTGTGTGAGGAAAGCTTGTCTGCAACACCATACAGAACAGAGAGTGTACTCACTAGGTGGGGATGACTAGGTGTGTCAGGGGTTCATCCAGAGCCCTTGATGGGGCCTCAGGGGCAGGGGATGGGGTTTGTGGTGGACACCAGGGCCACAAGGTCATCAGTGGCCCAGCCACCACAGGGAACCAAACTATCCCAGGAAACTCTCATTATCTCTGCGGTGAAAGGCGAAAATTTGACTGTTCCCCTTACAGAAGTTTTAAAATTGGAATACAAGGAAACCACTGCCTTGGGTTGATTACTCCTAGTCCCAGAAGCAGGTGTGAATTTGTTAGGAAGAGATTTAATCACTAAATTGGCTATTCAAGTGATAACTAAGGGAACCAAAATAATCCCTATTAAAATTCTAAAGGAACAGGAGAGTCAGCTGATTTGTCCTGAAGTATGGGAAAGCCCTACAAATCTAGGTAGAGTTAAGATGACTCCTATAAAAATTAAACTTAGAGACCCAACTATAGTGATGAGAATAAAAGAAAACCCCATACCCCTTGTGGGGAGGGACTCCAAACTGTAATCCAGGGACTAGTGAAGGGGGAGGGGAGGGATCTTCTCGAATCCTGTATTTCATCCCTCAGTAGTCTGATTCTACCAGTCTGAAAGGGAGATGGAACTTATCAATTGGTACAAGACCTTAGAGAAATTAACAAGATCGTTCTATCATCCTACCCAGTGGTCCCAGACCCCCTACCATTTTGGAAAGAATCAATGAGGAAAACAAGTGGTTCAGTGTGATAGACTTGAAGGATGCATTTTGGGCCTGTCCCCTGGATCCTAGGAGCAGAGATATCTTTGCTTTTGAGTGGGAAGACCCAGACACTGGGAAAAAACAATACTACTGGTGGTGTGTCCTTCCTCAAGGGTGTAAGGAGTCCCAAAATTTATTTGGGCAAGTTCTTGAGAAAATACTAGAGGGATTTCAAACTCCCAGTGGCACCCAAGTGCTACAGCATGTTGGTCACAGGGAGAACAAGGGAGGCAGTTAGTGAAGCCTCCATCCAATTACTTAACTATTTAGGCCAAGAAGGTGTAAGAGTCTCCTGGAGTAAGACAGTTTGTGGAAAGGGAAGTTAGGTACCTAAGAAATCTGATTAATAAAGGACAAAAGAAGTTAGATCCTGAAAGATATGCAGGAATCTTATAAACACCCCTTCCAAAAACAGAGAACTCCAGAAATTCCTGGGGCTAGTGGGATACTGTAGAAATTGGATCGACTCCTATGCATCCCTCACTAAGCCAATGTACCAACACTTGTTGGAGACTGAACCTGATAAGGTTAGATGGGGGCCTGAAGGGAAAGAGGGATCCACTAAACTGAAAGAAATATTAACTTCTCCTCCTGTTCTAGCCCGCCCATCACTGGGAAAACACTTTCACTTGTTTGTGAATGTGGACCTGGCACAGATAAGGGGGGGGTGGCAAGGGAGGCCAGGGGCCTGGGGTTGGCCAACCTGTATTGCAGATGTAGTAGCAACAGCTGTTCTGGTTGAAGAGAGTGAAAAAACTGACTTGTGGGGGGAGCTTGACTGCGAGTGTCCCCCACTAGGGGCAGGAAGGCTAACTGATCACAGAGTGCTGAAATATGAAGCCAGGCCGTCTTGCTAGAGGATGATTTAGTCCTGAATCCCACTTCCCTTCTGACCTCAGGAAGCAAGGACACAACTGAATTAGAATAGGACTGTGTTGATTTCATTGACCCACAGACCAGAGTCTGAGGGGATTTACAGGAATCTCCACTTCCAGGGGGATTGAACCTGTTTCTAGAGTGATAGACAGGAAAAGGAAGAATGGGTATGCTGTCATTAATGGAGATAAGGGATCCTTGGCTGAAGCAGAGGAATTGCCCAAAATCTGGTGAATTATACACTCTAAATCGAGCATTAAAACTCATAAAAGGGAAAAAGAGTAATACACACATACTGATTCGAAATATGCCTGGGGGTGGTGCATGTGTTTGGGAAAATGTGGGAAGGGGAATGGTTAATAGTAAAGGAAGGGAGCTCAGGTTTTAGAGAATTTGTTACCACCAGAGACTGCAGCTGTAACACGTGCTCATGGCCATCAAGCTGGAGGAAGTCACCTTGCAGATGAGGAAGCGAGAAGGGCAGGGACAGCAGAATCTGAGTTACCAGATCACATGTTGGTCTTGACCCCCTCTTTCTGTTTCCTCTGAATCTTCCTCTTCCCTCCTTTACTGAGGAAGAAAAGCAGAAGGCACGGCCATGGGGGCTCCGGAGCAAGTTAGGTGTTGGCTCCTCCCTGACCAAAGCAGGTATGAGATGAGTCCTTCAAACTTACACCAAGGCAATCATTGGGATGCTCAGAACATATGTGATACAGTCCTAAGCCAGTATGTGTCTCCTGGCCTGTATACCTTAGCCTGGCAGCTGGTGGAGGGTTGCTTGTTGTGTCGAAGGACAAACAAATCAGCCCTCCATCAGGCTCAAGGTGGGGGAAGGCCTCCAGGACTTAAGTCTTTTCAGAGCATACAGGTGGAATTCACTGAACCACCTGCTGTGGGACATCTCGAATACCTATTGGTCACAGTGGACCACTTAACCTCTTGGGTGGAAGCTTTCCCCCTGCCCCTGTAGTCAGGAGAGTACTGCTGGAGCAGATTATTCCAAGGTATAGGATTGTGGAGCAAATAGATTCAAACCAGGGGCCATACTTAACTACCAGGATTCTGCAGTCACTAGTCGAAGCATGCTGGGGGGCTGCACACATTCCGGCCACAGTGGCTGCTTCTTGGTAGTGACCCTGATGATTTCTCCCACTGATTGAATCTTCTTTTCCCTTGTACTTAAAGCCCCATTGCAGGGTAATTAATTGACCTAATTTCAATATCACTCTGTCTCAGGGAATAGAAAGACTCAAAGAGAGGGAGGGAACAAAAACATCAACATAGAATAAATTTCTTTTTCTTAAAAACAGGAGAAAGTGCAAGGCAGAGTGCAGTACATATCATCTAGTACCATGGACAGAGCATGTCCAGTCACAGGGTTGGAGTTCTAGTCTCAGCTTCCGGGATGTTGGTCAGCTCACTCAACCATTCTGAGCTCATGGCCTGAGCTGTGAATGTAATGGGAATGATGGGCTTGACACTCTCACAGCTGTGTTGTGACTATCCAATGTGATTGAGCCTTAAGCTCTCTGTCAATCAAATCATCCAGCAGATCAGAACTAAGGGCATTTTTGAATGATTCTGTCTATTAAACTTGAAGACTTTTCTGGTAGTCTGGGGGAGAAGAATTCAAATCAGTTATTTTCCACCCCTGGTATACAATTACACATGTGTGTACACATGGCTCTCTCTATATGTTTTATTGCTTCTTTTTTTGCAGGAGACATTACACCTGAAATGAAAGAGCCTTCTGCAAAGCTAAGCATTTCTGTGAAAGAAACTCACAAGCAAAGCTTCATGGTATCTGTGGCCATGAAGAAAGAACTCATACTGACTGAATACAGATTGAAGTGGTTTCAGCCTTTCTCTTTTTTTTTAAGGCTTCCTGTACTAAATGAGTAACATGGAACTGTTTTACGAGATCTCCAACTTGTAACCTATGTCTGATTGTTTACTATCTCAGGAAGGGGGGAGGGAAGGAAGGGAATGGGGGAGTAAATTCGGAACTAAAAACAAAAACGTCAAAAAATTTTAAGATGTAATGGGGGAAATAAAATATATTTTTTAAATGTTAAACATGATAAAGGTTCTCCATTATTCAGCATGGTACCATCTACTGGTTACAGGAAATGGAGAAATTTTAAACCTTTGAATAAGTTCACTTACCTGGACAGTATACCTTCAACATGTACACACAAGTGATGACTTTGTGAAAAGGAATAACCCTTAAGTCAGTTACTATTTAATCGCTTTGATTCATTTTTAGTTTGATTCCTTGGGAAAAGCTAGCCCTCCCAGGTAAGCCAGACTAGCATCGATATTCTCTTTTGTCTAGGTTATGTACAGATTTAGTGAATACACAGATTGAGGAGACTTCATCATTTAGCATAACATTATTTAGGGTAAGACACATACCTTTGTAGGACTAAAATAATCATTGGATTTTAAGACACTTTTCAAAGGCGAAACTCTTTCTGACCATCCCTAGCGAGCCGCCCCACCCCCACCCCCACCCCCGGGAGGATCCCCCACCAGTGATCATCCCTCCCATGACCATCCCCGTCAGCCCCCTCCTTGAGGTTCCCCCTGACCACCCCTCCCGTGACCAACCCCCGTGAAACGCCTCCCGAGACCACCCCTCCCGTGAACATCCCCCATGACCCCCTTCCCCCCTCCCGTGACCAGGGCGCAGAGGCCGCAGGTGGGACACAGAGATCCCAGGCAGAGGCTGCCTCACCCGCTGCAGCCGCACCCTCCAGGGTCCCCCTGCACCGGCTAAGGGAGGCCCCCCTGGTCCGCTCGGGAGAAAGCCGCATAGACGCCGGGACTACACGGCGCCTGCCCTGAACTCACGCGTGTGCGTGCCTGGGAGAGATCTCCCGGAGCTCACGCATGGCTATTTCTCGGCTCCCCAGAATCCTCTGCTCCCCTGGAGCCTGACTGAGCTGCTCCCGGACCTCTGCCCTCCTCCACCGCCTGGGGCCGCCCTCTGCCGGGAGTCGGCTTCCCTGCCTAGCAACGGAGGCGACATCACTATGCTCCTGGAAGGACATTGGAGGAGAACAGCCACGTGAAGGCCTCACCCGGCCATCTGGAGGGGCTCCAGAAAAGCTCACGCCCCGCCCCTCGGCCCCGCCCCTGCCGCATTCCTGCTCCGCCCCATTGTTGGCTCCGCCCTCACGACCTGTGCCGAAGGGTCAGTCTTCTGCTTAGGAAAGTCTAGACCCGCCTTCCGCCCAGCCAATTGGAATCCCCAGGGCCTCACCCCGCCCATCTACCAGGAACAAGGCCCATTCCAGCCCGGACTGCATTTCCCAGAAGGCCGGCCAAGCTCAACAGGAAGCGGCCGTCCCCGGGAACCCAGAGAGCGGCCCCGCCCCTCGGCCTGGTGCCAGACCAGGGGGGAGGCTTCAAGGAGCACCTTCCGGTCGCCTACCTGCTGGAGCTTGGGCAGTGTCCCCTTGGCTCCCAAAGGCCCTGGAGCTGGGGGTTGGGTTAGCTGAGCTCGGGGGGCGGGGCCCGAGGGTGGGCCTGTGTCCCTGCCCCAGGGGAGCTGCAAGGTCCCGGGCTGGGGGAGGGGCGAGGCCCAGGAGGCTGGCCCTGTGCTTGCAGCTCTGGGGGAGGTGGCCCCGCAGCCCCGCCTCCCGCTGGCGGCTCCTCCTCTCCCGCCACTCCCCCAGTGCCTGTCCTGCAGCCCCAGCTCCTCCCAGACCCGGGTCCCCCCTCCAGGTTTCCCCGGGGCCCCGGAGCCCCGCTGCCAGCCTCCCCTCCAGGACCAGGTGTGCTCTGTCTGCGGGAGCCCCGCTGCAGGTGAGAGATGGACCTGGCCCCGCGAGGATCGTCCCGCCCCGGGCCCCTGCCCGGCCCCTCTGGCCCCCCAGCTGCTTCCCAGCCAGCTCTCAGCCCTGGCTCTCCCAGAGGGTTCCGGAGCCCTCGCCAGCTCCTAGTCCTGCCCCCAGGCTGTTCTGCAGACCCTGGGGCAGGGGCCCCCAGCAGCAGGGCCCTTGTGACCCCCTTCCCTTCCCCGTGCCCTCCCTGCATGGGGTGACCTCTCCCTGAGTGGGAGAGCCACCCTCCTGTCAGACTGAAGGCACCTTGCTTTGGTTCCCAAGCTTATGTGGCAGTGACCTGGATATCCTCATCCCCCCAGGCCTGAGTCACAATTCTGCATTTTAGCCCCTGTATTCACAGGGTGGGCTCTCACTCCAAGGCCCTCCTTGTACTCATGGGCAGGGGGTTCTCTAACTCAGTCCTGACAGAGCTTCCCCACCCTCTTTCCCTCTCAGTCCTCCCCCATGCATCCCCAACACCATGGGTGGGGCCATGGCCTCTGACTGCCCCCTCTCATCTCTCACTTGGCTCCAGGACTTTGGGACTCCTGACTGACGGCTCTCCCCTCCAGGGTCTGTTCCGGGGTCTGGGGGGCTCCTCTGACCCTCCCTCCCTTTGCAGCTTCCTTTCCTGAGCTGTCTCTTTCCATCAGAGGGCAAGGACTGTCTGTCCTTCCACTTTTGTCTTTGAATCCACAGCCCTTAGCAGGATATCTGGATTATTCACCACTGACTATCATCGGCCACCCAAACTCTTAGAGACTGCTAGGTGCCACCATAGTGCATTTAGGGAAGTGTGTACATATACATACATACATAGGCAGGTAGGTAGGCACATGTGTACATATGTAAACACATATCTACATTTCCAGATTGTTTTAGCAAATTTAGGAGTCTTCCATTTTCATCTGTCAGGCCTAGATAAATCTAGAATTAAGGAAAGAAGTGAATTTTTGAAAAGTTAGATATGATAGACTCCTGGAGAACTCTGAATCACAATAGGATGGAGTATACCTATTGCTCAGCTCTGCCTGGCACCTTCACAAAACGTGACTATGTATTAGGGCATAGAAACCTCACAGGAATGCAGAAGAACAAACCTATAAAACGCACCTGTTCCAGTCCATGAGGCAGGCAGTGTTGGGGAAGGCATCACCCAGTCTGCTGCTTTGGTACTATCTGCTGTTTGTCACATTGCAAATGTAGAGGAGGGTTAAGGGGTCCCTAGAACTTGTCTTCTTGAGTTGTATCACCTCACCCACATCTGGTACCCTCATGGGTCAGTGATTAGGGAGGGACTGAGAGGCAACCCCCCTTTTGTTGACATGGGCCAATCCAAATGACCTTTCATCTCATTACAAAAGTGATAAATCAATGGTGGTTCCATCTTGAATCCCTTGCTAATCTGCAGTGATAAGAGTCTCAATAACTTGCCACCTTGGCATGTTATCAGAAATTTCTTTTAATTCTCTTTGTCCTAAATTTTGCCTTCTTATTTCAGGTAAAAGCCTGAACAAAGGATTGTTCTTTTAACAACAAGGAGAATTTACAAGGTCCTTTGCACTTTCCTTGAAGAGTAAGTTGTCTTGTTGTTGCTATTAATTTTATTATTTAAAATAATTTAAGTTTTAGTTTATGAGCAAAACAAGCATTTCTGTAGCATTGTATAATAAGGAAGATGAAGCTGCAAGCCTCCAGGAAATAACTCCAAATAGGCCAACTTGCTAATTCCTTTCTAAATATGATAAGATGATGCTGGAAATTTCTGTATTTTTTTGTTTTCCTTCCCTCTACCCCAGCCCTGGAGATGACCACCATTAGATACACACCCGTTTATATATAGGCATATATGGATGCATATGTAAAAGTATTCCGTATATGCTTCTGTTTGTCAGTTCTTTCTCTGAATGCAGACAGTGCCTTTTTCATATGTCCTCTAGAGTTAATTGGGATATTTACAATAGACAAAATACCTTATGCTCTTAAAGTCCATAAGACACCATTCTTCTTACTGTCTACAATTTGCTCTTGCTTTCACTCCATTATTTCATGGAGCGAAGTCCTTGATTTTTTTCTAAAGTCAATGAACTCAGCATTTCTTATAGCACCATATATTCCATTGCATTCGTATACCACAACTTCTTTGGCCATTCCCCAACTGATGGGCATCTCTGCAATTTCCAGTTCAGATTTGGGAGAGTGGTTCCAGTGTGAAAGAATTCACTTAGGTGACATTCTCTTTAGCCATTGAGAGTTTTTATTTAGGTGAAATTACTAGGAAGGACCATTGCTATAGGCAGGGACCAGAGGAAATGTAAAGGTGTTGGGGGAAGGGGGGAGTAGGCCTATATAGGCAGAAAACTATACAGCCTGCGGATGTTCAGGATGATGATGTAGTTTAGAAGAGGTTATGCATAAAGAGGGTTAGTGTTGCTCTGGAGACCCCAAAACACCAACACGCCAAGTCCTGAATTGTCAGATTTTCAGAGCTTTGGTAAAAATAAAGAAATTTTAAAAAACTGAACATAGTAGAAGATTCCACACAGAAGACCCAAGAGAACCCATTACAAGGGACTCAGTAGGGATAGGCAGTTTGCCTTGTATGTAGGTCAGTCATAGAACCCATGTCTAAGAGTGTTATTGCTAAGTAGGTAACTTTTGAGAAAGGTTGGGGTTTGGTGTCAATATAATATGACATCAAAAAGGAAAAGCATTCAAGAACAGCTAAAAGAGTAGTTTATCTCATACAAATGAGGTGCCAAAGGAAGAATCTACTTAGAGGAATTAGATGGGGGAGGGGGACTGTTAGTTCTGGAAACCCACTTTCATGTGGAATGGGTTCAAGAGGGGAAAATGCATATATAGCCAGAAGAATATAAAAGTCTTCTAAATTTAGGAAGAAATGAAACTCCAAGTGGATAGGGAGGAGGGAGAGGATAAGGGAGGGAAAGGAAGGATTCATGGGAGGACTGTGGTTTGTCCATCATTCTCAAGGAGGACCTTGGCATTAGGAAGATGATGACATGACTTCCAATTGACTTTGATTTGAGTGAGGGAGGGCTGTGCAAGGTCACCAGCCTCACTTTCTCCTCCAGAGCTATCTGGGTCCAGTGGCCAGATATGGATCAGGACAACTAGACATGGCCCAGGATGCAGTGAGAGCCCTTGGCCCTCTTAAGCTGAGGTCTTTTCAGGTCCTCCCTTTGAGTGAGTCAATGTCCATTGAGTGAAGGGATGAAAAGGATGCACAAAATTACACAAAAATCGCCCTTGACACTCCCACAAACATGCCCACTGAGCATAAGAACCTCCTGATCAAGTGTAGAGAAGCAGAAATAGGAAATGCAGCCTGTTCCCATCAAAATGCAATGAAAGGCCATTCCATGAGGGTCAGTGAAAACACAGATTAAAAATGGGCTGTGAACTCGTTCATCTACTCCTAAAGAATAAATGCATCAAAGAACAAATCATAGAAATAAACAAAAATTCCATTCAAGAGCATGACAGCCATGAGACAACATGATGACATTTGTGGCATCCAGCGAAAGCAGCGTGTGTGGGAAATGTTCATGTCCAAACAACTGCATCAGACAGAGAAAGAGCAAGTCAGTGAACTGGGCAGGCCACGAAAGAGACTAGAAAAAGAACAAAAGGGTGTTCTGATTCGTGGGCAGGAGAGAACAAGGCAGAGATCTTTATAGGGTGCAGGGGGAGAGGGCAGGTTAAGTAATAGGAGGGAAGGTAGAAAGGAAAGGTGAAGTGGAGGAGTTAGGAGAGACAGGAAAAAAGATACAAGAAGCATAAAAACAAAGATGAGGAGTAGGATCCTTTAGGGAAAGTGTATGTTGATATGTGCACATGTATGTATGTGTATATTGTGTATATCAATATTTATACATCAATATATCAGTGATTAACTGTAGCCTGGAGGGGAGGAAGAAGAAAGGGGAAAATGAACAAAGTAAAAGGTGCACAGCAGAGAATGAAGGAAAGCTAGAAGGAAGCAAAGAAGAGATGGATGGCTTTCAACTTAATGTGCGGTATTTAATCCGTGGGCTTTCTGAATGGAAAGGTCAGAACAGAACCAGGGAAACAGTGAACACAGCAACAGCAGCGCGACCTTCAAGGAAAACATCTGGGAGGACTGTTTAGTCTTTCCTTGGATCCTCAGCCCTTAGCAAACCACCAGGCACACAGTAGGTGCCTAAAACTGTTCACTGATTGATGCATAAATGCTTCTTGAATAACCCGACAGGTCCCCAGCTCCAGAGAATGTAAGGCTCTCTCTCCTTTTCTGAGAATATCAGCTCTAGTTCAGCAAGGAATCCCTGGCTGATCAGCCCCTCGGTGTGCTGCTGCCTGGACACAGCATAACTGGCTCCTTTTTATCCTCTTTGTCCCAATTTTGCCTCCATCAGGATGAAAGCCTGAGTGAAGCATTTACAAGGTTCTTTGTGGTTTTCTCAAGCAGTAACTTATTACTGTTTCTCATTTTCAAGCGAAATGATCTCAGTTAAATAGGTAACAGGCAACAACACTGTAACCACACTCTTCCATCTTGATTCCTAATCCCACAGCCTCCAGGCCAAAGGACAAGTTCATTTTCTAAGGGCACCTTTGCACATCCCTCCAGAAATCGCTGTTTAAAATTAAGAGTATAACTTGTCTGATATTGTGGCTTCCCCCAAATCCCCAAATGAGAAAATTTAGAAACATAATAACATAAACGTTACTTTTAATACATGAAACCCAATTGCCAGTCATATAACATCAGTTCAGCTGATTATCTCAGTTTGAATTAACTTAAATATAAAAAACACTTCTGTGTTTTGACCCTCTAGACTGATTAGATTCAGAGAGTACAGCAGGGTCATTCAGATCCAGTTACTCATTTTTGTTCTCATGGCTCCTAAACACATCACCTTCAATGTCTCAGTTTAAGTGTATTTTGCATTAAGGGCAGATCTACCCACAGAGTGTCAAGCATCCCAAGTATTGTCCTGGGAAAGCACATCTGACTTTAAAGGAGCCCACTCTCTAATTTAGATTAGGAGAAATCTGATAACCAAACTGGCTACATTTTTTTTTTTTGAACAACCTCTGTTTTGCAAGTAAAATCCATTTTGCTGTAAATCTCTTGGGAATCTGAAATCTGGAGGTTGCTCCTTCCTTGTTCTAGCCCTCAGTACTAAGAGTTACTTCCTCTAAAAAGAAATCTGGTGGAGGCATGGGGGAGAAGGGGGTGTCATAAATGGCTAGCCTGGTGGATGATGGCCCTGGTATGGATGGCTCAGAGACCTGGGGTGGAGTTTGGGGACCTGGGAGGGGTCTAAGGCAGGAGAGGGCTCATCTCAGTGGCCAAGGCATACCAGGTGTGGGAGGGCTAGACTTGGAGAGGAGGGGTAGGCAGGGTTCTGAGCTCCTGCCCTGGGGGTGATTGGAGGAAAAGACCTATCCTGGAGCCTCAGGAGTTGGGCAGAGGGTGGGAGGACCCTCCCAGAGGGGGCTGGCTGAAAACAGGAACTTGGGCTGAGATTGCTCTGCCTTCTTCCCTTACAACTGAAGGATCTCTGTCTTCTTCCCTGGAGCTGAGATCTCTCTACCTTCCCTGGAGCTGAGATCTCTCTGCCTTCCTTGGACCTGAGATCCCTCTGCCTTCTTTCTTGGAACTGAGATCCTTCTGCCTTCTCTGGAGCTGAGATCCCTCTGCCTTCCCTGGAGCTCAGCTCCCTCTGCCTTCCAGAAGCAGCTGTGGATGCAGGTCCCAGGAAGATCTGAGCCAGTCCCACATCCACACCCACAGCTCCTGCCTTCTGCTATTCTAGCCTTGGGTCTCATCCTCTTCTTCAGACCACGTGGTGAGTCTCCTCTGGGTTTAGCAGGGACCTTGCTGCCCTCCCAGCCCTGGCTATTGGATGAGCTTCCCGCCACTAGCTCTTTCCAGATTCCCAGTTACTTTCCAGACTTCCAGGACCACCCTCACCAGTTTTATCACTAGGTCACTCTTTACCAAAATTCAGACCTTAAGCACAGGGACCGCACAGTCTTGTCTCCCTGCTCCAGCTTTTGGTTAGAGATTTAGTTGTTTTTCCTTCAGGTCAAGCTCCCTGTAAGGACCCAAAGTTCTGCCTGTCCTGGGGACCCCACTTTGGACGCAGGGACCCAAGCTCCTGCCCAATCAGATCCCAGCACTGGTTCCTTATGTCTGGTCTCCCTTGAAGGATTCCAGGCCCAAGCTCTACCAGAGGGTCCCAGGAGTCCTCCGCAGCTCCTAGTTATGCCCAGGACACAGCCTTCCTGCTTTCCCAGGCTCAGAGTCCCCCAGGAACCCTTCTGTCCCTGCAGTATCCCTGAGCTCCCTGCCATGACCTGGATTAGAATGTCTTCCTCCTAGCCCAGACGTGAGCTCCCCTTCCCCTGGCCTCCTGCTCCACGGCCCCTCTTCTTTCAGAGCCCTCAGGTTCCCTGCCAGGGGGCTGAATCCCAGACTGGCTTTAGTCTTCCAGGCTTCCACTGATCATTCCCTGGTGGCTCCATGGGAGAGCCCTCCCCATCCCCAAACTTCCTGAGCTTATCTTCTCCAGGATCATGCAGTCTTTTGTCTAGATTGTGTGAGTGTGTGTGTGTGTGTGTGTGTGTGTGTGTGTGTGTGTGTGTCTGTTGGGGAGGCACAGAGGGCAGAGGACCAGCTGGGGGAGAGCTCTGGGTCCAGAGCCACTGATGCTCTCACTGGTCTCATCCCCCTTGGCATCCCAAGTTCTTTCTGCCTCTTGGGTCTCTGAAGGAGAATGAGGAATGGGAAGGGGACAGAAGGGAAGGAGGAGAGGGTGGGACCATCTTCTCTTCAAAGTCTGATCCTACCAGTCAGTTGCAGTCTCCCACCAGAGAGCAGGGCCTGAAACTTGGTAATTCCCTGTAGCCCAGCCTCCTACCCTGGGAGAAAAAGGAAAGCGTGAACCTCTCTGGATCCTTCAGCCTCCCCAGCTCAACCAAGGCCTGGCTGCAGCAGGGAGCCTGGAGCCAGAGGGAATGGCCCCTGGGAGCTACAGACCCCCAGCCCAGGTGAGTATCCTCTGTCTTTAGACTGGACCAACATAAGCCAAAAAGGCCATTTCTACAGACCTAGAGCATTGTCTGTGAGGCTGGCAATCCCTCACCTAAGGATTGTTTCTTTACAAAAATAGGCAGGAAATTGAAAACAATAGTAAAAGCACTTCCCTGTTCTCTCTTTCTGTGTTTTGAATTGATCTGAGGCACTTTGACATCACAAGCACTAAATCCCCCCTCCCTCCCTCCCAATTGCTGCCCTGTGTGCTTTTTTAAGGTTTCCCTCATGACTCCTGAGGCACAAGGACGACCACTGCACTCATTCCTCTGTCCTGTAGGGTCTTCTCTTTGTTCCCTGTATCCATGTCTAGCACCCCTGCCCCCATATCCACAGAATTGGTCCCCCTCCCCTTTGCCTCTTTGGCCAAGCTCTCCCTGCCAGACCTTGAAGGCAGGATGCCCTACTGGTCCTCCAGGATCTGAGTTATACAAACAGTATATCTGTCTGGTGCACACTGACCTGTCCTGTCTTGTAGCTGGTTTGACTCTCTAGGGCACAGTGAGAGGGCAGTGAGGGTTGAAAGGAGCAAATACTAAGAGCTGGAGTGGAAGCAGGATGCTGGCCTCCTGCATACTCTGGTCCAGTGTTTCTGGAAATAACAGCAACTCAAGAAAGCAGGTGAAGTTGGCATCTGGGTCCCACCCACAGGTTCCCAGGCCCTTAGCAGAGCTGTTTGCACCAGGCCAAAGGAGAGAGTTCCTTCTTTAGCGGTTAGTGTGTTAGCATTTGTGAAGGGCCTTCCCTGGTTAGAGAGGACATAGGGAAAGGTCAGAGTTAAGGGAACTGCTCAAAGTCCTGGGAGTTTTCTTTTCCAGTGGGGTAAGGGGATACTGAAGGAGACATTCAGTCTTTGTCCAGGAGGCATCAGGCTCAAAGGAAAGACACAATGGTGTGACTTATTTTCTCCCCCAAACCCGCTTCTGACCATCTTCACAGCAGCCTTGTGTGGGAGCTGCTCATGTCATCTTTATTTTATAGTTCAGGAAACGGAGGCAGCAGAGATTCAGTGACTTACCAGGGTCCTACAGATGATAAGTGTCTGCGGCTGGATCTGATCTCACACCTTCATGACCTTCTACCATTTCCTAGTTCCCCCAACATTGTTTTGTGTGCCCATCCTCCCAGAGCCCCTCCAGCACTGACTGCTGTCTTTTTTGGTCCTGTTTCTCAGTTTTGCAGAGTAGGATGGGAAGCCTCTGTGGTCTTGGTTTGCTTGTATTCGTGGTTTGGAGCTTTTTTCCCTGTAGTTGGGAACACTTGGCAGTTCTTTTGGGAATTCTTTGTTTATATCCTTCAACCATTTATCTTTTGGGGAATAGCTATTTGTTATTGTTGAGTTATTTCAGTCCAGTCTGACTCTCTGTGATACCCACTGGGGTTTTCTTGGCAAAAGTACTGGAGTGGTTAGCCATTTGTTTCCCCAGGAACCAAGGCAAATGGACTTAAGTGACTTGCCCAGGGTCACATTGCTAATAAGTGTCTGAGGTTGAACAGAATTCAGGTTCTCACTCTTACTTGGTGGTCTGTCTACTGGTAACCTAGCTGCCATTGGCTTTAGGTTTTTTTTTTTAATAATCTTTCATTTTTCCTCAATGACACGTAAAACATTTTTAACTTTCATCTTTATCCCCTAAATTTTGAATTCCAGGTTCTCAACCTGCATCCTTCTTCTTTCCCTACCCAGAGTGGGTAATCAATCAGAAATAGAATACATCTGCAATTGTGTGAAATATTTCCATATTAGTCATTTTGTGAAGAAAAAAATAACTTGAAGTACAAAGAATGTAAAAAACAGTATACTTTAGGTCTGTCTTGAGAATCAGTGAGTTCTTTCTCTTGAGGGGAATGCTCACAGCTGATCATTGTTACAATGTTGCTGTTACTGTGCACAATGTTCTCCTGGTTCTGCTTACCTCACTGCATCAGTTTATGTAAGTGTTTCTAGGTGCATCTGAAGTCATCCTGTTTGTCATTTCTTATAGCACAATCTTATTCCGTTGCAGTAATATGCCACAATGTGTATTCCATGTGTGGAATTTCAAAGAGTTCTCCAATATTGGGCATCTCCTCCATTTCCAGTTCTTTTCCACCACAAAAAGAGCTATTCTGAATATGCTTGTGCAAATTGGATGTTTTCCCTTTTAAAAACAATATCTTTGGGATACAGACTTCGTTGTGTCATTATTAGGTAAGAGAGTAGGGACAGTTTTATGGCCCTCTAAGTGTACTTCTAAATTGCTCTCCAGAATTGTTGGATCAGTTCCCAGCTCCGCCAATAGTGTGTTAGTGTCCCAGTTTTCCTACTTCCCTCCAATTATCACCTTTTCATTCTCTGATTTACTAGCCAATTTAATAGGTATGAAGTGGTACCTCAGAGTTGTTTGAATTTGTATTTCTCCAATCAGTATGGATTTAGAGCATTTTTATAGTACTATAAATAGTTTTGATTTCTTCACCCAGAACCTACCTGTTCCTATCCTTGATCATTTATCAGTTGGGTCCCGACTTGTATTCTCATACCTTTGACTCAGTTCCCTATATAGTTGATAAATGAGGACTTTATAAGAGATACGTGCTGTAAATTTTTTCAGTTGTTTGCTTTCCCTCTAATCTTGGTTGCATTGATTTTGTTCCTGCTAAAAAACTTTTAAATTTAATTTAGCACATTCAAAATGATCTATTTTATATCTAGTAATGCATTCTGTCTCTTCTTTCATGCTAAGTTCTTCCTTATCCATAGACCTGACAGGTAAACTATCCCATACTCCCTCAATTTGCTTATGGTATCCTCCATTATACTTAAATCATGTATCCATTTTGATGTCATCTTAGCAGATGAAATGGGGGTCTATATTTAGTTTCTGCCATATTGTTTTCTAGTTTTCCTGTTTTTGTTGGGGATTTTTGTAGCACTTAATGGATAGATAATTTAGGAAGAATTGTCATTTTATTTTATTGGCTCAGCCTACCCATGAGCAGTTCATAACTTTCCACTTGTTTAGATCTGATTTGATTTGTGTAAAAATGTTTTGTAATTGTGTTCTTATAATAGTTCCTGCGTTTGTCTTAGAAGGTAGATTCCCAGGGGTTATGGAGGGTCAAACATGAGTGAAATAGCTGAGCAACAACAGTAACAGCCATATTGAATGTCTTGTAGAGTATAGTGTAAAATACTGGCTTAATGCTGATTTCCATGCTATTTTCCAGTTTTCTCAGCAGTATTTTTTAACTAAATAAGGAGTTTTACCCAAAGCAGTCTGTTTTTTACTTTATCAAACAAACACAAGTTCTAACTATTCTGAATCTCCCTCCTTTAATCTGTTCCGTTAAATCATCTTTTTCTCTTTCTTTATTTTAGCAGTCTGAGAGGGTTTTGACAACCATTAATTTATACTACATCTTGAAGTTTGGACGTGCTGTTACCCCTCTATCCTTACTTCTTCTCATCATACCCCTTGATATTTCAGGCCTTTTGTTTTAACAAGTGAATTTTATTTTCTTCATCCTCTAAAATGTTGCCTCATAATCTTTTTGTAATTGTTACTGATGTGTTATTCAGTCGCGTCCAACTCTTTTTGAACCCCACTTGGGATTTTCTTGGCAAAGATATTGGAGTGGTTTTCTTTTTCTTTATCTAGCTCATTTTACAAATGAGGTAAATAAGGCAGAGTTAAGTGACTTACCCAAGATCACTCAGATAGTAAAGGTCTGAGGTCACATTTGAACTCAGACCTTTCTGACTTGAGGCCCAACATTCTATCCACTGTGCCACCTCGCCGCACCCATAATTTTATTAGTGTAGGATTAAAAGTGAAAATGTCATTGTTAGTCTCCATGTGGGTTTGAATCTTTTGAGGTCTATGAATCAATTTCCATTTTTATTTGATTATGAAAGGGAAAGGTATATTGATTATTTTTGCTGTTTTTGTTTGCAGGAACTTTTTGCCCTAGTCCATGGTTAATTTTTGTAAAAGTTAAATGGGGTGCAAAGAAACAGATCTCTTCAGTTCTGATTTTCTTCCTAAAAATCTATCAATCTCTCTCTTTTTTTATTGAACTAACACTCTTTCCCCCACATTACTAAGCTCCCATTTGCAGGATAGGTCTCCCTGGGCTGCGGAACACTTTCTTCCATTTTCTCCTCATTGCCAGTGGGTTTGGAAGTCTTGCATATTTCAGTGTCCTTTCCAGGAGGACACATTCCAGAGGAAGGCAGCACACAAAAAGTCATCAAAAGGGGTTGGAGAGAGGAGAAGGTAATCTAGTTCAGGGGCACAATGGAGCTGCCAGAGATAGGTCAGCACTCGAGAGGCTTCCAAGGAACGTGTGGGAGAGAAGAGGTGTTAGACTGGTTACCAAAGGGAAGGTCTCCAGAGTTATCGTGATGTGACCTCAGTGTTGGATGCCTGTGAATGCTGGACAGTCTACCAGCACCATGCCAGGAAACAGAATCGCTTCCATTTCAGTGGTCTTAGGGAGATTCTGAAGGTCACCTGGCAGGATAAGGTTCAAGGCACTGAGGTCCTTCCTCTAGTTAGACTGCCAAGCATCCACACTCTACTGCAGAGAATACAACTCTGATGGGCTGGACATGTTCAAATGCCAAAAGCCTGTTTGCCTAAGACTACTTCATGGAGAAAGCATGCAAGGAAGGCACTCAAAGGGTGGTTAGAAGTGGTAAAAGGACACTTCCAAGGTCTCTCTGAAGAATTTCATAATCAACTGTGAGATAAGGGAGACATTGGCAAAGGACCCCCTTCGTGCATATCTGCAGATAATTTGCTGTGTTAGCAAAGCAGAATTGTAGTAGCTCAAAAGAATGGTGAGATGCACACATTTAGAGCATTCTCCACCCCAAATGTTCACCAGGACTATTTCTGCCCAACCCATGGCAGAGCCTTCTGGGTTCTGTTAATCTGACCAGCAGTCATAAAGGGAAGGCATAAGATGTTTTGGCCATGGCAAGTCAAGCCCTCAGTGTAACAAAAGATAATTCTCTTGCACTGGCTGCATAGACTCACATCTCTCAGTTCAGCCCAGCTTGTAATTAGTGTGTCTTAGGAATCCTTTCCATGTTTTATTTGGATAAGACTTTGCTTCACTTTTTCAGGAAATAAACTAGATCTTTTCTTTTTCTTTCCTCTCTTTTCCATAACCAGACAGAAGTTCCTGCCCCTCCCCAGAATACCCATAATTGCCGGTTTCTCACACATTCCTCACAGAATTTGTTTATAATATACTACTTTTATCGGTTCTGAAAAGGAAGGCATTTCCCATCATCTCCTCTCCTTCTCCTCCCCCAAGTCCTCTGCCTCACAGTTATAATGCATACTTTTACACAGATGCCATAGGAGGCACATTCCTTTCTCAACTTTATTCCGACCTTTCTCAACTTTATTCCGACTGATAAATCAAATGCTTTTCCCAGTATTCCATTGGACTCAGTTACTATGGTTCAAGTGTTGTCTCTGACAGTCATGAAGGGTACAAGCATGGAGTAAATCCCCTTTTTGTGCTTCAGTTTGCTCCTCTGACTTGATGGTTAGACTACAAGAATTCTGGAGGCTCCTTCAGCTCTAAATCTTCTGACTTTTCATGGTTTAGGAGTGGGTGACATTCCAGGATGTGGCTGTGGACTTCACCCCAGAGGAGTGGGGCCTCCTGGACCCTCCACAGAAAAAGCTGTACAAGGAGGTCATGCTGGAGAATGCCCAGAACCTGCTCTCCCTGGGTAAGGACACTTCCCCTGGCCACTCTGAATCTGCAATTAAAGGGAATATCTTCATTCCTGAGTGTGCTGCCTTTGAAGCATTTATCAATTCCTAGAAAGGGAAAAGTGCTGGGCTCCTGTGTCCCTTAGACAGGGACCTCCTGTTACCTGGTTTCGCTATAAAAGGTCAGTACATTGTGTGAAGATAACCTGGAGGTTGCCTGGTTGCTTCTGAAGCTGTCTCTTGCCAATTCTTGAAGTTCCGGATCAGTATTAGAGCCTCAGGAGTGGAAGTATTCCCACTTATGTAGTCCATTCTGTCCCTGGACATGACTTTTGTCTGCCTGCACCCCTCCCTCTTTGGGGGGGGCCAAGTTTTCAGGACATTCTTCTCTGTGAGAAGCCTCAGTGTGTAGCTCCCAGCTATACCTGGTAGGGCACATTAGTCCTTCTTCCTTTGCTTTGTCCCAAATTCCAGCCCAGATGGTGGGAAAGCAAGGAAGGGAATAAGCATTTTTGTTCAATTGCTGTTCACCAGCTGTTGTATAAGTGCTTTCTTTACATTATGATGTCATTAAGTGACATTATTATCCCCATTTGACAATTGAGAAAACTGCAACAGTGTGTTCAGAGGGCTGGATTTATACCCTCAGCTTCCTGACTCCAGGTGCTGGGCTCTCTCTGCTGCACTCCAAGCTGCCTCTTCTAGGTAATAGAAATTATGCAATGAGCCCATCCTCCTATGGAAAAGGCGTACCAAGTCTAGGTTTTTTTAAATTCCAGTTAAGCTCCATGATCTTCTCGCCACCTCTCCCCAAACATCCCAAACTAAATGCTGTAGAAACCTTGCTTCAGGACTTCTGGGAACCCTCCTGTGCCCTTTGCTTGCAAGCCCCTGTAACTGACAGGAATAACAGACTGGCCCTGAATCAGAATTTGGGCTAACTGAGGGTCACTGAGTTCCCCAGCAGGAGAATCTCACCAGAAGAGGCAAAGGCTCCCCAAGGTTTTTATAGGTTTCAGAGAGTGGGGAGTAGGGAGGGAACAGGACCAAAGCTGATTCATCAGGGTCCCTTTTGCTGCAGTTCAAGGGTGATCTGCCCACTCTTCTTTGGGTGACTTGCTTTACAAGCCTTAATGGGAGAATGAGCCAGATCTGTGCTAACATGATGGAGTGATTCTCAGAATGGAGCAGCTTTGCATAGACACTCTTTCCCCTAAAGAGAACTAAATTCCAAGGTCTTCTCCCTCCTCATCCCTCATTCCCCATGCCCAGGGCTGCCAGTTCCCAGAGAAGATGTGATCTCTTATTTTGAGGAAAGGGAAGCCCCATGGCTGCTGGAGCCAGAAGGCCTGAGGAGCTGCTCTCCAGGTGAGTGAGGGGAAAGCAGGTATGGGAGAGCTGGGATTACAGGAGCCTTGTGGGTGTGGGGGTGAAGCAAGTACTAGATTTGGGGCAAGGAAGGTCTGACTTGGAATTCTTTTCCATACACTTTTTACCAGTGGGATCCTGGGCAAGTCACTGAAGCACTGGGTCTCAGTTTCCTCATCTGTAAAATGAGGGAGTTGGATCCCATGGCAATTAAGCTCCCACTGATAAATCTCTGGTTTTATAAACAAGATGCTGTTTGGAGTTTGGGGGCAGGAACTCCCCTGAAAGTGCAAAAAGGGCTTAGGCTTTCTAATATGTGATTTTTCTTAGACCTTCTTCAAGTCAGTGAGCATTTATCAAGTGTCAGACCCTTTGGTAAGCACCAGGGCTATAAAGAGATACCAGGAACATCCCCTGCTCTCCTGGATCTCACAGACAATGACACTGTAGAAATCTGTTGTGGACAGGACGAATTGGAGCTCATTGAGAGAGGGAAGGGACAAAAGTGAAGGAGGACCAGAAAACCTTATTATGGAAGGTGGGATCTATTTGCAGATTTGGGGAAACCTGGGCAAGCATTCTAGGCATGGGGATGGTGAGGAATGCCCACAGAGTCAGGAAGTGGAGTGTCCTGTTCACAGAACAGAAGGCCGTCCCATACCACTGAAATATAGCATGTTCAGGGGTCCCATAAGGTGAAGGAAGATGAGAAGAGTAGGAGAAGGGTAGATGGGGAAGGGGTAGGTGATTAACATCCCAAGAGAGGATTTTATATTTGATCCTTTTGCCAGGGTGCCACAGGAGGCTGTCGAGTACATGGTGACATGGTCACTCCAGAACTTTAGGAAGGTGAACTTTGACAAGTGTGTGGAGGAATGACTGGAGTAGGGGGAGACTTGAGGCAGCTGGAGCAACCAGCAGGTTCTTGGAATACCTCAGGTGTGAGGTGACTGGGTTCTGAACCAAGACAGTGGCCATATTGGGGGAGAAGGGCATGTATAGGAGAGATGTTGCTAAGGTGGAATCGCAGGACTTTGCAGCAGATTGAAAGTGGGCATCAGGAGTGTGAATGTGTGAGAGTCAGTGAGGTGTGCATAAAACTCCATTTGTGAGCCTGCAGGATTGGAAGGAGAGAGGGAAGATGGGAGGGTTGGGGGAGAGCAAATGAGTTTAGTTTGGTGAACCAGGAGATAAGTGTAGGGCATGCTCAGGGAGCACTGGGACCTCTAGTATGATGGCTGCTGAGCCCTTTCAAGGCTGCTTCCTACCCCTGGTGTCTGCCTGCTCCACCCAACTCTCACCTGGGCTCCAAGAAGCTTTTGCATGTGCAAGGGGCCACACCCCAGTAAACCTTTTCAGCAGATGGACTCACCATGGTTGAGGGTTACCAAGGGCTCTCAAAACCATAGGCATACCTCAGAGATGTTGTGGGTTTGGTTCCAGAGCCGTGAAGAAAGTGAATTTAGAAATAAAGCAAGTCACATACACTGTTTTTGTTTCCCAGTGCATATAAAGGTTATGTTTACACTATATTAGTGTCTATTACATTTGCAGTATCATATTGTCTAAGATATCAATGTACATGCCATAATTGGAAAATACTTTATTGCTATAAAAATCTAACCATCATCAGAGTTTTCCTGGAGTGACAATCTTTTTGCTGGTGGAAGCTCTGGCCCAATGTTGATAGCTGCTGCCTAATCAACCTGGTAGTTCTTCAAGGTTGGAAGTGACTATCAATTTCTTAAAATAAGGTGATGGTGAAATTTTCCATATGGATTGATGGTTCTTTTCACTTGAACACTTAGAATCCATCATGGAATCATTAATTGATCCGATTTCAATATCATTATGTCTTAGGGAACAGGAAGACCCAAAGAGAAGGAGAAAATGAATCAACATGCAATAATAAAGTAAATGTCTTTAACAATGAAAGAAAAGGGGGTAGCTAGGTGGTGCAGTGAATAGATCAACAACCCTGGAGTCAGGAGGACCTGAATTCACATCTGGACTCAGACACTTAACACAGTAACTAGCCATGTGACCTTGGTCAAGTCACTTAACCCCAATTGCCCTTGAAAAAGAAAACAAAAAACAAAACAATAAAACAAAGGAAGTTCAGTGGTGAAAGGCCATCTAGTACCCTGGACAGAGCAGGCCCACTTCCAGGGTTGGAGGTCTAGTTTCAACTGAAGGAATGTTGTGCAGGTCACTCAGCCATTCAGCCGTTCTGAGCTCATGGCATGACTTGTGAATGTAAATAGAATGTTGGTCCTGCCATTTTCACAGGTATTTGCAAGAATTGTGATTGTGTATGAAACTCTTTGTAAGTCAAGTTATCCTGCAGATGTGAGCTAATGGCATTTTTTTAAGGGGGGAGGGCAGGGCAATTGGGGTTAAGTGACTTGCCCAAGGTCACACAGTTATTTTTTTGTGTTAAGTGTCTGAGGCCGGAATTTGAACTCAGGTCCTCCTGACTCCAGAGATATTGCTGCTCCACCAAGCCACACCCCTAATGGCGTTTTTAAATGACTGATTCTGTACATTGAACTTTGAAAACTTCTCTTAGCCTGGGATAGCAAGGTACAGATCAGTTAATTTTGTTATCCTAATGGAGAGAAGGCATTATAATTTATGTGCGTGTAAATATGTCTCTGTATATGTTTTATTGGGTTTTTTTCCAGAAGAAGAGATTAGACCAGAAAAGCAAGAGACTACTTCAAAGCTAAGCATTTCTGTGGAAGAAACTCACAAACAAAGTTTCATGAGGGATGGTCCTTATGACATCACTGGGAGACAAATCTGTGTCAGACTTCACAGAATCCACACAGGGAAGAAACCTTATGATTGTCATCGTTTTGGGAAAGACCTGAATCAACAGTCATCCATTATTTACCATCACAAACTTCATACTGGAGAAAAACCACTTAAGGGTCCTGAATGTGGTGAATCTTTTAGTGAACACTTGTCCTTCCTTGTACATCAGAGAATTCACAGTGGAAAGAAGCCATATCAATATATTCAGTGTGGAAAGACTTTCACACACAGCTCCAGTCTTACTACACATCAGAGAATCCACACTGAAAAGAAACTTTATGAATGTGATCAATGTGGAAAGGCTTTCAATTATCATTCCAGTCTTGCTCTACATCAGAGAATTCACACTAGAGAGAAACTTTATGAATGTGATCAGTGTGGAAAGGCTTTCAGATATAAAAGCTGTCTTGCTACACATCAGAGAATTCACACTGGAGAGAAACCCTATCAGTGTTATCAGTGTGAAAAAACTTTCACACAGAGCTCCAGTCTTGCTACACATCAGAGAATCCACACTGAAAAGAAACTTTATGAATGTGATCAATGTCGAAAGGCTTTCAATTACCATTCCAGTCTTGCTCTACATCAGAGAATTCACACTGGAGAGAAACTTTATGAATGTGATCAATGTGGAAAGGCTTTCTGTCGTGGCTCCACTCTTGCTGTACATCAGAGAATCCACACTGGAGAGAAACCTTATGAATGTGATCAGTGTGGAAAGGCTTTCACACAGAGCTCCAGTCTTGCTAAACATCAGAGAATCCACACTGGAGAGAAACCTTATGAATGTGATCAATGTGGAAAGGCATTCTCATTGAGGACCTATCTTGCTACACATCAGAGAGTCCATAGTGGAGAGAAACCTTATGAATGTGATCAGTGTGGAAAGGCTTTCAGTTACCACTCCAATCTTGCTGCACATCAGAGAATTCATACTGGAGAAAAAGTTTGTGAATGTGATCAATGTGGAAAGGCTTTCAGATGTAAAAGCCATCTTGCTAAACATCAGAGAATCCACACTAAAAAGAAACCTTACAAATGTGAACCATGCGGAAAGGCTTTCAGTTACTACTCCAAGCTTGCTGTACATCAGAGAATGCACACTGGAGAGAAACCTTATGAATGTGATCAATGTGGAAAGGCTTTCTCACAGAGGGGCAGTCTTGTTGTACATCAGAGAATCCACAGTGGAGAGAAACCTTATGAATGTGATCAATGTGGAAAGGCTTTCAGTTGCCACTCCCATCTTGCTACACATCAGAGAATTCACACTGGAGAGAAACTTTATGAATGTGATCAATGTGGAAAGGCTTTCTGTCGAGGCTCCACTCTTGCTGTACATCAGAGAATCCACACTGGAGAGAAACCTTATGAATGTGATCAATGTGGAAAGGCTTTCTGTCGAGGCTCCACTCTTGCTGTACATCAGAGAATCCACACTGGAGAGAAACCTTATGAATGTAAGCAATGCGGAAAAACATTTAACGACAAGTCCCATTTTAATTATCATCGGAGAATTCACACTGGAGAGAAATCTCATGAATGTAATCAATGTGGAAAGATTTTCAGTGGCCGCTCCTCTCTTGCTGTACATCACAGAATCCACACTGGAGAAAAACCTTATGAATGTGATCAATGTGGAAAGGCTTTCAGTTACCACTCCAGTCTTACTGCACATCAGAGAATTCACAGTGCAGAGAAACATTATGAATGTGATCAATGTGGAATGGCTTTCAGATATGAAAGACATCTTGCTACACATCAGAGAATCCACACTGAAAAGAAACCTTATGAATGTAATCAGTGTGGAAAGGTTTTCAGTTACCAATACAATCTTGCTGTGCATCAGAGAATCCACACTGGAGAGAAACCTTATGGATGTGATCAATGTTGAAAGGCTTTTAGTCAAAATACTAGTGTTGCAGCACATCAGAGAGTACACACTGGAGAGAAACCTCATGAGTGTCTAGAATGTTCTAAAGCTTTTAATGGGCTTGCTTCCTTTCCTAAGCACCAGAGAATGCATTAATAAAGGATAAGACTCATTAATGTGATCACCTTGGAAAATCATTCAGGCTACAATCATTCCCTTTTTATCATCAGTGATTTGAAGATAGAAATTTCATGCTTTTGTTGATTGTGGAAAGCTGTACAAATGGAGGTCAGAGCTTGGTAGACATCAGAAAATTCATCTTGGGCACAAGTGCAATATGGGCTCAATGTGGGAGGGTCTTCAGCCATAGATCTCCCCTTCCTTTTCTTTAAGGATTCTTTGTGCTGAGAAGACTAATGAATATGCTCGATGAGATCCTGCCATTCCCTGGAAAATGGAGGTCAGTAGGCATCACACCTGGCTGCCTGGTGGGACTCATCTTTCTCCTTTACTAACATACATGGATGTTCTATCCTTGAGGCTGTCCATGGCACACAATGTAGCATGGGAAGGGACCTCAGTGACCCCTGGTCTTCCACATCCCCAAAGTGAATTTCCACTAGGAGCCAGAAGGGGTCAGCCAGCCCCTCCAGAGCTCCCTGCACATCTTGAAGCAGTACCCCCCACCTGGGGACAGCTGTCATTGTTAGGAGGGGTTTAGTTGGACTTTAGGGGAGACTTTTTAAAATTAGGCTTAAGTTGGTTTCTCTATAAAATCCTTGCTTGGTTTTCCTCTCTGAAGACCAAGCAAATAAGTTCAAATATGAGCCCTTCTTCATATGTTTGCCCTCCAATTTCCGATAATTAGCTGGACAGTTTCATACTTTTAGCATCATCTTCTCATTCCTGTTCTTGCTTCCATCATCTCTACATTTTGTTTTCTGAACTAAATTTGGTGGTGAGCTCCCTCTAACTCCATATTGCTCTCAGGGAACAATAGTCTTATCTTGTTATTGAAGTTATTTTCCTTTGTGTCTTCAGGATTAGCTACTTGAATGTCATGTTTGTTCTTGGACTAAGTTCCTCTCCAGAATATGAGGCCCTGAAGTCTATCTGTCCTTTCCCTGAGCCCTTTACCACATCTCTGGTGCCTGTCAGCCTATCCCCAGATATCCCCTCATCTGTGCCACATTCTAGAAGGGCTGGTCACTTCCCTTCAGGGCCCTATCATTTCCAAATCCACATCAATAGCCTTCCTTTTTGGTGAGAATCTAATACAGAATGGTATTTCCACCTGTAGGTTCCCATCCCCTTTGAAAGATTATTTTCTTTTGAAAACCATTTGATCTGTTTTTGACTCCTGCTGTTGATAGAAATAGGAGGAAAGCTGGAGAGACGGAAAAACAAAAGGAGACCTAACAGAATTTTCCCAGCATCACTTCCTCCTGTACCTGTTCTTGACTTTGTTCCTAGTCTTTGCAGGACCAGCAGGTGCTTCCTCCTTGGATAGTTTCGGTGCCCTGTTGCTTAAATGGTTTTATCCTTTCCACCAACTAATGCCAAAAACCTGGCAAGAATCAAAGAGGTTTTATTTTACCCAGAATGTGGTAAAACCCACCTGACCTTAGAGCATTCACAATTCAGCTTGCAGTGTTTATACAATACTGGAGACAAATGAAACATGGTGCCTATTCAATGTTGTGTATCCAGTTATATCAGCACCAAAAGGTGTACCTGTTAAGGCCCTTGTATACCTTCAATTAAGGTGGGTAAAGGAGGAATGGGTCCTGTTTAGTATAGCTAGCTACCATAAATCCAAGGAAACTATTGTTCATGGGAGATAATGGACAAAGGGCATTACAGGGAATGTTGGGAGTCTTTTTATAAAACCATTTTGAAGACTGTAGAACTTGAAGTAAAAAAGTTTTTACAGCTGGTCCTGAGGTTCATGCAGGGGTCATATAAAAGAAAAGATAGGCTATGGAACAAAATGGAGTGTAAAGAGAATGGGAATTTGATGACCTCCCCTGCTTTGAAAGTAAACTCTGCCCCCTAATGAGGCTGAATTTAATAACATGAAGCTTACGATGGAGGGAATTTGGTAAAGGGTGGAGCAGAGCCCACAGGAACCTTCACTACTATGAAGATAAGCTCTGCCACCTAATAGACTGAATGTAGTCACATGGAGCCTGTGCTGGGAGGAGTTTGCTGAAGGGAAGTAGAGCCCACAGGAAGTTGGGAATCAGAGCTAGGGGGATGGTAGGGTAGAGAGGATGCTCAGGCAAGGAGTCAGCCTCATGAGTAGCTATTGGTCTTGTATTGGTTTATGGGAAGTCTGAAGGATGTTGTGGCTCTCAGTGTTATTATGGCTTGTGAATATCTTTGATACTATGATGGAAATTGGCTTACTGGTTTTGGGATTCGATTTTCTGGTGTCTAAATAAATGCTTCATTTCTATGCTCTATCTGGAGGGTTTGGTATATTTTGGGAGCAAACCATGCAATACGTATAGTCACTGTCCTCATTGCAGTCGTGGGTGCTATAAATATTGCCTTGGTGCTATATGGAATCGGTCATGTTCTCCTGGAAATTTACTTTAAACACTCCAGATATATGCTGGAGCCAGCTTGAACCAGCTGGGGAGGCCTGGTTGTTAAATGTTTCATGTGAACATCTAATTCAAAGAAATCAAGAAAAGCTGCAAGTCAGATCTTGATGGCTTTGTGGATTTTCTATACATACAAAAGTGATGATCTCAATGAACAGAAAATGGAAAAACATGTTTTTTTCTTCCAGACTCCAATTGTGAAACCTTTACTAGCCAACCATTGCCTGGCTCTCTTTTCAGTTTCTTTGCAATAAGGATCCCAACAAACCTCCTTCCTCCATCGTGAGATCATCATCATCATCAGGAAATCCAGTAATCCCTTTTGCTGTGTTCAAGATAAAATGGGATGCAGTAGGTAGAAGTAATGGGGGTTGGGTACTGATACCCCACTACCCAAAACAAATGGGAAAAGAGTTAAAGGTAAAAATGGTACTGAGAGAATGATTAGAAATAAATCTAGGCCCAGAGGCCAAGAAGGTCAGCTTGTGAGAATAGTAGTAAAGGAAAAATGAAAAACAGCTCTAAAAGAAAGACCCAGTCAGTCCACAAGTGTTTGTGAAGAGCCTCCTATGCTCCATGCCCTCTATTTGGTCTGAAGAATCAAATAAACTTGACTCAGATGAGTTTGTATACTAATGGAAGAGAAAACAATTGCTTAAATAAGTACATAAAACTAGAAATAACAGTTTAACTGAATTAGCTAAAATAATGCAAAGGGACAAAATACAGGGTGACTTAGGGAGGATGGTACCAGCAGGTGGAGACAGAAGGTATGACCCCCAAGGAAAAGATAGCCCATGACCTGTGTCTTATGGGATGAGAGGGATTCGAAGGTGAAGGGAAGGATAAAGTTCAAGGCAAGGGGGTCAGGTGGTGCCCAGAATCAGAATCCTCTGTATGAGAAACAGAAGGAGCAGGTAACTGGATCTCAAAAAAGAGGGGTGAAGGGTGTCTCATGTGACTGGAAAGAGACACTGGGGCCAGGTTGGGTAGGGATTCCAAACTTTAGGAGAGGGATTGTTATTTGATCCTAGAGGCAAGAAGGAGACACTGGGATTAGTCTGTACTTGAGGAAAATGAATTTGACAGGAATATGGAGGAGGGATTATGAGGGTAAAGACCTAAGGCTTGGCAAAGAATTAGGAAGGTGGAGTGGTAAGTGAAGAGATTAAGAGGTAATATAGGGGGCAGGCACACAGCTCAAGCAGTTAGGTATCTACAGGTAGTAGGCACCAAACCTGCAGGAAACTATCAAACTAGTGGGAAAGCCAAAAAGAATAAGAAGACAACCAGAAGCTGGGTAAATAGAGTCAGCCGTGCTTTTGGAGTCCATGAGCCAACTGAAACCGCATTGATTATTATTTCCCTTACTGCAAGTTGGTATCTCCTCTCAGCTAAATTGAATGTCATGCTTCTCCCAATGGTGTATCCAGGAATGAGCAGCATTACCATGGCATGTTCTTTTTTATGCAATTGTCCAATGTTCATCATTAGTTTAACTTAACTGGCTTATATTGAAGCCCCTCCCAGTCCTCTGATGGTAATAGGTGTTCAGTGTTTAAATTGATCAGTTTCCACATTCTAGGGAATCTTCTGCCCTCATATCTATTAATACCCTCGTTACAGAATTTGATTCATTTTTCCAATGGTCAAATTGATATGGGGTCTGTAATCCTGTTTGTGTAGTTCTTTAATCTGAGCTGGGGCTTGGCCAATTTCCTATTCTCCCCGAAGGTGTGACAAACTTGGATATAAGGATTCAGGAGGGGGTGTAGGGGGTGGTTCCTACTTCTGTATTCAGTCTAATATTAAGTACCTTTTTGCATTTCTCTTCTCTCTTAAGGGAAATTTATTTTTTCCCCATTGCCCTAAGTCACTTAACTGTGAAATCTTATCCAGCACCTCTTAAAGAGGGAACCCTATCTCCCCAATTAGTAGAGTCAGAATTGCGTGCTTATAAGCAGGAGGAGCTGTCTTTAGTATGATATTTCTATGAGAAACTACTACAGTGGTACTGTGTCTCCCATCATAATTCCTGTTTTCATTACCTCTTCCTTTAACTTTCTCATCTAGTCCCTAAACTAGTACCAGGGTGTATCTTCACTAGGCTAGATAGAGACAGTAGGATACTATCTGCTGCATCCATCTGCAGCTAAAGGTAAGGGATTACTTGCATTGTTACCTCTTTGCATATGGTAATCCCTAAAAGTTTTATGGTACCAAAGGATTCTGACTAGTAACTATGAATTTCAAACTATGTTATGTATCCCTAGTCCTCCAGCCCCTTCATCACTGATTCTCACCATCCAAGATACTAAGGATTCTCCCATTTTTGGGGGTGAATCAACTCAAAATATCTCCAACCTCTTGCTGAGTAAAATCCTCAACTATTTCCCTAAGCATTGTATGGACCCCTTGGTTCTTGTGCTTAAACTTCTGCATTCCTCCAAGCCCCTTCATCTAACTGTTTCATTCTCCTCCCATGCATCCTTCTGGCAGGTGTTTGGGCCCCAGTCAGACTTAGCCTGTGCAAGGGCTGCATGTACCCTCCTCTTGTTACCTTTTTGGTTCTTGTGAGCTAAATTAATAGCTGCCTTCTCTTCTACTGTATGAAACTTTCTAGCTTGCTCTTCTAAAGGAAAGCTTGACCATGGTAGCACAGAAAGCTTCTTACACAAACCAGCTAACTTCTCTTCCATCTGAACTTTTTTCCTCCAGTAATTTGTCTCTGTTTTTACACATAATAATACAGTAACTTGTTAGCGAGGCCCAGCTTCTCCTACACACCCCTGGCAGCTCTTTCCACAATTATATTGGTATTCCTTGCAAACATCTTTCTAAATCTCTGGGTCCTCCTTTCTGTAGCCTTGGCTCCTAGTTTTCACAGGGCCCTATGCTTTTAGCCCATTTACCCATAAGGTAAAATCTCACATCCATATTACTAAATGCAGTGCCAATGGAATTCCCAGTGGCTATAGTTCTCCACCCATTCAGCAAGCTCCTCCCATCATAGGTTCATAAGACTCAGACAAGTCACATGGCCTATTAGTGAATGGGACTGTTTCTTTTTTTTCTGTATCTGATTCCCCAGCATTCATGATAGTACCTTCCACATAGTAGCAACTTGAATGGTTATTGCTTATTGACTACCCAAACACTCTCCTCTGAGTGTCTGCCTCTTAAATGAGGTCATTCAAAGGGAGATGCCTCTCTTCCCAACTTACTTTCAGACATCTGGAACAGATGTCTACTACATATCTTAAACTCAATACATCCAAAAGGGAACTCATTGTCTTTCCCCCTCCACCCTTCTTGTTGCTATAGAGGGTAACACCCTACTTTGTGCCCCCCAAAACTCATAACCAAGATGTCATGCTTGACTCCTGTCTCTCCCCTCCCCCTCATCCAATCTGTTGGCAATACTGTCCATGTCACTAATACATCCCCTTCCCTGCTGATACGGCAACCACCCTAGTGCACACCTTTATCATCTCACCCCTGGACTATTACAACAGCCTGCTGGTGGCTCAGTCTGTTTCAAGATTCTCCCCATTCCAATGCACCCCCCATTTAGCTAACACAGGGATGTGCCACACTTCTCCCCCACTCAGTAACTCCAGGGCTCCCTATCACCTTAAGGATCAAGTACAAGACCCTCCTGCATTCAATGCCCATCATGACCTGGACATCACCTACTTTTTCAGTCTTCTTATATCTTACTTCCCACCTTTGGATCCCTTTGATCCAATAACACTGGCTTCCTGATTGTGCCAGCTAAAAGAGACATCCCATCTACACTTCTCATACATTTTCTCAAGATTCCCAACTTGGGTGGAATTCTCTCCATCCTCATTTCTGCCACATGGATGCCTTCAAGTCCCAACTAAAATCCCACCTTGACCAATCCCTTCCATCCCCTGTTCCTGTGCCTTCCCAATGGGCATCTCTCATGCTTGGAATGTCCTCCCCCTCACCTGGGCCTCCTGACTTCCTTCACATCTCAGCTGAAATCTCACCTGAAAACAAGCTTTTGCTGGTCCCTGAAACTGCTGGATTCAGCCCCCTCCTGCCCCATTTGCGCCTCCTGGCTTCTACTGCCTGCTTTCAACGTAGCTTCTCCTCTCCCTCATTTGCCCACGTGGTGAATGCCTTCCAGGTAAACCTGGAGCAATCCTTGCTCCCAGGCTTGGCTACTGGAAAAGCTCCCCGCCCCTAACTCTTTCTAGAGTCCCAATCACTTCCCAGTTGTCTGTGTCACCCTCCCCAGACCCCAAAGATCCTGCCTGCCCCCCACCCCCAGCTCCTGGGCTGATTCCCTATCAGATCCCAGGTAGCTGGCTCCCTCTGTCTGGGTTCCCTTAAGGGATTCCAGGCCCAAGCTCTTCCAGAGGGTCCCAGGAGTCTTCCCAGGTCCTTGTTAGACCCCAGGAGATAGTCCTCCCGCTTTCCTAGACTCAGTGTCCCCCTGGAGCCCTTCTGTCCCAGCAGTGTCCCTGAGCTCCCTGCCATGAGCTGGTCTAGAATGTCTTCCTCCTGGCCCCTACCTGGACACTGCCTCCCCGGGCCTCCTGTTTCCCTGCCCCATTTTCTTTCAGAGTCCTCAGGCCCCCTGCTGAATCCCAGACTGGATTTGGTCTCCCAGCCTCAGGCTTCCCCTGGTCATTCCCTGGTGGCTCCATCCCAGAGCCTTCCCCATCCCCAACTTTCCTAATTTTGCCTCCTCTCTAGATCAAGGAGTCAGTCTATTGTCTAGATAGTGTCTCAATGTGTTAGTTGGGAGAGGGGGTGCAGAGAAGGCAGAAGACCAAGTGGAGGGTGATCTCTGATTCAGGAACCATTGAGGCTCTGCCTGGTCTCATCCCACCTGGGATTCCAGGCCCCTTTTGCCCCTTGGAGGATATGGGAGGGAGTAATCTTCCTTTTCAGACCATCTTAATTTCCAAACCTGAACCCTACCTGCTGATTCCCTCCCTCTGTAGGTTGGGGTCTCTCCTCTGAGGGCAGGCCCAGGGCTTTGTAACTCATCTGGGACCTCTCTCTTTGTAATTCTATGTAGGCCAGCATCCAGCCTAGGAAGAGAAGGCACAGTCTCCCCCTCTAGAATCCTTGTCCCTCCCCAGCTCAGCCTGTAAAGGACCAACATCAGCCCAAGGAGAGATCCTAGAACCAGAAAGAATGGTTCCTGGGAGCCAGAGACCCCCATCCCAGGTGAATGCAGTCCATCCACAAACCTGACTGTCATCAGCCTAGAGAGCCAAGGAAGCTTCATCCTGTTAGAGGGAGGTTGACCTCTGCAGGGCTATCAGCAGAGCAGAAATTTTCCTCCTGGTGCCGCTCATGTCCTCCTGCCTCAGGCCACACAAGTCTTCCCAGGTCTCTCTGGGTCCCTCTCATTTCCCATTTTTTGGGTCAAGTCCATAAGCATTTAGAATGTGGTTCTGATGAGGGAAGGGTAATAGGTTCTACCAGGGACCTTGATCACTATCAGTGACCAGAAACCCTGCAATTTAGTCTGGAAAGAATTCACCAGGCTCAAACAAGCTTGGAAGCTGAGATTGTAAGAGTTTATTGTTACATTGCACAGCACAGCAGGCAAGGGTTCTTATGGAACCTGCAACCTTGCAGAAATCACAGATAAAGTTTTAAGGAGTCAAGACTGTAAATCAGGTATCAATTATGCTAACTAGGTGAGTAAGGTTGGAATCAGGGAGGAGTTAGTGCTTAAAGGAACACGTACTTTTAATATCAATTGCACAGGCCTATTGCCCATAATTCACTGGGAAGTAGCCCAAGGTGGGGCTCCCTGGAGGTGTGGTTTTAGGCCTGAAAAGTACTAAGTCAGCCAGTGGTCAGGGCCAACTGAGGAGTGCCCAGTCTGCCCCCCATCAATGTCATGTTTGACAAGATGGATGTTGGAAACCAAGGCTAATGGAGACTCAGTATGGGTATAATTGGCTAAGGAGTTAACCTATAGATAGGGCACTGAAGGATTCATGGTTCAGCTGGCCACTCTACTAAGGGAGATAACATTTGCCTAAGCTAAAATGTTTATAGATGGTTTAGTGAAGGATTCATAGGTAGCTTGTTATTGTTCCAAGCAGAGATAAACAGTTTGTGAGTTGTTGCTGGGCAGAGTGCAGGAGGGGGAAGGGGCAGAGTTAATGCTTTGAGACTGGGGAGGGGGTAGTGTGATTTTACCGACATAGATCCCAAGCACCCCATTTACAAACTGATGTTACAGATTGACATTACAGACAGACTGATATTACATAGCTCATAAAGGGTTTTAAAAGTCAAATTAGAGAGGAAGGTAAACTATTTTAAAATTACAACAACTCCTGCCCTCCAGGAGCTCACAGTCTAATGGGGAGAAAACATGTCAGCAGTTGTATCCAAACAAGCTCTCTTCAGTATGGATGGGACCTATACTAGCAGTGCTGGCTTTCAGAAGGCAGAAATGTAGAGGGCCAATGTGAGCCAATCTAGTCATGGGTAGAGTCTGTGTCAGGATTTCCCTGGACCTCGCTCCCCATGTGGGCTAATTATGGCTTGGGGTGTTGGCTCACCATCTTTTCATTACTAGCAAGGAAACAGGGAATGATTACGGAGAAGTGACCCCCAAAGATTGCACAGCTGCCAATAATTAAGTACAAGCTGGTTCATCATTTTTTTCCATGACAAAACTGGTTGCAACCGCCTTTGTTAAAAAAAAAACCCTTGCCCCAGAATAAATAAATGGACTACCCAGATAGTTCCTGCCTGGCTGCCATCATCATTTCATTCCCACTGTCTCTCCTTGGGCCAGTGCTGCCATCTGTAATAGAAATGCAGATTTGAAGATCTTCCCTGCCCCTAGGCCCTTTGATTGGCTTAAGAGACTCTGAAAACTTTCCTTGATTTGAAAATATACTCTGCCTCCTAATAGGCTGTATGTGGTCACATGGAGCCTGTGGTAGGAGGCTTGGTTTTCAGGAATGCCCACACCTTGATGCTGTGTGATTGGGCAGTGGGTCAAGAGGGTGGTTACATTCTCTGAACCAGGAGAAGGCTATATAAACCCTGATGAGAGGCTTTGCTTTGGGGCTCACTTTGAGAAGTGTTGTGTGACTTGACCAGATGAGACTCTGGGAAGCCGTTGAGATTCTGGCTGCCCCCGCCCTTTGAAAACCCAGATGTTGATGCTTCCCTCTCTGGTAACTGTGATTTGGTATTGATATAATGGCTGGACAGTTTAGAAGCCTGTCTGTTTGATCTGTCTGTATACTCTTGAAGTTTGGGGTGCTGACCTTTTCCCCCTGAACTAGGTAATATGTTTGTTTGATTAAAGTAAGCTTGTTAACCCATTTTGAGTTGCTTTCCTTTTGAAAAGCAGATATAAGAACCTGTGTTGGCAGCCACCCTGGGAATGCTGGGGTGCTTGCTGCTACAGCATCACAGAAAAATCTCAGCTCTGAGAGAAGAAGGCAGTGAGATCTGAACTAGAGAGAAAGCAGAGAGGCTCCAGGGAAGGCAGAAATAGTTCAGCTGCAAAGGAAAAAGACAGCCCAATCTCAGCACAAGCCCCCTCTGGGAGGGTCCTTCCACCATCTGCCCATCCTCTGAGGCCCTATGATGGGCCCTTTCCTCCAATCACACCCAGGGTAGGAGTTCAGGACCCTGCCTGCCTCTCCTCCCCTAACCCTTGCCCTCCATCACATGGAATGCCTTGGCCACTGTGATGAGCCCTCCCCTGCCCTTGACCCCTCCCAGGCCTCCAGAAGGTAGAGTAATTTCTGCTCTAGGGAAGAAGGCAGCCTGATCTCAGCTCCAAGGAAACAAAGAAGAGATCTCACCTTCTAGGGAAGAAGGTACAGTGATTCCAGACTGAGCTTAGCTCCAAGAGGTCCCCCTCCCAGCCAACCCACTCTGGGAGGGTCCTCCTAGTCCCAAGAGCCTCACCCTGCCAAGTCTCTGAAGGCTCCAGTGTAAGCCCTTTCCTCCAGTCACGCCAGGACCTCAGGACCCTGTGTGCCTCTCCCTGCCAAGCCCTGTCCTCCATCACTTGAAATGTCTTGGCCACAGGGATGAGTCCTCTCCTGCCCTTGATCTCCAAACTCCACCCCAGGGCTCATATTTCACCTGGGCCAACCCTCCCTCCACCTCAGGTTGACCATCTCTAAGAGTTCCTCTTCCTTCATCCCTCTTCCTTCCCTCCCTCATGGAGCTCTGGGACTCAGCCTTCCTCTTCCTGAGCAGAAAGACTGCCTGGATAAAGCTTGAGCAGTAGTCTAACTGCAAGTAGTGGGTCCCACTATTTCAATGTTGGTGGAGTTGTGAACTGATCTAACGATTCTGGGGAGTAATTTGGAACTATGCCCAAAACTACACCCTTTGATCCAACAATACTGCTATATCTCAGAAGAGGTCTGTATCCGAAAGAGATAAAGAACAAAGGGAAAGGACCTATTTGTACAAAAATATTTATAGCAGCTCATTTTGTGGTAGCAAAGATTTTGTAATCAAAGAGATTTCCATCAACTGGGGAATGGCTGAACAAGCTATGGTATATGATTGTAATGAAATATTACTGTGCTATAAGAAATGACAAGCAGGATGAAAAACTTCAGAAAAACCTAGAAATCCTTTGATCTGATGCAAAGTGATGTGAACAGAACCAGGAGAACATCATACACAGTAACAGCAACATTGTACAGTGAAGAACTGTGAATGATTTAGCTATTCTCAGTAAAACAGTGATCCAAGACAATTCCACAGGACTAAACCTGAAGCAATAATTGATACTGATTGAATACAGCCTTAAGAAGGCTATTTTTCACTCTCATTTTTTTCCTTGTATTTGAACCTGCCTATACAAAATGATTAATATGGAAATATCTTATGTTATTTCACATGTATAACCTATATCTGTTTGCTTGCCAGCTCAGAGAGGGGGGAGAGAGGGAGTCAGGGTAGAATGTGGAACTCAAAACTTTAAATAAGTTTTTTTTAATTGAAAAAAATGCTGGGGGCGGAGTCAAGATGGCAGAGTAGAAACAGGACTTCTCTGTGGCTCCAGCCTCCACCTTCACCAATCCATGTAAAAGGGGACTCTGAACAAACCTTGGAGCTACAGAACCCAAAAAACGACACAGAGAAGCTAATCTCCTGCTGAGGACAGTCCAGTAGCCCTGCAGGGAGCAGCCAGCACAGTGCTTTGGGAGCCCACCCCAGTCAGAGGTTTTAGCCCTAGGGTGGGTCTGACCAGCAGCTGGCTGGAGGGACTCTAGAACACCAGCAACTGTGGCCGTTTTCAGAATTATAAGCACATAGATGCTAAGGACAAAGTGAGAGGTCAGTGCAGTATGGACTTTGGGACCAGTAGTGGGGAGGGTGTTGGCTTTTGCCCCCAGGTTGAGAAGCTGCTGAGGCACCTTGACATAGCCGGTGTCATGTTGTAGCTTCAGCTCCTGGCCTACAAACTGTAGGGGGATCCAGCAATCAGTCTGGGAGTAATCACTCTTGCTTTAACCTGCTTGGATCTGGATTATAGTCTAGGGTGGAGGTCCTGGGGTGTACAACCAGCTTGCCAGGGTGTGTGGAGGCTTCAGAGAGGGCATCCAACTAATACCTCCGGCAGCTGAGAAAACCCCAGCGTTTGGGACGGAAGCTCCCCTGTCTGGTGGCAGAGTCCTACTGTGGCAACAAGCCCAAAAGTCAAGTAATTGAATGGCAACTTACCTAGGCAAAGGAGACAAAATAAACAGAAAAATTCAACATTAGACTCCTGTTTGGGGGGCAAAAAGGATCAAAGCATGGAACAGGAGGAAGACAATGAAGTCAGAACTCCTGCACCAAAAGCTTCAAATGAAAATATGAACTGGTTACAGGCCATAGAGGACCTTAAGAAGCAGATAAGAGAAGTGGAGGAAAAATTGGGAAGAGAAATGAAAATGATGCAAGAAAATTATGAAAGGAGAGTCAACAGCCTAAGGAAAATGACACCCTAAAAAATAGACTAATTCAAATGGCAAAAGAGGCTGAAAAAAGCAATGAGGAGAGGAATGCCTTAAAAAGCCAAATTTGCCAGATGGAAAAAGAATCTCAAAAGCTCACTGAGAAGAATCTTTTCTTCAAATTTAGAATGGACCAAAGGGAAGCTAGTGACTTTATGAGAAATCAAGATGCTGTTAAACAGATCCAAATAAATGAAGGAATAGAAGGCAATGTGAAATATCTCATGGGAAAAAACACTGACCTGGAAAATAGATCCAGGAGAGATCATTTAAAAATTATTAGACTACCTGAAAGCCATGATCAAAGAAAGAACCTAGAAATCATCCTCCAAGATATTTTCAAGGAAAACTTCCCTGATGTTTTAGAACTAGAGGGCAAAGTAGAGGTTAAAGAATCCACCACTCATGGCCTGAAAAATATCTGAAAAAGAAAACTCCTAGGAATATTATAGCCAGATTTCCAGAATTCCCAGATCAAGGAGAGAATATTATAAGCAGCCAGGAAGAAACAATTTGCATATTGTGGAAACACAATCAGGATAACACAGGATCTGGCAGCTTTTACACTGAGGGATCACAGGGCTTGGAATATGATATTCTTGAGGTCAAAGGAGCTTGGATTAAAACCACAAATCACCTACCCAGCAAATCTGAGTATCATGTTTCAGGGGAAAATATGGTCATTCAGTGGATTAGAGGACTTTCAAGTATTTTTGAAGAAAAACCAGACTTAAACAGAAAATTTGACATTCAAATACAAGAAGCAAGAGAAGCATGAGAAGGTAAACAGGGAAAAGAAATCATAAGGAACTTATCAAAATTGAACTATTTACATTCCTACATGGAAAAATGATAATTATAACTGATGAAATTTTTCTCAGTATGAAAATAGTTGAAGGGAATAGAAATATATATATATATATAGTCTTTATTGGAGGGTATATAGGCATAAAATACATATGTAAATGTGTGTATATATGTTTACAGGTATACATAGATAGAGGGCACAGAACCAATTTAATAGGAAGGGATGATACTTAAAAGGTGAAATCAAGAGGTGAGAGAGGAATATAATGAGAGGAGATGGGGAGAGACGGAATGGGGCAAACTATCTCATATAGAAGAGGCAAGGGAAAATGGGTACAATGGAGGGGAAGAACAGGAAAGCATAAGGGAATGTGTCAACCTTATAATCATTGAATTTGGCTCAGGGAGGAAACGACATACACACTAAATAGGGTATCTCACCCTACAGGAGAGTAGGGGGAGGGGATGAGGGGGGATGATAGAAGGGAGGGCAGGTTGGGGTGGAGGGAAGTAGGAAGCACACACTTTCAAAATAGGACAGGACCAAAGTAGAGAATAGAACAAGTGGGAGGTGGGATAGGAGGGAGGGAAATATAGTCAGTCTTCTACAATATATCCACTATGGTAATGTTTTGCATTAGCTACATATGTACAACCTATATTGAATTGCTTATCTTCCCAGTAAGGGTGGGTGACAAGGGAGGAGGGGAATGTATTTGGAATTCAAGGTTTTAAAACCAAATGTTTAAATATATATACTATTATTAACACTATTTTACATTTAAGTGGGAAATAAGAGGAGGGATACCCTAGGAGACTGCTGTTTGGGGAGGTAAATAGGGGAAAAACAGGGAGAAAATTTGTAACACAAAAACTGGTGGAAACAAATGAAGTCAAACAGAAGTTAATGAAGCATTAAAAAAAAAAACAAAATGACACACAATACCTTCAAAAAATAAAAGAAAAATGCTTATGATTGAATATGTTTAACCCACATCAAATTGCTTACTGTCTCTGGGAGGGCAAGGAGAAGGGAGGGAGAGAAGATTGTTGAACTCAACACATTTTTTTAATGCATGTTTAATTTTTTTTTACATGTAAGGGGGGAGGGGGGAACAGAATATAAAAAATAGTTCCAAAAGAAAAATATATGTCATTCTTCATGGGGAAAAAAAAGTAGCAGGCCCTGTACTTTGAGGCAGATGACCTTCAGGAAATTGGGATTCTATATGCCAGCTGCAACTGTAAATGCAGATTTGATTGAACTGAATTTCTTCTAATCTCCATCAGAATGTGTGTTCATTTAAAGTCTGCTATGTTCTCCCAAAGCAATAATTAGGATGTTTGACCCTCACTGGGTAGATCAGACCTTAATTCAGAATACAGTTAAAATTTGGCATTCAGGAGATATGTTTAGGAATTGTAAGAACAAGAATTAAAGGTAATTGGACCAGAATTCCTCTATTGTACTGTCTGAATGCAAGCAGTCTTGAGTGTCTAATGGACAGAAGGATAAAGTGACATTTCTATGGAAAATAATTCAGGAATGCATCAGTGTTATTTCACTGGCAATTTTCTTTCGTGTTTTAAATCTGTAACCTTGTTTATCTTATCTTTAATATTAACCTTATTATCCTTCTAATTTTTCTTGTATTGGGATTTTGGGGAAAGCATAGTATAAAAATGCTCATTTGAAAAACTATTCTTAGAGGGTTATGGGACTGTATCCTTAGAAAATCAACTACTTTTTTGATGTAGATGCTCTGAAATTATGAATTAAGTTGTGAGAGAGGGTGGTTACAATGTGTAAACAATGGTAAGTGGTTGATTGGGTATATTTTACTATAAAATGAATAATAATAAAAATGTACTCTTTGAAAAAGTACAAAAGACCCTGTAAATTCTCCCTATCTATGAAGTTCTTTGGCGACTTATCAAGTAAGGACCTTGAGACCTTCTGTTTGGGCAAGGTCATGGAATCTTAATAGCCCTGGAGGAGAAGCTGCTGAAAGAAGGGTGTCCAACTGAAGGGATGAAGTGATTCCCTGAGTAACTGAGATCTCTCCCAGCTGAAGGGGGTGGGGAGTGGGGGAGAGAGTCAGTGGAAAGGGTTGTAAGTAGAAGCCAGAGCAGCGCGGGGGCCTGACTGAGACCTACCTCAGACCACACCCACAGGAGCCAGAGAGATGTTGGCTGCAGGGGAAGGAGGCTTCACAAGTCTGGTTACAGTTTGTTTTCTATATAGAAGTGATTTCTTCTGATGCACTGTCTGACCACTGACAATGAAAAGTATAAAATCTCACTTGAATACTATATATTGAAATGACATCTTTGAGCCACCTTAGTCTAAAGAAACCCGAGCCTTGAATCCCAGTGGGCCTCCTTCCTTGACTGGAGTAGATACTGTTAGATCTTGGAGTGCAGAAAAGAAGAGGATGCCTCAATGTGAATTCAAGAATGCTTTACCAGTCAGTAAACATTTATGAAGCACCTACTGTGTGCAGGCCAGCAAGCTGAGTGCTGAGGATACAAAGATGAAATTGCAGCTCACATTGCAATGGTTTAAGTCAAGAAACGTCTATTAAGCTCCTAGTGTAGCAGGACACATAGACTCTGGAGCTGCCACGAAGGGAAAATAAAACACAAGAGGTGCCAACTAGAAAACCATTTAAATACATGCAGACACAGAAACACACACATCCACATCCACACCTACACACAAACACACATCTACACACAGACATGCATGCATACACACATCTACACACACTCACACACATGTGGGGTATGGAGACCCTAACCCAAAACTGACTACTCCTGAGACTTCTCAAAGTGAAGGTAGAAAGTTTTATTAGAATCTCTCGAGAAGCAGGTGATCCTGTCTCTGGGAAATGCAGGGAGGGGAGGCCACCTTACACCTTAGAATACTGAACTTGCAACCTAGATGGGCCCTTATCTGGGCCCGAGTGTCCCAAGGCTGCTGTCTGCTTTCTGATTGGTCAAATCCACCTGTTGCTGCCAGCTTGTTTTATTCTAACATTATTTCATTTTTAGTATTATCTAGGAGTTCTCTGGGAACTGGGAATCCAACTTCTTCCAAAGGCTATTACTGCAACTCTTCCCAAGGCCCCTGTCTGCTGCTTTTTATCAGGAGTCTTGTTCAGCAATTCTTGCAGTTCTATAGAAACTTAACCCTTTGCTACCTCTCACACTACCATTCCTTTCCCCAAACTAAAAACACCTCTAATTTGGCCTCTAGTTAATCCAATCAATTGTATTAATACTCAATAGCTCTTATATTACTTTGAAATACACAATGACTTACATATATATGGGGAAACAATACTGAGCTTAGTAACTTCACTGCAAGTCATCACACACACACACACACACACACACACACACACACACACACACACATTTTCTTCTCTACTTTTGAGGTAACAGATTTTAGGAAGAAGTTACTAAGTCCTCATGCAGAGGAGAGAGTTGAATAGGGACCAGCTCCCAGAGCTTTGGGAAGCTGTAGCTCCCAGAGTTCAAACCCAGGAACGAGCAAATCTCAGCAGAGGCCAGCTGGCAGGCCCTTCCCAAATATAGCACACACAGGAGGCCCAAAAGTCCATCTCAGACAATCCCCTGCCTCACTCTCTGGACTGCTCCCTCCCCTGAATGTTTCTGGGCTCAGCACAACCTGCATGTCCAGATTAAGCAACAAAGCTGGTCTCAAAGCCTCACACAAACCCATTCTCTAAACTACAGCGGATGAGGTTTAAACAACTAAGTCCCATTTTCCTATAGGTTCTAAATATGCTTCCAGGAGAAAATGTCCACAAAGGCACAGGCTACACTGAAAGCTTCCTCCCAGAGTGGGCCGGCTCAGACCCTTTCCCAGGATTCCCAGGTGGTGTTTTCCACCAAAGTCCCAGAAATGAGGCCAGGCCAAAGTTGGGACTTTCTAGGTGTCAGAAAGAGCCTCAAGCCTCAAGCCTTCCCACAGTGAGTTCTTTACAAGGCTCCTCTCCACTAAGACTTGTCTGATGGGCCAAACTCAACTAAAGGTTGGTCAAACGCTGTCCCACATCCATTAAGCTTATGGGGAATACGATCAACTTTAACTTATGTGATGGAATGTCTGCCCTAGGTGAGGCCTTCTCAGCTGCCTTCCTTCTGGGGTTTTACTGGTGCATTTTGTTTTTCTACCAGAGGGACTTGTTGGGTCTAATTCCCCCATCCTGAAACTGGAGGGAAATTAGAACAGCTTTATTAGGAGGTTCAACAAACAGCAATCTCCCAGGGCATAAGCCCCAAGGGTTCTATGAGATGGGCTTTTATACAGAGATAAAAATGCAGGGACTTTGCAGGTGGCTCCAAGTTGTCTCATGGGGACCAGGAAGGCACAGAGTGAAAACATTCCATGGTCTGGGGAGAAGCTGCAACATCTGTCAGTGAGAGCTTTGGCTGCTGTAATAATGTTGAAGCCAGGGAAAGAGGCAGGAGCCTGAGGGAGATAAGGACCTGGGACAGGAGGGGGGAAATTTACAAGCTTCAGTCACTCTGGTTACTTTGTTACCCGTAGAGACTAACACCCTCCAGACCGAATCCTCCCGGGAAAGAAAGAAGAATCCCTGAAACGGAATCTAATCCCAGGGGTACATCGGCTGGGGGAGATAACCCTGCCCCCTGGAAGGCGGGGAGTCCCTGGGGCCTCTGAGTGCAGAGGGAGGCCCCTTTCCTCATCTGATCTCAGACACAGCCACGGCTCTGGGCAGTTACTTAGGTACCTGCTTGCCTGGGTCTTCCCAGTCACGTTGCTGGAGTCATTGGGTTTGTACAATATACACTGTATGGGGTTCCCCAGGTTCCACTCTGCCCCAGGTGATAAGAGATGAAGGGGAACCGATGAGATGAGCAAAACAGAACAACTGAATGCAGGGGCCCAGAATCGGATAAACCCAAAAACATAAATGGGCGGGGGAAGGATTCCCTTTTTACCAAGCACAGCTGAGAAACTGAGAAAGCAGTTTGGTAGAAATCAGGTTATTCTCCCAGCCTCCACCTGGGAATGGACCTGACCTGAAAAGTCACCAGTGAAAACCTCTAGGAAGGAGGGTGGATGAGAAGGAAGGAGAACCCCAAGCTCAGCACCCTCACACCTCCTGCAAACAGATGGAGAACATCCCCGCCCAGCCTGAATCCTGAGGGCGAAATGCAAGAAACCACAGGGAGGCCTCCTTCCAGACTGGGGCAGGGTAGAGGGACAGAGACTCGTCAGTGGGCTGGGGGGCAGGGCCTGGCCCTGACTGTGACCCAGCGGGACGGCCCCGCCCAGCCACCAACAACGCCGCCTGGAAACGAACTACATTTCCCAGAAGGCAGCTCGTTGGAAACGGAAGTACATCCCCCCCGGAACTCTGAGGAGCGGCCCCGCCCCTCGGCTTTGTTCGTGATCCTAAGGACGCTAAGGCCGTTTCCGGTCGTGGGCCTGCGGCGCAGGCGCACTTTCTCCGTGGGCCAGACTGTGGTTTGACTGGGTGTTGTCTGAGGTGAGCGCGGGGGTGGGGCGTGTGTGTGTGTGTGTGTGTGCGTGTGCGTGTGCGTGTGCGTTACTGTACATGTGTGCCGGTGATTGTGTCCGTGTGTGTACTGTGTGTGTACTGAGTGTGTCAGGCTGCGGGAGGGGCCGAGGGTGATTGTGTCAGGAGCCCGGGAGCGAATCTGGGGGCTTCTGGCCGCCCTGCCAACCCCGCGTGTGCTCCGACTCTCTCGGACCCTCGGTCTCTTCTTCTAAGCCGTTTCCGGGCGGTCTCATCAGCCCCAGGCCGGCTCCCAGGGTCCCCTGGGTCACCGCGGACTTAGTCTGGAGGCGTTTTGTGAAGTGACATTTTGCTCTTCACGCAGAACAATGCGCCTTTTCTGCCTCTTTCGCCCCCTCCCTGAGCACAAAAGCAAGCCCCGGACCCCCGACAGAAGCCTGCGCGTGGCGCATGCGCGCCTGTCTCCTGGGGGGAGGGGCCGGTGTCTCCGGCTGTTCCGCCCCGGCTTCTGCTCCCTCCCTCTGCATCAGTTGGTGCCGTCCTCGGGGGTTTCTCTGTCACAGCCCAGGCAGCTTCCCTCCCGTTGATAGGCTGGGAGCTGCCTGGCCAGGCCTGTCACCTCCAAAGGAGCTACAGAGGGTTTTGTACGCCTTTCCTTAGAGTTGGTTTTGCTTGACACCAGACCCTCCCTTAGACAGCCCCCCTCTCATCCCCCCTCCCCCCCCTTCCCTCTTTCCCTGCTGAGTGAAATGCATTGTGTACCCTCCTCTGCATGTCTGTCTGTCTGTCTGTCTTCTTCCTTCCTTTGACTAGTTCAGATGAGAGTGAGGCCCGAGGGTCAGCCTCCCCCCTCCCCCTACTTGAACACCCCTGTTCTGTGAGACAATTTCCCCCAATCTTCCTTCGGCCCCTCTGGCCCGGTGCATCGCTCTTCTCCCCCTTTTCTGTTCTTCTGGCGGGTGGTGAAGATGCCTGCGCCCTCCAAGAAGCCCTCCCAGCCTCCTGTCCAAAGGGATGTTCTCTCTGAGGCCTGGTGATGGCACCATCATCTCCTCCTCCACTGCAGTGGAGTCCCTGATGAGTGCCAGGCTTGGCCTGCGCAGCTCTGCTTCCCTGGGAAGAGTCTGGGAAATCCTCTGCCTCCTTAAAGGTCTACTCTCCCTCTGTGGGATTACTCTGGGAGGTGCTGGGAAGCAGTTCTGGTGTGATCCCAGCTCCTTTGCCTTCCGGATGACCAGAGTCCAGGCCCTCTGCCCTTCAGTGTGGTGTCTGCTGGATTGTGGGGGCCTTGACGCAGCCTCCTTGGGACTCGAGTTCTGTCTTTCCTGCTGTGGGCCCAAAGCTCTGGATTTTAACTGCTGGTTCTGGGGGTTTTCAGTTGGAGGATTCTTTCAGGATGTGACTGGTAGGTTCCTTCTGGTTCCCCTTTGCCCCCTGCTTCTAGAGTTCTGGACAGTTGTCTTTGAAGATTTCTTGAAATAATAATGTCTAGATTCTCCTTTTGATTGTGGCTTTCAGGTAGGCCAACAGTTCTTAGCTTTTTTTCTCTTTGATCTGTTTTCCAAATGAGTTTTTGTTAGGAGATACTTTGCATTTTCTTCTGTTCCCCCCACCCCCATTGTGGTTTGCAAAAATATGACTTGTTTTGGGGATTTCCCCCCCCCAGCCAAGGGTTCCATCTGGCGCATGTTCTAGATTTGGAGGACTTGGGGGCCAGGGGGAGGCAGGGCAGTTTGCTATTCTGGTGTTGCTACTCCTCCATCCTGCCTCTCCTTTCAGTCCATAGAAATGTTCGACTCAGCACCTCCCAGACTAAACTTAGTCTCCCCCCGCCCCCCCCATCCCTCCTTTCTTCCAGACTCTCCTTTCATTGCTGAGGACACAACTGTCCTTCAGGTCACTGAGGCTTGCAGCCTAGGGGTCTCCTCACTGCTCATCTCCAGTTTCTTGACACATCCTGTAGACTCTCCCCGGGTAACATCCATTAAAGTTCCCCCTTCTCTTCTCTGCCACAGTTGCAGCCCCCATCACCTCACTCCTGGACTAGTTCAGCAGTTTGCTGTTTGCTTCTAAAGCCCCTCCTAGCCTGACCGCTTCCTCTTCTTACCCCTCAGGCCCTCCAGTCAAGGGCTCTGGCCTCCTTGCTCTTCCTGACCATCTCTGGACTGGATGCTGACTTGCCAGGGCCCCCCCCCCCCCCCTTCCTTCCTCAGAACTTATTCCCAGAGTGCTTTGCTTCTGAGGTTATCCCCACGTGTTGTCTCCATCAGACTGTGAGCTCCCTGAGGGCGTGATCTAGATTTGACCTTTCTTTGCATCCCCAGCACTAAGCACAGGCCAGGGCACACACTAGATGCTTATTACATGTTTGTTACAATGACTTAATGACTTTTTTTAGGGCAAGAACTATCTCCCTTTTTTCTGTATATCCCAGGCTTGCCACAGTGTTTGGTCCATAGTCAGCAAGCATCTATTACATATTGGTTATATGTCAGACTGTGGCAAAAACAGCCTCTGCCTTCACCTCATTCCCATTTGAATGGCAGCCACATGTGAGGAGCTCAGTACCTTCCAGATAGCTATGCCTGTATGTTCATGCACACACACACACACACACACACACACACACACACACACACACCCCCCACATCCCATGGAAGAGCTGAGAAGCCAAAGGGGCTGAGGAAGGTGACAGGTGCCACACGGTGACAAGGAGATCCTAGACAGAGTCGTGGAGAAAGGATCTTGAGCGGTGTTTACAAGGAAACAGCTGATGGTAGAATTCAGGGCTGGGGAATCAAGCAGAGAATGGAAAGGACCAAGTTGTATGAGCTTGGCATGCCAGACAAGTGTCGGAAATTTGATCTTGGAAGTAATAGTAAGAAGCTGAGCTTATCAAGTTTGGAGTATGCTGGGGAAAATCATATTAGCTTCCAAGTGGAAGATGATGGGTGGGAAGGGGAAGGCTGTAAGGCAGGAAGTTATTGTACTGGTCTAGGCAGGGAACGATGAGGGCTTCCACATGGCTGCTGACTGAGAGAATGGTGGGCATCTTTGTCTGGAAGATGGAGTGATTTGGAGCTGTGATTTGGACATGCTGAGTGAGATCCCAGAGAGACATCCAAAAGGGCAGAGATGAGGGCCATGTCTAAAGGTCCTGATTTACCTCGAGATGGTAACCAGGAGCTGATGAGGTCACCAACTAAGATTGGACTATGGGAGAAGAACCAGCAGGGGGGGGCCAGAAGGGTCCCAAGATGGAAGGCCAGAAGGAAAGGCAGGTCCACAAGAGAGCCATCCCAGCATGCCCTGGCACTAACAGGCCTGAAGATGACTGTGACATCCAGCAGAAAGAGATCCTCGGCTCCCTTTGGCAAGTAGTAAGGACAGGAGCCAACTGACAAAGACTGGCAGGAAGTGAATGAGAGGAAAGGAAGTGGAGGCCAGCAACAGAGACTGGAGGACAGCAGGCTTAGATGCCCTGGGCATGGGTACAGGTAGCAGGGAAGGAAGCAGCCAGGAAGACAGTGAAGATGAGAGAGATGGGTTGGGGAGGGGGATGTGCTCTAACAAGGGTGACTCAGCTTTCTTCTGAGTCAAGGCTGGAGTGGGGGAAAAGGGGAGGGAGCTGTGTTAAGGCTTTAGAAATGGAGAAGGGGGCTAGGGGCATGGGGCTTGGACTGCTGAGGAAGGGGGAGCAGAAGAGAGGACTTTGGGGGCCTTTGCTGCTCAGGCCAGTAGGTCTGGAGGGGGTGCAGTGATGGGGCATCTACAGAACCCTTGCCAAATGTCATTTGATCCTCACAGCAACCCTGGGAACTAGTAAGTGCTATCATTAGCCCCATTTTGCATCAGTGACTTGCCCAGAGTCACACAGCTAGTAAGTGTCTGTGGTCTTCTGGGCTCCAGACCTAGAAGTCCATCCCCTGAGCTACGTTGCAAGCTGCCCTTAAGCAGGGAAGGGAACTTCTGTGTTGGGGCAGATGTGTCTGAGGGGGGGAGCAGATCAGGCAGGGGTGGTTGGAACTGGGGGGGTGTCTCTGAGTGAGGATGGAGGGAAAGCTCTCTGGGGGACCAGGAGCTGAGAGGGGGCTCCCTCAGCTTGAGGTGTGCTATGTGTTGTCTCTGCACGATTGGGCAAGGCTCTTTGGGGGGGTTAGGGGAGGGTGGGGGCTTGTGGAGGGTGCTGAGGGAGGGCCCAGAAGGTTTGGGAAGATGGGGGGGTGGGGAATTCCTCATGGTCAGGACAGGGCTATATGCGTGATAGATTAAGGCTGTGCTTCTCTGGCCTGGCCCCAGGATTTGGCTTATGCTGTCAGTGAACAAATATTAAGTGCCTACTGTTTGCTAGTAACTGTGCCAAGCAGTAAGGGTATACATGTGAGAACACAGTCATGGAGCTCGCAGGACTTGCCCAGCAGGGAGAGCCAGGTGATAGACTCCTCAGGGAAAGAACTCAGAACCAGAGTGGGCGGAAGAGGAAGCGGCAAGCTGCTCAGTGGGCATGCCACCCCATACAGAAGCCAGAGGAGCTGAAATCCTAGGGCATTTTGCCTGCTCCCCCAGAGGCGGCGTTGGGTCCGGGCTCCTCCTTACACTCCCACTGCAGGCCCCCATTACACCTTCCACCTACCAGATCATATGCCTACACCCAAGGGCCTGTAAGTTAGCAGCAGTGAGGTTAGTTGAACAGGTGCAGTAGTGAGGATGCTGGTGAAGGGCCATGATCTCTCCGCTTTGAACCCCTTGTTTGGTCCCAACCTTTATAGTCCCTGGCACCAGGATGACCATTGTCTCTGCAAAATAAGATAAACCTGCTCCCCCACACCTGGGCATCTGGTACATTAGCCCCCAGAAACACCCCTTATGTCATAATGTCCCCTCTTACATACAGAAAGGCAAAAGATGGGCCCTCCCCTCAGGGAGTGCCCCCTCTGCTGGGTCTGGACCTGGGAGGTGATAGGCACAGGGATGGCCCTTCAGAGCTGGCCCGTGGCAGGGCTGGAGGTGGGGGGGGGTTTCCAGGTGTGTGTGTCTGTGTGTCTCTGTGTTTGTCTATGTGTGTCTGTGTTTCTCTGTGTCTGTCTGTCTGTCTTTGTGAGACAGCCCTGTCTTTGGGAATCTCTCTGATGGGCCTGTGGCATTGTGTGTGGGGAGGGGGGGTGGGGAGGGGGGGTTTGTGGGGCTTAGGCCTGGAGGGGGGTGCTCTGTGGATTTGGGGGAGGGCCTTCTCTGGGCGGGGTATGGGGAAGTTATCTGTGCTGGGCTGGGCGGGACTGGGGTTGATGTATGTGTTTTTGTTTATGGGTTTGAGGGAGTGGCTCTGTGTGTGTGTGTGTGTGTGTGCGCGCGCGCGCGCGCGCGCGCTCGCATGCCCGCCTGTATGCCCACTCGTGTTCCTGAGTGACATGGTGAGTGTGGGCTTCTGTAGAGCTGGGGAGCAGGGTCTGTGCATTAGGGGATGGGGCAGTGGGGCCTTGTCTGAGGATGATGTATGTTCATTTGTGTCTGGGTTTGGGGGAGGGGCTCTCCTGAGCTGGGGATAAGGGAGTTGGCTCTGCAGGGATGGGGGAGGAAGGAGGGGGACAGGGTCTGCTGTGGGTAAGTGAGGGGGAGGCAAAGGATCGTTGCTGGGCGGGGGGGGGGGGGGTGCTTCTAGAACTGGAGCCCTGGGGTGGGGGAAGGGAAGGCTCTGAGGGGCTGGCCAGAGGGATTTGTGAGCCTGGGAGGGAATGGGCTGCTGGCTCCCTGGGGCTTGTGTATCTTTCTGGGGCTGAGGTGGGAAGGGGAAGATCGGCAGCCCAGTCTGTGGAGCCCAGGGAAGTCGCTTAGTGTGCCCAGGGGGCCACAAAGGATGCAGGGCCTGGAGGAGGGGACTCCCCAGAATCATGACAGGGCATTTTATTGGTGGGAATGGGGGGGAGGCTAAGAGAGGGGTCGGGCTCTGGATCCCTGTGGGCTGGGCCAGGGCAGGGTAGGGGCAGCTCTCCAGGGCCAGAGAGAGTGAGCTGTCCAGCACTTGGGAATCAATCCCTGTGCCAGGCCCCTGGCTCCCAGCTGGCTTAGGGAGCACAAAGGAAGGCCACAGAACCGTGTGTGAGGGGAGATGGTGGAGAGGTGGGAGGGGGCTTGGGTGAGGATGATGGAAGTGGCCTCTTTCCTTAGGGCTGACACCAGGCACCAAGGGTAAACGCAGGAGCTCTGCCACATCTCTGCCTGGACCCTGATAGGCTTGTGCCTTTGTGCCCCTGGGCGCACGTTTATTGGGGAATGAGTGCTTTTATAGGCTGGGGACCAGGGTCTGGGAGACAGCTGCCTATGCCTTTGTTCCTGCAGGGCGTTGGGGTGCATCCACCTGCTTCTTCAGACCTGGTGGGTCTGACCCCTCCCCCTTCCTCTGACTAGGTGGGTCTGACTTCCCCCCTCCTCATTTGATTGCTGAACCCTTCTCTTCCAGAGGTCTTTGTGGATCTCCTGGACATTGGTGGTCCTATAGCCATGGTGATCCTGAAATGCAGGTAGGTATGTGTGCATGTGTGTATCTGAGATGATGCTGCTGCTGCTGTCTGTGGGAGGCCAAGCTTACATCCTCTTGTGTGCAGCTCTGTTTATGTCGGGGAGACACATACCTCTGTGTGTGTGTGTGTGTGTGTGTGTGTGTGTGTGTGTGTGTGTGTGTGTGTGAGGGGGGTGGTTCAGGCCTGTATTTCCCCGCATTCGAACCCTTGCCCTTTGACTCTAGCATTGTAGTGCCTGGTGCAGCTAGTCTCTCAATGAAGAAAATACTTTTGTCATAGTCTTGGAATAGGATTTCTTGAAGAGCCATGTTCTGTTATCCCTCTTGGGATTTCTTTTTAGAAACAGAAGGTAGAAAAATGAGAGTGACTGTGGGCCCCTGGCCCTAAGGGAAGCTCTGGGATTGGCTGGATGCACTTGGAAGAAAGGAAGAATCACCTCAGGAGGTCAAGTGGAAAGAATCAGCCAAGGAGGCCCAGCTCCGGTGTCCTAGGGCATCAGTTGGTGGGAAGGGTTACTTTGTTTTTCATTCAGGTCCTTGTTACTGAGCTCAGCCATTTGTATATTTGTATTTGTGTGTGTGGTTGTATCAACATGTTTACACACAACTATAGTAGAATAACTGTCTATCTCCTTTTATATATTTGTATATGTTACTTATTCTGATACTTAGGAAGGCGTTCAGAGTGTCCTGCCAGCCCACAGCCCCGTATGGTCACCATAAACCTTGTTTCTCTTAGGGCCCAGGCTTCCGGAACAAGCCCCTTGAGCTTTTGTGCTGTTGGTCCTCAGGTGACTGGCATCCAGTCCTTCTCAGCTTGGGCCCAAAGTTGGGATCTGTTCCCTCAGTGGGGCCATGACCACTGCTGGGCTTTGCACGCTGAGTGGAGGCTCTGTGGCTTTTCCAGAGCTGGAAGACTTGTAGTGGGAAGTCTCTGGGGACGGTCCTTGGGCATGGCCTACTACCTGGACCACCAGGGAGGGGATTTGGGGGCTACAACAATTCAGGCATGAAAGCTTGAGAGCCTTTAGTTAGCAATTGTCATGCTCCATACACGTTGGGCATGCAGAGACCAGGGAGCCTGCTTGGTAACAGAAGGAGATGGCCCACAGACCCAGGAGGAGTGGGGCAGGCCTGGAGGAATGGCCTCCGATTCAGCCACACTGAAGGCCCTTCCAGTGGTAATACAGACACTCGTTTATTTTGGCCAAAATGGCCCCATCCACTCTGAAAGAGCTTTCTGGTGGCCTCCCCTGGCACTGTACTGGTAGCCCAGGATCCCCCAGGGCCAGGTTTGCTGGAGGAATGAAATGATCCTTTGTGACCCCAGTGTCTCTGGCCAGCTCTGTATGGTAGGGAGAAAGGGAATGAGCCTTTATTTAGTAGCACCTTCTGTGTACCAAGAGCTGTGCTAAGTGCTGCTTTACAGAGCTCTCCTTTGGCTCTCACAACAGTCCTGTTGGGACCCCTGTTTTATAGTTGAGGGAGAGACTGAGGCAGACAAATTGAAGTGACTTGCCCAGGGTCACACAGCTAGTAAGTATCTGGGGCCAGATTTGTACTCACTTTTCACTGACTCCAGACCCAGGGCTCTATTCACTGCAACACCTACCTCCTGTGCCCTGTTTTCCCACCTCCATGCCTTTGCTCACACAGTTCCCACTACCTATCTATTCTCCCTCCTCTGTGTCTTTTCAAATCGTCCTCATGCTTTATAATCACTTCACTAGACTTAATTACTTACCATGAGCCAGGCAATGCCCATGGAATGGGCAATGGAAAGCCTTGTGTGATTCCCCCTGTCAGTAACAGCCTTCTACTTGGACTTCTTGCTGTAGTTTCCTGAGGCCTTTTCAAAGAGCTGTAAGGCAGAGATGGATGTGAAGGGTGAGACCCTGTGACTGGTGGCCCTGCTTGGTGTGACGGGACTTTGGGAAAAGCCTTGGCCTGCATGCAGGAAGAAGGAGGTGAGTGAGACATGGCCCTGCCTGACTTTCCCCCTTGGTAGATTCCTTGCCTCAGCCTGCTTCCTTAGCCTAGGTCACCCCAAAACTGGCCTCAAGGGGTACCCGCTCCTCACCCTCAGCCAACCTCGGTTTTTCTCTTTGTTCTGCTAAGATAAGGCCCCAGATTTCCAAAAGAAAATGTTATTGAGCAGCTAAGAACGCAGAGGCGCCCCACCCCCCTAGACCTAGGAGTGCTTGGTGGCCCTTTGGACATTGGATGCCGTGCACAAACCTGCAGAGAACCAGTGCTGGGCTTTAAGGAGGGGCAGCCCAGGGCCTTGGGAAGACATTCTTGGTAGCTGTGGCAAGAACGGCCTAGAGAGAGACATGAGGACACGTTTATGAAGCACTTAGTGTATGCCAAGCACTAGGCTAAGTGCCTAGGACAGCAGTAGAAAGGGAGCCGCTCTCTGCACCCAGGGAAGGTCCCATCCATGGTTCTTGGGGGGCAGTACCAAAGCCAGTGGTCAGGCCTCTTCTTTCATGTTCTTGCTCATCCTATGATTCCCCCCATCAGTTTCTGATGTTGAACCACCTGACAGGGTCCTGGACGTGGGTACCCAGAACTCTCCTTTTTGGGTCCCCAGGCTGAAGGTGCTGGATTGGAAGTCAGGTTCTTCCCCAGGCTCTTGGGCTCAAGGTCCCGGGCTGTCTCCATCAGGGTCTGAGGGGAAATGGGGGCCAAGGTGGTGGTAGCAGGGTTTCACTTGTCTGGCTCTTTCTGTCCTCAAGCTCTCCTTTGGAGTGCCCAGCTGCTTCAACTGGGCCAGCCTGCCCTTGCCAGCCCAGAGGTGCAGGGAGTGTGTGGGAGATCCTTCTTGGGAGGCTAGCTGTGGGAGCCAGACTAGAAGCAGGCCTGGGGGTATGGGGTCACCCCCCCCTCCCAGGGCCATTATCTCGTTGCCCATTGGCAGGTGAGAGCTGGTCAGCAGTTTTTGGTGGTGGTGTTGAGGATGGTGGGATCTTTCTCCACAATGATTTCTTCCCTTCACGATGGCTGCAGGGGCCAGATTGGAAGCTGGTCTGGTGACTTGGTGGTCTCTGCTGTTCCCAAAGTCCTGGGCTTCCCTTGAGTCCCAAGGGAAAATTGTGCTAGTTCCTGGTCCTCCCTCTCTCATGATCTCTCAGCAAACCTCCTTTCCAGCTCTCCTGGTGGATTCTAGTACCCTCTCCAGATAGGGACATCTGCCAACCTCCAGGTCACTGTCCTTCTTGGTCACTGAGATCATGTTCATCAAGCCTCCTCCCCCAATTCAGGGAGGATTTCAGTGAGGTTAGCCCTCTAAGGGGCAAAACATTCATCAGTTAGCAGCCTAGTGTGCACCATTCCCTGGCTAAGTGCTCTACACAGTGTGTCTCCTCTGATTCTCAGAGCAGCCCTGAGAGGAAGACCCTGATTTTACAGACTGAGGCAGGCAGGTTTAAGTGCCTTACCCAGGCTTGCAGCTGTGGAGGACAATGGTAGAGCACCAGGCCTGGAATCAGGAAGACCTGAGTTCAAATCTGGCCTCAGATGCTTACTAGCTGTGTGGCCCTGGGCAAGTGACTTCACCCTGTTTGCCTCAGTTCCTCATCTGTAAAACTGAACTAGAAAAGGAAATGGCAAACTGCTTCAGTATCTCTGCCAAGAAAACCCCAGGTGGGTCACAAAGCGTCGGCCAGGGCCGAAGAATGACAAATGATGGTAGCGGTACCTGTTCTCAGGCTAATGGCAGAGACTGAATGAGCTGGCGTATGTGAAGCCCTTAGCACAGTGCGTGGGGTGTGTGGGAGGCCTTCCAGAGGTGCTCATTCTCTCCCTTGCCCCAGCCCTCAGCTCATGCCACTGAAGGGAGGGGAGAGAGTGCCTGTCCAGGTTTCCTACCTCAATGGAAGGAGGGTATCACTGCTTTCTCTACTTGGTTCTATACCTGAATTGCCCCACACTCTCAGAGGACCCCATCCTTAGACTGTAACGCTTGATACTGAAACTCCTGCCAAAAGGTTCCCTCAGTGATGAACAAATTCCCCCCTAGTGCTATGCGCCCTATGCCAGTTATTCTGAACCCTCATCCCTTTCCTAGAACACTCTTCCACCCTTTTCACTGTGCCCATAGGTGACAAAATTCCTTTAGTCTTAAGTCTTTTCCTTCTGTCTACTAGCTTCTCAAATGACCCAGCCCCCAGCTGCCCCTTCCTCACTCTGTTTGGCTCACTGGTGGGGGGTGGGGTAGGAATCCTCCGTGTTTCCCATCGTTATTTTCAGGTCCTCCCTCTTTCTCCATCATTCAGTGACCTCTCTCCCTTGGAGGTTCATGCTGTTCACATCTACCACCCAGGAGAATCTGCAGACCCTCCAGGACACCCTCCTTCCTTCCTCAGTGGATTTCTCCCTTCCCACTCTGTACACTGAGGGACTTCAGCATGTGTACTGATACTCCTCCCATGCCCTGACCTCCCAGTTCCTCAGTCCTATCAGACCTTTGGCTTTGCCGTCATCCACCAGTACACCACTGAAATGTTCATGAACTCTGAAATCCTCTTCTCTGATCATAAACTGACTTCATGACCCGCAGCCCCAAAATCTGTTCTAGGGAGCCTGGAGTCAGGACGACTCATCTTCCTGAGTTCGATTATGGCTTCTGAGACTTCTTAGCTGTGTGGCCCTGGAGAAGTCACTTGACCCTTTTTGCCTTAGTTTCCTCATCTGTAAAATGGGCTGGAGAAGGAAATGGCAGACCCCTGCAGTGTCTTTTCCAGGAACACCCTAAAGTGTGTCACCAGGCGTCAGCTATGACTGGAGCAAGTGAAGGGCAGCAGTAGGGATGAGATGACAACAGTCTTCTGCAGTGTTCTCCTCTAGTGGGAATCTTGTCCTGGAGAGCCTCCCTCCCTGGAGGAAATCCCTTTTCAGCTCAGAATTTTTCCTGAGAGCCTTTTGTCTCCATCCCATTGTTTCATCAATAACTTGTTCAAATAGGACTAGATGAATTTGCCTTGGTTGCACACACCGTACTCTTTTCTCACTTTTCTTCTTCTAGCTCTGTACTGATTTTGACCTTTGTTCTCATAGGTCAGTGATCTGACTGTACATAGATAGCTGACTCATGAATGCCCCCATGTCAATAATGTATGTCATGTCAGCTAAAATAAGCATTTTTACTTGTTTGGCAATGTTATTTGAAGCTGTTCACATCCAGTGTCCTCTGACTCTTTTCTTGAAGAAAGTATTAAAGCTGTATAAGAGCATAGCTTTCTTTTTAGTCCAGAAATCTATGGCCTTTTTCACTCCTTATTCATGATCTGTATTTTTCAGTAAATTTCTTACCTTTCTCACCTTGTCTTATCTTTGCATTGTAGTTAGCCAGCATCAGAATATTGCAGACTTAATTTTGAGACTCTGAAATTATTCATAGCACCAAGAAAGCCTAGGACCTGAAGCTGTGGTTCTTAGGCCAGAGCCTGGGCTCATGTGCTCTGCTCTGATTCCAGGACTGGCCTTGAGATGCCCCCTTGAACCTCTTATTTTCTACTGATTGTTGTCTGGGGACTTTGGGGACCTTCAAGGTGAGATTGGAGGATTCCTTCATGACTCTGCTTTCTTTCTCCAGCTGGACTGTCTCAGCACTCTGTCCATCCCCAAGAAAGGAGCATGGAGGCTGAAGAGGGAGGGACTTCAGGCTCCCAAGCAGCTAGATCCCAGGTGAGTTGGGGTTTGCCCCTGTCTAGCCCGAGCCCCTCATTCTGGGCCTTACCATGTTGTTCTTCCTAACTGCGTGTAGGGGGCACCATGGTGGATAGAGCTCCAGCTTGGAGTTATGAAGACCTGCATTTAAATCCAGCCTCCAATACTACTAGCTGGGTGACCCTGGGCAAGACCTCCATTTCCTTATCTGTAACACAGGGACAATGACAGCATCTCCCTCCCAGGCCTATTGTGAGGATAAAAGCAGATAATGCACATAACGCACATTGCAAATCATAACAGGCTCTATAAATGCAGCTGTTACTGTTAGCGGGTTGAGCAGGAACCTGAAGAATTCATTGCCAAAGCCTCACTTGGCCGTTTTTAGCATTCTCTTGATTTTCTTCTTTTTAAAAAAAAAATAATTTGTTTACTTTTAGTTTACAACATTCAGTTCCACAGTCCCTTGAGTTTCAAATTTTCTCCCCCTTCTATGCCTTCCCTGGTCATGGCAGCATGCAATCAAATATAGGATCTACAAATATCTTCACGTTAATCATTAGTGAGGTTGTAAAGGATTATAACCAAGGGAATGATTAGTGGGAAAGAGGAAACAAAAACAAACAAGTAAAAGCAACAGAGCAAGCAGTTTGTTTCACTCTACATTCAGACTCTGCAGCTGTTTCTCTGGCTGGAGATCTCTTTCAATCATGAGTCTTTTGGAACTGTCTTATAAACTTACATAGCTGAGAGGAGCCCAGTCTATCGAAGTTAGTCACCACACATATGTTGTGTCTGTGACTGTGTACAGATTTCTCCTGATTTTACTCTTCTCACCTAACCTCAGTTTATATAATGAAGTTATTATGAAGTCTGTCCGCTCCTCATTTTTTATAGCACAACAGTATTCCATTACATTCATATACCACAACTTGTTCAGCCATTCCCCAGTTGATGGGCATCCCCCTTGATTTCTAATTTTTTGCCACCACAAAAAGAGCTGCTATCAATATTTTTGTACATGTGGATCCTCTTCCCACTTCTCTGATCTCTTTGGGATATAACCCTAGAAGTGGTATTGCTGGGTCAAAAGGGTATACACTTATATATACCCCATTGGGCATAGTTCCAGATTGCTCTTCAGAATGTTTGAATGAGTTCACAACTCCACCAACGATGCATTAGTGTACCAGTTTTTCTACATCCTCTCTAGCATTTATCATTTTCCTGCTTTGTCATCTTAGTCTGGCCGGTGAGATGTGGTACCTCAGAGTGTTTTGATTTGCATTTCTCTAATCAATAATGATTTAGACCATTTTCTCATGTGCTTATAGATATCTTTAATTTCATCTTCTGAAAATTGCCTGTTCATATCCTTTGACCATTTCTCAATTGGTGAATGGCTTGTATTCTTATAGATTTGACTCAGTTCTTTGTATATTTTAGAAATGAGGATTTTATCAGTGACACTGGTTGTAAAAATTCTTTTCCAATTTTCCACTTCCCTCTTAATCTTGGTTACATTGGCTTTATTTTTACAGAAACATTTTTTAAAATTTCTTTTTTCTCTTTTCAATTTTTTTTCAAATGCTTTATTACAAACTTCTGGTTTACATCATTCACTTCCACCAGATTTTGAGTTACAAATTTTTTCCCCATTTTTCCCCTACCCACCACCCCAAAATAGTGATCCCTCAAATCTGCTTTCTCCCATACACCCTTTGACTTTTCCAGTAGGGCATGGTGGATCTCTATCCCCCAGTGCCCGTATATCTTATTTCCCAATTACATGTAAAATAGTACTAATAATAGTATGTGTGTGTATATTTTTTTTTGAACATTTGATTTTAAAACTTTGAATTGTAGATTCTTTCCCTTCCTCTCTTGTCACCTAACCTTACTGCAAAGATAAGCAATTCAGTATAGGTTGTACATGTGCAGCCATGCAAAACATTTCCACACTGGCTATATTATAAAAGACTGACTATATTTCCCTCCCTCCTATCCCACCTCCCACTTGTTGTATTCTCTACTTTGATCCTGTCCCTTTTCAAAAGTGGGTGCTCCCAACTTCCCTCCCCACAGCCTGCCCTCCCTTCCATCATCCCCCCCTCTCATCCCCTTCCCCCCTACTCTCCTGTAGGGTGAGGAACCCCATTTAGTGTGTATTTCATTCCCTCCCTGAGCCAAATTCAATGAGAATAAGGTTGACCCTTTCCCTTTTGCCTTCCTGTTCTTCCCCTTCATTGTAACCATTTTCCCTTGCCTCTTCTATATGAGATAGTTTACCCCAATCTGTCTCTCCCCATCTCCTCTCATATTTCTCTTTCACCTCTTAATTTCACCTTTTAAGTATCATCCCTTCCTATTAAATTGGTCCTGTGCCCTCTATCTCTGTATACCTGAAAACATATATACACACACTCACATATGTATTCATATGGCCATATACCCTCCTATATAGACACACATATATACATATATGTATGTATATATATGTATGTATGTATGTGTGTGTGTGTATTTCTAATTCCCTTTAACTATTTTCATACTGAGAAAAGTTTCACTAGTTACAATTATCATTTTTCCATGTAAGAATGTTAATAGTTCAACTTTGATAAGTTTCTTATAAATTTTTTTCCCTGTTTACCTTCTCAAACTTCTCTTGCTTCTTGTATCTGAATGTCAAATTTCCTATTCGGCTCTAGTTTTTTCATCAAGAATACTTGAAAGTCAGGGGTGGCTAGGTGGTACAGTGAATAGAGCACTGGCCCTGGAGTCAGGAGGACCTGAGTTCAAATCCTGCCTCAGACACTTGACACACTTACAAGCTGTGTGACTTTGGGCAAGTCACTTAATCCCAATTGCCCTCTGAAAAGCAAAAGAAAAAGAAAAAAAAAAGAAAAAACAAGAATACTTGAAAGTCCTCTATTCCACTGAATGACTATATTTTACCCTGAAACATGATACTCAGTTTTGCTGGGTAGGTGATTCTTGGTTTTAATCCCAGCTCCTTTGACCTCAAGAATATCGTATTCCAAGCCCTTTGATCCCTCAGAGTAGAAGCTGCCAGTTCCTGTGTTATCCTGATTGTATTTCCACAATATTCAAATTGTTTCTTCCTGGCTGCTTGTAATACTTTCTCCTTGATCTGGGGATTCTGGAACCTGGCTATAATATTCCTAGGAGTTTTCTTTTTGGGATCTTTTTTAGGACGTGAGCAGTGGATTCTTTCAACCTCTATTTTGCCCTCTGGTTTATCAGGGCAGTTTTCCTTGAGAATTTCTTGGAGGATGATTTTTAGGTTCTTTCTTTGATCATGGCTTTCAGGTAGTCCAATAATTTTTAAATTATCTCTCCTGGATCTATTTTCCAGGTCAGTGTTTTTTCCCATGAGATATTTCACATTGCCTTCTATTCTTTCATTTGTTTGGATCTTTTTAACAGCATCTTGATTTCTCATAAAGTCATTAGCTTCCATTTGCTCCAGTCTAACTCTGAAGGAATGAATCTCCTCAGTGAACTTTTGAGATTCTTTTTCCATCTGGCAAATTTGGCTTTTTAAGGCATTCTTCTCCTCATTGCCTTTTTTTTTTTTTTTTAAAGCAATTGGGGTTAAATAACTTGCTCAAGGTTACATGGCTAGTCATTATTTATGTGTGGGTGCTCATTTTCTGAGGCTGGATTTGATCTCGGGTCATCCCAACTCCAAGGCCGGCGCTCTTACTCACAGCGCCACCTAGCCACTCCTCCTCATTGCCTTTTTGAGCCTCTTTTGCCATTTGAGTTAGTTTATTTTTTAAGGTGTTATTTTCCTCAGTCAGGCTGTTGACTCTCATAATTTTCTTGCCTTATTCTTATTTCTCTTCCCAATTTTTCCTCCACTTGCCTTATTTGCTTCTTAAGGTCCTCTATGACCTGTAACCAGCTTGTATTTTTCTTTGAAGCTTTTGGTGCAGGAGTTCTGACTTCACGGCCTTCCTCCTGTTTCATGCTTTTTGTGACCAAAATACGAGTGTAAAGTTGGGTTGCTCTGTTTATTTTGCTTTCTTTGCCTGCTATAGCAGCAAGCACCCCAACATACCCGGCGGGAGGGGGGCTGCCAACACAGGTTCTTAGATCTGCTTTTCTTAAGGAAAACAACTCAAAATGGGTTAACAAGCTTACTTTAATCAGTCAAACATATATCGTTTACCTAGTTCAGGGGAAAAAGGTCAACACCCCAAACTTCAGAGTATATAGACAGAAGTTTCAAAACAAAGAAACAAACAAATCAAGCAGACAGGCTTCCAAACTGCCCAACCATCCATACCAAATCACACTTACCAGAGAGGGAAGCATCAACATCTGGGTTTTCAAAGCCAGGGGGCTCTCAACGGCTGCCCAGAGTCTCATCTGGTCAAATCACACAACACTTCTCAAAATGAGCCCCAAAGCAAGGCCCCACATCAGGGATTATATAGCCTTCTCCTGGGTCAGAGAATGTAACCACCCTCTTGACCCATTGCCCAATCACACAGCATCAAGGTGTGGTCATTCCTGAAAACCAAGCCTCCTGCCACAGGCTCCATATTACCACATTCAGCCTATTAGGGGGCAGAGTACATTTTCAAATCAAAGAAGGTTCTCAGAGTCTTTTAAGCCTATCAAAGGGCTTAGAGGCAGGGAAGATCTTTAAATTTACATTTCCATTACACCTGCTCTTGTTGCCACGGTAGGTCTCTGCCACCAGACAGGGGAGCTTCCGTCCCGAACGCTGGGGTTTTCTCAGCTGCCGGAGGTATTAGTTGGGTGCCCTCTCTGAAGCCTCCACACACCCTGGCAAGCTGGTCGTACACCCCAGGACCTCCACCCTAGACTGTAATCCAGATCCAGGCAGGTTAAAGAAAGAGCGCTTACCCCTCAGACTGGTCGCTTGGTCCCCCTATACTCTGCAGGCCAGGAATTGAAGCTGCCATGTGGGATGGCTGCACAGCTGTGGTGCCTCAGCGGCTTCTCAACCTGGGGGCAAAGGCCGACTGCATTCCCAACTACTGCATCCCAAAGTCCACACTGCACTGACCTCTCACTTTGTCCTTACTATCTATGTGTTGATAATTCTGGAAACCGCCACAGCTGCTGGTTATCTGAAGTCCCTCTAATCAGTGGTTGGTCAGGCCCACCCTGGGGCTAAAACCTCTAGCTCGCTTAGGGCTGGGCTTGGCTCCCAGAGTGCTGCACTGGCCTATTCCTGCCAGCCTGCCAGGCTGTCCTCAGTGGGAAGTTAGGTTCTCTGAGTCATTTTGTGGGTTCTGTAGCTCTAAAGTTTGTTCAGAGTCCCCTTTTATATGAATTGGGGGAGGTGGAAGCCAGAGTCCCACAGAAGTCTTGTTTCTACTCCACCATCTTGACTCCGCCCCCTCTCCCCTGCCCCCCCGTACAGAAACTTTTCAATTTAATGTAATCAAAATTATACATTTTGCATTTATAATGCATTCTAGTTCTTGTTTGATCATACAATCTTCCCCCTCCATAAATCTGACAGGTAAACTATTCCTTGCTTTCTCAGATTGCTTACAGTATCATCCTTTACATTTAGATTTTACACCCATTGAGATTTTATTTTGGTGTATGGTGTTAGATAGTGGTCTATGCCCAATTTCTGCTGTACTCTGTTTTAGTTTTCCTAGCAGTTTTTGTCAAATAGTATGTTCTCATCCCCAAAACTGGGGTCTTTTGGTTTATCAAACAATAGATTACTATACTCATTGGCTGCTGAGTCTAATGTACCCAGTCTGTCCATTGATCTACTACTCTGTTCCTCAGCCAGTACCAAGTAGTTTTGATGACTGCTGCTTTATAATGCAGATTAAAATCTGGTATGGCTAGGCCACCTTCCCTAGCATTTCTTTTCTTTTTTTTGCGGGGGGGGGGGGGTGGGGAGGGTGGGGAGGGTGAGGTTAACAAACTTACTTTCATATATCATTTACCTAATTCAGGGGAAAAAGGTCAGCACCCCGAACATCAGAGTATATAGATAGAAGTTACAAGAAAGAGAAACAGATCAAGCAGACAGGCTTCCAAACTGTCCAACCATTACATCCATACCAAATCACAGTTTCTAGAAAGGGAAGCATTAACATCTGGGTTTTCAAAGCCAGGGGGCTCTCAACGGTTGCGCAGAGTGATATATTTTTGTAAATATTCATCCATTTCACTAAGATTGTCAAATTTATGTGCATACAATTGGGCAAAATAATTCCTAATTATTGTTTTAATTTGCTCTTCATTGGAGGTAGATTCACACTTTTCATTTTTGATTCTTGGAATTTGATTTTCTTTCTTTATTTTTATCATATTGACTAAAAACTACCAATTTTATTGGTTTTTTTCATAAGATCAGCTCTTAGTTTTGTTTATTAATTCAAGTTTTCTTAAATTCAATTTTATTAATCTCTCCTTTGGTTTTTATTATTTCTAATTTAGTATTTAATTGGGGATTTTCAATTTGTCCTTTTTTCTAGCTTTTTCAGTTACATGCCTAATTTATTGACCTCCATTTTCTCTATTTATGTATGAATTCAGGGATATAAAACTTCCCCTAAGAACTGCTTTTGCTATATCCCACAAGTTTTGGTATGTTGTCTCATTGTTGTCATTCTCTTGGATGAAGTCACTGTTTGTTTCTATAATTTCTTGTTTGACCCATTCATTCTTTAGGATTAAGTTACTTAGTTTCCAGTTAGTTTTTAGTTTATCCTTACATGGCCATTTATTACTTAAAATTTTTATTGCATCATGATCTGAGAAGGATGCATTTAGTATTTCTGCCTTTCTGCATTGAATTGTGAGGTTTTTATGCCCTAATACATAGTCAGTTTTTGTGTGTGTGCCATGTACCACTAAGAAGAAAGTATACTCCTTTTTTTTCCCCATTCAGTTTTCTCCAGAGGTCTATCATATCTATCTTCTCTAAGATTCTGTTTACCTCCTTAACTTCTTTCCTATTTATTTTGAGGTTAGATTTATCAAGTTCAGAGAGGGGGAAATTGAGGTCCCCCACTAGTATAGTTTTACTATCTATTTCTTCCTTTAACTCCTTTAACTTTTCCTTTAGGAATTTGGATGCTATATCACTTGATATAGTATGTTTAGTAATGATATAGCTTCATTTTCAATGGTGCCTTTTATCAGGATATAGTTTCCTTCCTTATTTAATTAGATCTATTTTTGCTTTTGCTTTATCTAAGATAAGGATTGATACCCCTGCTGTTTTTTTTTTACTTTAGCTGAAGCATAATATATTTTACTCCAGACTTTTTCTTTTACCTTATGTGTATCCCCCTGTTTCAAATATGTTTCTTGTAGACAGCATATTGTAGGATTATGGTTTTTAATCCATTTTGCTATCTGCCTCTGTTTTATGGGGGAGTTCATCCCATTCATATTCACAGTTATGATTACTATCTGTATCTTTCCCTCTATCCTGTTCCCTCCCCTGTTGATGCTTTTATTTTTCCCCTTCTCCCTTCCCCTCCTTAAGAGTTTTCGTTTTGACACTGCCTCCCTCAGTATCCCCTCCCTTTTCCTGTCCTTCCTCCTTACTACTTCTTCCCTCCTTTTTAACCACCCTCCCTTTTCTTAGCCCTTCCCCTCTCTTACTGCCTGTAGGGTATGATAGATTTTTATACTTAATGTAGTAAGTTATTCCTTCCTAGAACCAAGATTGACAAGACTAGATCTCATGCAATGCTCCTCTCCCTCCCCTCTTTCCCTCTATTATGATAAATTTTATGTCTCTTCTCAATCAAGTCCTATACTTATCTGATTATGTTATTCCCTTCTTACACCAGAACCACTGAGGGCGAAGCTCATATAATATTCATATCTCTCCCTTTTTCCCCCTCTACTATAATGTTTTTAAGTCTCTTTGTGTGGCATAATTTACCCTTTTCTGCTTCATTCTTTCCTCTTCTCTCATCACAGTCCCTTTGCACACCTTAATAAGGATTATTATCATAATTTTGTTTAATTTATACCCATACCCTCTATATCCCTTTTAAAAGTTTTGACAAGTATAGAATTCTCAATATTAGTAGGTATCAGCTTCCCTCATAGGGATGTAAACAGTTTGCTCTTATTAAATTACAAGTTGTGTGTGTGTGTGTGTGTGTGTGTGTGTGTGTGTGTGTGTGTTTTCCCTCTTTACCTTTCTATGTCTCTCTTGAATCTTGTAATTGGAGATTAAATTTTCCATTGAGCTCTGGCTTTTTCATCAGGAAAGTTTGGAAGTCCAATATATCACTGAATGACAATCTCCTTGCCTGAAATATTATGCTCAGTTTCATTGGATAGTTGATCCTTGGTTGTAACCCAAACTCTTTTGCCTTGTGGAATATCACATTCTAGTCCCTTCAATCTTTCAATGTAGAAGCTGCCAGATCCTGTGCAATTCTCACTGTAGTTCCACAATATTTGATTTGTTTCTTTCTGGCTTCTTGTAGTATTTTCTCCTTTACCTGAAAGTTCTGGAATTTGGCTACAACATTATGCAGAGTTTTCAATTTGGGATGTCTTTCAGGAGGTGTCTGGTGGATTCTTTTAGTATCTATTTTACCCTCTGGTTCTAGGATCTCAGGGGAGTTTTTCTTGATGAGCCCTTGGAAAATGTTGTCCAGGCTCATTTTTTCACCTTGATTTTCTGGTAGACCAATAATTCTTAGATTATCTCTCCTGGATCTGTTTTCCAGGTTAGTTATTTTTCCATTGAGATATTTTACATCTTTTTCTAATTTTTCGTTCTTGATTTTTTGTTTGATTCTTGGTGCCTCATAGAGTCATTAGCTTCAATTTGGCTGATTCTAATTTTTAGTGAATTATTTTCCTCAGTTAGTTTTTGAAGGGCCTTTTCCATATGTTCAGATTTCATTTTTAGTTCACACATTTTTATTTTTAAAGAGCTGCTTTCTTGATTGAAATGTTTTTCTATTTTTGCAGTTTTGATTTTGAAACAATTAGTCATTTTATCTTCTACCTTTCTAATTTGGTTTTCAAAGTCCTTCCTCAGCTCTTCTAAGGAGGCTTTCTGGGCTTGAGCAGTTCATATTCCCTGTTGAAGCTTCAGCTAAGGATATGGAGTCAATGCTATCTCCTTCTGAGTTTGGTTCCTCCTGCTCACAGTAATAGGATTCTATAATCTTTGCCTTTGCAATTTTTTACCCATTTTGAGGCAGGGTCTTAGCCACGCCCTTCCTCTAGGTCTCCCAAGCCTTCACTGTTTTAAAATTTTGCTCTGGGGTGATAATTTCTGTGTTTTCAGGTTGGGGGGGGGGTTAGAGTACCTGGGGTTCACTCTGCCAAACTGGTCCCTACAAGTTCAGGTAGGTGCTTTTTAAATTTCCAGGCTGTGGGTCAATAGTCCTATGAGTAGCTGCTGCTACTACAGCGGACCCTGCATTTGTCTCTTACCCAGCTCTGTCAATTCTCAGCTCTGCAGTGATAGGCCTAGGAATAGCCCTTGCAGTTGGTGGATCAACTTGCCACCTTGTCAGGACCTCCATGCCGCCCCACATCGTTCCTATTCTCCTGATTTTCACTATTTTGTTTCTCTGTCAGCAAAATCAATGAGAATATCATTTAAAAACCTTTTTATTGCATCTTTTGTTTTTTGCATTACCTTTATTTCTCAGTATACCCCTCCTCCTCTCCCAGCTGGAGAGCCATCCTGAGTAAAGAAGAAAGTACAAGTTATAGAAGCCTGTCCATGGTCCTAGTGAATGCTGACAACATGTGCCGTCCTCTTTTCACGTTCACCGGCAGCAAACACCCCAGCATTCCCAGGGGGGCTGCTAGCACAGGTTCTTAGATCCACTTTTCCAAAGGAAAGCAACTCAGAAAGGGCTAACAATTTTACTTTAATCATTCAGACCTATATCATTTACCTAGTTTGGGGGAAAAAGTCAGCACCCTGAACTTTGGAGAATACAAACAGAAGTTACACACAGATAGAAAAATAGATCAGCAGACAGGGCTCCCAGCTGTCTGACCATCACATCCATACCTAGTCAGTTACCAGAGAGGGAAGCACCAACATCTGGGTTTTCAAAGCTGGGGGGCTCAATGGCTGCCCAGAGTCTCATCTGGTCAAATCACAAAACTCTTCCCAAAGTGAGCCCCAAAGCAGAACCTCATCAGGGTTTATATAGCCCTCTCCTGGCTCAGAGAATGTAACCACCCTCTTGACCCACTGCCCAATCACACAGCATCAAGGTGTGGGCATTCCTGAAAACCAAGCTTCCTGCCACAGGCTCCAGGTGACCAGATTCAGCCTATTAGGGGCACAGTATATCTTCAAATCAGGGAAGGTTCTCAGAGTCACTTAAGCCTATCAGAAGGCCTAGGGGCCAGGAAGAGCTTCAGATTCCCATTCCCATAGCATGTTCCCTTCATTATTTATTTTTAAAAAATTTTTAAACTTTCATAGATTTTGCATTTTAAAATGTTTTTATTGATGTCTTTTCTTTTTCTTTTTTTCCCCAAACACGTTATTGAGTTCTGGTTTGCATCATTCATTTCTGCCAGATTTTGAGCTATAACTTTTCTCCCCATTTTTCCCCTACCCACAACCCCAGAATAGCAGTCCCACAGGACATCCCCTCCTCCAGTCTGCTCTCTCCCCAATCTTCCCCCATATCCCCTTTGACTTTTCCAGGAGGGCAAGGTGGATCTCCATGCCCAGTGCCTGTATATCTTATTTCCCAATTACATGTAAAACAGTATTAATAATAGTATCTGTGTGTGTATATATATATATATATATATATATATATATATTAAACATTTGATTTTAAAACTTTGAATCAGATGTCTTTTCTTTTCTCTCTCTTTTTTTTTTTTTTTGCTTTTTGGAGGGCAATTGGGGTTAAGTGACTTGCCCAAGGTCATATGGCTAGGTTTTAGTTTGTGTGTGTTAAGTGTCTGATGCCGGATCCGAACTCAGGTCCTCCTGACTCCAGGGCCGGTGCTCTGCTCACTGGTTCACCCAGCCGCCCCCGGATGTCTTTTCTTAATATTATGCTTTTCCCCACTATCCCTCCCTCTCCTCCTCCCGGAATGCCATCCCATATTAACAAAAAAATATGTTTTTTAAAGATAAAAGAAAAAAAGAAAACAAGAGGAACAAAACCAGCACAGCTGCTCAATACAGTGAAAACATCTGAAGACACAAGCAATGGCCAACGCCTGCGGGCCTCCCACCTCTGTACAAGGGTAGGTGGAAGCACCCTCTCAGAGCCTGGCTTTCTAGCCATGCTTATTCATAATTTTGCAACATTCACTGGATGTTTTTCTGTACAGTCACTTTTTCTATGTTTTATTTCAAATATTTTCATATTTAAATTGCTATAGTTACTGTATATGTTTTTTTCCTGGCTTTGTTTCTTTCACTCTGCATCAGTTTATAGACATGTTTCCACATTTTTCTGTTCTTCACATGCATCATTCCTTTGTTTGGCCATTCCCTTCTTGATGGACATGAACTTTGTTTCCACTCCTCTGCTTTCAACAAGAAGCACTACTATGAGTATTTTGGAGCATATGGGGACTTTTTTTCTTATCTTCCTTGGGTTGTAAATCCAGTGATGGGAGTCTTGTTCCCAGAGTATGAACTTTATTTGCATAATTCCAAATTGTTTTCCAAAATGTTTGTACCATTTCACAGCTCTAGCAGCCATGTATTAGTGTGCCCATCTTCCCACAACCCTTTCAGCATTGAATGATACTGCAGCTTCAGTGCTGTTTTATTTTGCATTTCTCTGATTTGTCGGTTGGAGCATTTTTTCTTATGCTTGTGAGTACTTTTAAGTTCCTCTTTTGAGAACTGTTTGCTCTTATCCTTTGACCATTTATCTTTTGAGGAATGGCTTAATCTTATGTTTATTCATTGTTTATGTATCTTGGATACCAAACTTTTATCAGATAACTTTGATATATTTTTTTCCCCATTCAACCCCTTCTTTCTATCCCAGGTGCTTTGATGTTGTCTCTGTATAAACTTCAATTTCATGTAATGAAAGTTATACTCTAACTATTTTAGCTTTGGTAATTGTCTCTAGCTTTTGTTTATTGAAGAATACGTCTCCTGTTCATAGCTTTGGGTGGTATATTATCTACTTTTCTTCAATATTTTTGTCTTACGAACTTAATATTAAGGTCACATATCAATTTAGAATGTGGAGTGTGGTGTAACATGTTGGTCTAAGTCTAATTTCTTTTTTTTTTTTTTAAGCAATTGGGGTTAAGTAAGTTGCTCAAGGTTACACGGCCAATCATTATGTATGCGTGGGGGCTCATTTTCTGAGGCCAGGACCAATCCTGGGTCCTCCCCAACTCCAGGGGCCAGTGCTCTTACTCACTGCGCCACCTAGCCGCCCCTCTAAATCTAATTTCTGCCCAACTGCTTTATAGTTTTCTCAGCAGTTTTGAACAAATAAGGAGTTATTTTCCCAAGGTAATTTATCTTTTCTGTTTTATCAAACATTAGATTATCTAGTCTCATTGTTTCCATATGTCCCTTGCCTGAGCTGTTCCATTGCTCTATTCATATATCCTTTATTAACCAGTACTGGCAGGTTTTGATGACTACTGCTTTATAATATAATTTGAGGCCTAGAAATGATATCCCCTTTTCGTCCCTTCCTCTTTTTATCATTTCCCTTGGTAGTCTAACTCAGGGGTGGGAAATCTGTGGCCTTAAGGCCAGTGATTCTTTGGATTCAGTCAGAAGGCTGCTCTTAAGGATATAGAAGGCTACAGGTTCCCTGCCTCTGGTCTAAATCTTTGGTTTTTCCAAATGAATTTTGTTACTGTTTTATCAAGTTCTACAAAGTTTCTGGTGGCACAATGAATAGAGGTCCAGGCCTGTAGTCAGGAAGATCTGAGTTCAAATCCAGCCTTACTAGCTGTGGGACCCTGGACGTGTCACTTCATCCTGTCTGCCTCAGTTTCATCACCTTTCAAATGGAGATCATAGCAGAATCTGCCTCCCAAGGGGGTCCTTAGGAGAGTACCAGACACATAGTGGGTTCTGTGTAAATGCTAGTTATTGTTTTGTTTTGGTTTTTGGTTTTTTTTTTTTTCAGGGCAATTGGGGTTAAGTAACTTGCCCAAGGTCATATGGCTAGGTTTTTGTTTGTGTGTGTTTGTGTTAAGTGTCTGAGGCCGGAACCGAACTCGGGTCCTTCTGACTCCAGGGCCGGCGAAATGCTAGTTATTATTGTGGTTAACATTAATATGTAAAGATGCGGTTGAGGTTGGAGGGCTGACTTTGTAGCCTGCAAGCTTACTGAGGCTCTAAGTTGTCCGAATTCGTGTCCTTGCTGATTGCTTTAGATTTTCCAGGTAAACCGTCATATCATCTGCAAACAGGGATACTTGGATCTGTTCCCTGCCCGTCTTTAATAATAGAACAGCCAAGACTTATGTAACACTGACCGTGTGCCCGGCACTGTGTGAAGAGCTTGACACAGCAGCCTTAGGAGGAAGGCAATATGATTTCCATTTCAAAGATGAGGAAACTGAGGCAAACAGTAACTTCTTCCAGGCCCCAGAGCTGTAAATGTCCGAGGCTGGATTTGAACTCAGATCTTCCTGACTTCAGGCCTGGCACTGTGCTGCTGCCTGCCAACCTGTCATTTCATTCTCTGTCCTTCTTTCTCTTGTCTTATTGCTAGTATTTGTAGTAATGTAATAAATAAGAGTGGGTATCCCTGCTGTACCCCGATATTTATTGTGAGCTGTTCTCTGTATTCCCAGTGCATCCAGTGCTTGCTTTTAGCTTTTACATAGATGCTTTCTATTATCTCTTACAAAGGGTCCTCTTTGTTGTACTTTGTCAAAGGTCTTTTTCTACATCTGTTGAAATTGTAGTTTTAGTGTAGTTTAGCCACAAAAGGGTTAGTGCTTTTAAGGATAAATGGATCAAGGGAGGGTTTTTTTTAAGGATGAGGGAGATGTGGGCATATTTGTAGGTAGCAGGAAAGCAGTTGATAGGGAGAGGCTGAAGGATGAGAGTAGGAAAGAGCTGCCAGAAGAGACAAAGTGGAATGGGAGCCTGTGTTCATGTGGAAGGATTTGCTTGGACAAGGAGAAGGGCCACATCATCATGAGAGATGGGGTAGTAGGCACCTGGGTGACATGTACTGAGGAAGGGGGGACCAGGGTGCCTTTTCCCCCTTGGGGGGCTTAAAGAGAGGGGTGACAAGGTCACAGGGAGAGGGAATGAATCAGGGTGGCCCCGAGAAGGGGCCATCTGACATAAACTGGTAGTGGACCCTGAGAGGAATGTGCTGCTGCATTCTAGGGAGTCCTGGCAAGGGTATAGAGGAAAGTACTTGTTTGAAGTGGTTCACCAACAGGTCGGGATAGGGAAGGGAGGAGATTGTGGCCAGTACGATGACCTGGCCTGAGCAAGGGCTAAGGGCTTGAGGGATTGGGGGTCATGGGGAGGTTGAAGGATAGGACTAGGAGGTCACAAGGTGAAGGGAAACATGGAATGACACAATATTATGATCACATAAAGATTCATAGTTCACAGACTTGGAGGCAGATGGCCCTTCAGTGTGTGTGTGGCTGAGGTGGGGTGGAGGCAGAGGTCATGGGAAATGAGTAAACGGGGGAACTGGGAAGTTGGGTGTTTGTGGAACTATCCATAGGCATATCAAAGCCCCCTGGTAATAGAGCTGGGGTTGGGAAGCTCAGAAAGGCCTTGAGCTGCTGCTGAGCTCTCTGGGGAAGGAGAGAGAGTACTAGGGCTCCCTGGATGATCAGTGTGAACCTCAGAGGTGATGGGATTTAGGTCTGGAGGGTGTGCAGGAGCTAGGAGCATCCTGGCTCCTCCTGTCATGACCAGTGGTGGTGGCCCCAATGCAGATCCAGCCCAGGAGGGAGATGTCCAGTGCTTCAGGCAGTTTCATGGAGGCCTGACAGGTGTCAGGAACACTTGAGCTCCAGTCCTGTCTCAAACACTTACATGCTGGCTGGGGAACTCTGGTCAAGGCATTTCACCTTCCTCTGCCTTATTTTCCCCAACTGTAAAATGGAGATAATCAGAGCACCTGCCTTGCAGGGTCAATCTAGTGCTTGGAGTCCTTTTCACCTGAACGATGGTACAAAGGATAAAATGTGGCCACAAAGCTTAGCCTATCTGGCATGCAGTTCTTATGAAATTAATGACCTAGCCCATCATTGCAGGGTGCTAAGACAAACATCTACAACTTTCAGGCCGAAGGAGAAAGTATGATTGTGCAATGAAATGTTTGGAAAAACAGAACGGGACTGAGTACTTTTTGACATTCTGTAACTTCTTATTAGAAAGTGAACTAACATTGGATCAAGCTGTGAAATTTTTAGAATGACTTTCAATGAACATTCTTCTGAAATTTCTAATAAATTAAATGGATGTATAATCCATTTGATGTCTTTTGTTTCTCTAATTGATGTATTGAAAGTAGATGGAAAAAAAATTTAATTACCTTGAATTTTGGTCTACAACATCATTCAGAAATGAAACCCTTAGACATTTCTTGCTAAAAATAAAAAAGGAATTTTTATCTCTTAGTGAAAAAAAAAAACTTGTAAAATTCTTCTGCCATTTTCTACCACATATTTGTGTATTTTCACTTTCTTCTTGTTTTGAATATGAATCCTTAGAGTTAACAACATATTTTGTTGTTAAAATGAGTTTGAGAAGCAAAAAAATGTTGTGAACCACTGAGGTACAGTATATAAATGATAAAAATATTCAACAGCCTAGGACCAAACCTGGATCTTTGCTTTTTCATTTCTAAATTTGATTATTTGAATCTTTATACTTTTTTAAAATTAAATTTACTAACTTTTCATCAGTTTTTTTGGTCATTTCACAAACCCGCTTTTAATTGATTTGAAGTTTAATACTATCATTTGTTTTATATTATCTTCACTTCTTTTTTTAAAAAAATTATTATTTTTATTTTTTTAAACAAATGCTTTATTAATTTCTGGTTTACATCATTTCCGCCAGATTTTGAATTACAATTTTTTCCCCATTTTTCCCTGCCCACCACCCCAGAATAGCAGTCCCACAAGATATCCCCTCATCCAATCTGCTCTCTCCCATATCTTCTCCCATAATCCCTTCGACTTTGCTATTAGGGCAAGGTGAATCTCTGTGCCCCAATGCCTGCACATCTTATTACATTACATCAATTACATGCAAAAGAGTATTAATAATAGTATTTATATATATTTGAAACATTTAATCTTAAGACCTCGAATTTCAGATCTATTCCCTTCCTCCCTTGTCACCCATTCCCTCTGGGAAGATAAGCAATTCAGTACATGTTGTACATGTCTAGCTATGCAAAACATTACCATAGTAGATATATTGTACAAGGCTGCTTATAATTCCCTCCCACCCATCCCACCCCCCACCTGGTCCATTCCCTACTTTAATCCTGTCCCTCTTCGATAGTGGGTGCCTCCAACCTCCCCTCCCAGCATACCCTCCCCTCCATCATCCCCCCTCTCATCCCCCTTCCCCCTATTCTGCTGCAGGGTGAGATATCCCATTTAGTATGTATGTCATTCTCTCCCTGAGCCAGATTCAGTGAGAATATGCTTTTTCCTTTTTGCCTTCTTGTTCTTCCCCTCCCCTGCAGCCACTTCCCCTTGCCTCTTCTACATGAGATAGTTTACCCTACCCTGTCTCTCCCCATCTCCTTTTGTCACTTTCCTCTCTCACCTCTTAACTTCACCCCTTGAGTATCATCCCTTCCCAACAAATTCAACCTATACCCTCTATCCATGTATAACTGTAAACATATATACACACATTCACATATGTATTCATATGCCCATACACTCTTCTTCCATTATTTTCATAATGACAAAGGTTTCATCAGTCACAGTTATTGTTTTTCCATATAGGAATGTAAATAATTCAACTTTGATAAGTTCCTTTTGATTTCTTTTCCCTGATTACCTTCTCAGGCATCTCTTGCTTCTTGTGTCTGGATGTCAAATTTTCTATTCAGTTCTGGTTTTTTCCTCAAGAGTGCTTGAAAGTCCTCTATTCCACTGAATGACCATATTTTCCCCTGAAACAAACTACTCAGTTTTGCTGGATAGGTGACCCTTGGCTTCAATCCCAGCTCTTTTGCCCTCTGGAATATCATATTCCATGCCTTTTGATCCCTCAGTGTAGAAGCTGCCAGGTCCTGTGCTATTCTGATTGTGTTTCCACAATATTGAAATTGTTTCTTCCTGGCTGCTTGTACTATTTTCTCCTTGATCTGGGGATTCTGGAACCTGACTATAATATTCCTGGGAGTTTTCTTTTTGGGATCTTTTTCAGGAGGTGATCTGTGGATTCTTTCAACCTCTGTTTCACCCTCTGGTTCTAAGACATCAGGGCAGTTTTCCTTGAGAATTTCTTGAAGGGTGATTTCTAGGTTCTTTCTTTGATCATGGCTTTCAGGTAGTCCAATGATTTTTAAATTATCTCTCCTGGATCTATTTTCCAGGTCAGTGGATTTTCCCATGAGATATTTCACATTGCCTTCTATTCTTTCATTTGTTTGGATCTGTTTAACAGCATCTTGATTTCTCATAAAGTCACTAGCTTCCATTTGCTCCAGTCTAACTCTGAAGGAATGAATCTCCTCAGTGAACTTTTGAGATTCTTTTTCCATCTGGCAAATTTGGCTTTTTAAGACATTCTTCTCCTCATTGCCCTTTTTGGCCTCCTTTGCTATTTGAGTTAGTCTATTTTTTAAGGTGTTATTTTCCTCAGTAAGGCTGTTGATTCTCATTTCATACTTTTCCTGCATACTTCTCATTTCTCTTCCCAATTTTTCCTCCACTTCTCTTAACTGCTTCTTAAGGTCCTCTATGACTTGTAACCCATTCATATTTTCCTTTGGGGCTTTTAGAGCAGGATTTCTGACCTCACAGTCCTCCTCCTGTTCCCTGCTTCGATCCTCTTTGCCCCCAAAATAGGAGTCTAATGTTGCATTTTTCTGTTCATTTTGTTTCCTTTGCCTAGGCATGTTGCCACTTAATTATTTGACTTTTGGGCTTGTTGCCATAGTAGGACTCTGCCACCAGACGGGGGAGCTTCCATCCTGAACATTGGGGTCTTCACAACTTCCAGTTCTGGCAAGTTGGATACCCACCCCAGACCTCCCCCCAGATCACAATCCACATCCAAGCAGGTTAAAGCAAGAGCGATTAACCTCCAAGACTGATCACTGGATCTCCCTACAGTTCACAGGCCAGGAGCTGATGCTGCCAATGAAGCTTCAAAATGGCGAGTGTCTCCTCAGTGGCTTCTAGCTCCCTGGGGAGGAAGCCAGCACATTCCCCAAATACTGGTCCCAAAGTCCAGAGGGCACTAACCCCTCACTTTGTCCTAGGCATGTCTGTGTTGATAATTCTGGAATCACCCACAGCTGCTGGTGTTCTGGGGTCCCTCCAGCCAGCTGCTGGCCTGGCTGCCCTGGGGCTAAAACTGAGGCTCACTTGGACCTGGGCTCAACTCTCCACGCTAGGCTGTCAGCTCCCAGAGCGCTGCGCTGGCCCTCCCTGCAGGGCTGCTTGGATGTCCTCAGCGAGCAGTCAGCTTCTCTGTGTCGTTCTGTGGGTGCTGGGGCTCCAGAAGTTGTTCAAAGTCCCCTTTTACATGGTTTGGAAGAGGTCTGGTGGGAGAGCACCTTGGAAATGCTGTTTCTACTCCGCCATCTTGACTCCGCCCTATTATTTTCATTTCTTAATGTTTCTCCTTTATCTCCTATTTTTTAGCAACTCATCCATTGTTTTATTTACTTATTTACTGTATTTTTTGTGAGGCAATCTGAGCTAAGTGACTTCCCCAGGGTCACAAAGCCAGTAAGTGTCAAATGTGAATTCAGGTCTCCCTGATCAGAATTGGGGTGCTCTATCCAGTGCTCCACCTATATGCCCTTTTTTTTGTTTAAAAAAAAAGGACAGAAAAAAATAGAGAAGACAGTCTGGCCAAACAGACATAGTAATTGGATTTGCAAAGTTCTACACCAGCAAGGCCACCCACCTCTGAAAATCAGGGGAAACAGGTTCATGTTCTATTCCTTATATAAATTGTTTTCTTCTTCTAACCCCATCCCTCTCCCCCCCACTTTGATCTTTCTCTTTTTCTTTGTTCTCTTTTCTGCTGGTGTATTATTTTCCATGCCCTGGTTGGGAAGGTCTTACTTCCCAGTTCTCTTGGTGCTTTATGTGAGATACATGAGATGTGTGTGTCTGGAAGATAACCCAGCTTGGCACCGAGTTTGTGATTGCCTCTTAGGCTAGGGTATTTGTTATTTGTACATTTATATTCTAAATTTGAACCCAACCAAACAGTGAGGGTGTTTGCTTAGGAGCTGGAGGTCAGGATGAGCTGGTGCTCTCTGGACAGCTTGTTTTTCCTTTCAAGTCTCAGAATGGAGTTTTCCAAGCCTGTCAATCAGTTAAAAAGCATTTATTAAGCACCTACTTTGTGCTAGGCACTAGGACAAAGAAAGGCAAAAGAAAATTCCTGCTGTCAGGGAGCTCACAGTTTACAGGGGGATACAAATGAAAAGAACTGTGTACAGATAGCTACTGGATAAGTTGGTGATAATTAAGGGAGGCAAGGCACTAGGATCAGAAACAGCCTAGGGTTGAAGCTGAGCCTTGAAGGTAGCTACAAGGTGGAGATAAGAGAGAAGAGAATTCCAAATGTGGACAACCCAGCTGGTGAAAAATGCAAGGAAAGAAGCTGGTAAATACAGTGTCTTATTGGTAGAACAGCCAGGAAGCCCATACCACTAGTTTGATGAGGACGTATTTGGGAGCATAGTGGGAGAAGACTGGAAAGAGAGGAGGGGACAGGTTTCAAAGGGTGTTGAGTGCCAAACACAGCTTTTTGTGTGTGCTCCTGGAGGCCATAAGCAGCTGCTGTCATTTGTTGATTTGGGGGGTGATGTGATCCAATCTCTGTTTTAGGAGGAGTGATTTGGTGACTGAGAGACTGGAGGTAGGCAGACCTCCCAGCAGCTGTTGCTGTGGTCCAGGTGTAAGTTGACCAGCAGGGTGGGAGCAGTTAGAGAACTGAGAGGAAGGCGTATGTAAGAGGTGGTGAGAGAGTGAGCCCGTGGCACTGGGAGAATACTGTTGCCCTAGACAGTAATAGGAAAGGTGAGAGCTGATGAGGATTTAGGGGGAGACAAGTTCTACTTTGGACATGTTGAGTTGAAGGTGTCTACTGGATATCCAGTTTGATTGGAGTTTAGGGCTTGATAGATTCGAGAATGAACTGTGTAGAAATGATGATTGAATCCATGATAGCTAACAAGATTACCAAGTGAGGAGTGTAAAGGACCCAGGACGGAGCCCTGCTCAGTCAGTGGGCAGAACTTGGGTGAAGCTCTAGCAAAGGTCACTAAAAAAGAGTAGTAAGGTAGGAGGAAAAACAGGAGAGAGTAGTGTGCAGGAAACTAGTAGGGAGAGACATCCATCAGAGGGCTTTCAGAGAGGCAGGTCAAGAAAGTCACTGAAAAGGTGTGGAGTCGGGAGGTGGTGTTCTGTCCTAGGAGCAGCAAAGAGACCATTGTAGCCAATGTGTAGAATGTACAGACATGAGAACAGGAGAAGACTGGAAAGTTAGTCAGCTTGTAAAGGGCTTTCAGAGCCTGGAGATAAGAAGGAATTTCTGGAGTTCATCAAGGCGGGAGGCAGTGATGGTGACAAGGTTGGACCTGCACTTCAAGTCACTTTGGCCACATTGATTTTATTTGTGCAAAAGTCTTTTTAATTTTATATCATCAAAGTTGTCCATTTTGTCATCTTTGATGTTCCCTCTCCCTTGTTTGCTCATGAACTATTCCTGTATCCATAGATAAGAAAGCCATTACTTCTAATTAATGGTGTCATCCTAGTATTTCCCAGTCATGGATCCATTTGGATCTTTCCTTGATATTTGGTGTGAAGTAATCGGTCTATACATAATTTCTGCTTTACTGCTTTTTTTTTTTATCTCAGAAGTTTTTCACCTAGTAACATTTTACCTTAGTAGTTGAGGCCTTTGGGTTTATGGAACATTAGGCTATTAAGTTTGCTTCTATGTCTTGTATACCTAATCTCTTCTGTTGGTTGACCTCCCTTTTTTAACTAGTAACAACTCATTTTGATGATTACTGCTTTATTGTATGGTTTGAGATTTGGTAGTCCTATGCAGTGATAGGAGAGCTGGTAATGGTCAGCCTTGCTTTTCATATGCACTTATTGGAAAGACCATCAACTTTTCTCCATTAGTTATGTGTTTGTTCTTTGTGTTATATACTACTTAATTAGATTAAGAGAAAGTTCATTCATTCCTATGCTTTCTTTCTTTCTTTTTTTTTTTTTTTTTGAGGGCAATTGGGGTTAAGTAACTTGCCCAAGGTCACACGGCTAGGTTTTTGTTTGTGTGCGTGTTAAATGTCTGAGGCCGGATCCAAACTCAGGTCCTTCTGACTCCAGGGCCGGCGCTCTACTCACTGCGCCACCTAGCCGCCCTATTCCTATGCTTTCTAATGGAAATAATTTCTACTTAGTTTTTTAGTTGGGAGTTTTGAATTAGTTGCTTTTCTAATTGTTTTATTTGTATGCCAAATTCATTGGTTTGTTCTTTTTTCCCTCTTATTGATGAAAGTATCTAGAGGTAGAAGGCAGTACTAGATAAGTTAAGATAGAAAGCCACTAATGACTGCTTTAGGTATAACCCACAGGTTGTTTTCTTTAATACAGTTTTCTATTATTTGTTCTGGACCCACTAATTCTTTTAAGATTAAGTTATTGAGTTTCCAATACATCCTTTTCAAAGACCCTTTGCTTTAAGATAATATTTATTGCATTATACTCAATTGATTGAATGTGTATACTTTCCTATGTTTTTCTTGTCTTCTGCATTTCCATTTCAAAGTATCTACTAATTCCTGGCCTTTTCATCAAGAATATTTAGAAATTTGGGGTGGCTAGATGGCATAGTACACGTGCCCTGGAGTGAGGAAGACCTGAGCTCCAATCCGACCTCAGACACTTAACACAAAAACTAGTCATGTGACCTTGGGCAAGTCACTTAACCCCGATTGCCCTGCCTTCCCCCCTCCAAAAAGCAAAAAATAAAAAAAAGGAGTATTTATAAATCTGTCTCACTGAAAGTCCATTTCTGTGCTCAGTTCTGCCATATGGGTTACTATTGAATGTCATGTTCTAAGCTCTTCTCCTCTTCGTGGCCATGGCCTCCAAGTCTCACGTGATCTTGACTGTGGCTTCTTGTCAACGAGCTTACTTTTTGTCTAACTGCAGACTTTTCTTTGACCTGGTGACCCTGGGCTTCATTCTGACTTTCCTGGGAGTTTCCATCCTGAGATCTCTATAAGCAGATGACGTGGGTTCCTCTTATTTTTACTTTGCAGAACTCCCAAGTGCAGCCTGAATCAAGCCAAAATGACCCTGAGAAACATCTGAATACTATGCAATGTAGAGAATGTGAATATGTAGTTTTCTGAGTCAATATGTGGCCCTCAGAATGCTTCCATTTGAACCTGACAGCCCTGTTCCAAGTGATGTAGGCGGTTTTCGTTTATGATTTCTCACATCATGGTCTCCAAAATATTTGCGGGGGGTGGTCATCATTTTCAGGTAGTCTGATTCTGAGATTCCCCTTGATCTGTTTTTAATGCTATATGCCTGACATCACTGTCTTGATTTTGTTTTAATATTGTTGCTTTTTCGTTTTGTTTTTGTCTCTGGAAGTCTTTCTCTTTAGCTCATTCCAGTTTTCAATGAGTTCAGTTCTTGAGTAAGGTTTCCTGCCCCTCTGTTCAAAGGTGGTAACTCTCCCACCTTTTTTTCTTCCCTTACTACCCTATTTTCTGTTTCTTATGTCATAGTCTTTATGTCTGTCCAAGATGTTTCTCTGGGGTGGTCCTTGGACTCATGGATTTACTATCAGTAGTCAATAGACACTGATTAAGTGCCCACTGTGTGCCAAGTCCTTGAGGGCAGGGACTGCTAAGTAACAGAGTAGGTGGGATGCTGGACTTGGAATCAGGAAAACACTAGTTGGAATCCTGCCTGAGACACTGGCTGGCTGCATGACCCATGGTAAGTCATGGAGATAATAAAAGCACCCACTTTACAGAGTTCTGAGGATTCAATGAGATAATATGGGAAATGCTACAGAAATGCTGACTAGTGCTGTGCTCACGTTTGCCTTCATATCACACTTAGCACTCTGCTGGCTCTCAGTAAGCACTTGAATTGAGTTAGCTCTCCTGCCCCTCTGGTGTATGGCAGAGGGGCAGGCCCCAAATGATCTGGAGTGTGCCCCATGGTACAGGCTGCAGTAACATTCAGGGATGTGGCTGTGGACTTCACCCAGGAGGAATGGAGGCAACTGGACCCTTCTCAGAGGAGCCTCTATCGCGACGTCATGCTGGAGAACTATGAGAACCTTGTCTCCCTGGGTAAGCACAGTTGGTCCTCAGAGGGATCTTTGCACCTTTACTTACTAAATGCTAGGGGATTTCTGAAGTGGCGATCTTGGCATTTTGATTTACGGTAATAGTGTTCAAGAACTGAACGGTCTTACATCCTTTATGATCCAGAGAGTGTTTCTGGTTGCTTCCCTGGTGAATAAATGGTTTTTGTTTGATGTGATTTGAAATCGCCAGTGGCGTTAGCATGGTCTAGGAGCTCCCCTTCTTTTGTTCTCTCCTTTCAGAGAAGTATCTCAGAGATCTTTCTCTGAAGTTAAGAGGACAGGTTCCTGAAGATATCACTGTCCTTTTAGTTACTGGTTAGTTAAATAAACTACAGTGAATTTTGTCTGAATGCAAATCACAGTATGCCTGGAAGGTTGTTTTGTACCAAGGAAAGAGTGCTTGGTTGGCATCAGAATCCCTTCCTTCAGATCCTATCTCACTTATTACCTGTGGGACTTGGGGAAAGATGGGTTATTTTCCTGGGCCTCAGTTTCCTCATCTGTAAAGTGAGGCAGTTGTACCAGGTGACTTCTAAGGGCTTCCTTCCTGCTCTAAAGCTCCAGAAGTTTTAGTCACCTCCCTTGAAGCATAGATCATTTTTGGACTGAAGAGGAGGGGCTTAGGATTGAATTCTTTGTTGGCTGTCTTTTGAATTTCTTTCTCCATGACTAGGACTTCCAGTATCCAAACCTGATGTGATCTCCCAGTTGGAGAGAGGGAAAGGACCTTGGATGCAAGATGGAGAATTCCTAAAAAGCATTTGTCCAGGTGAGTAAAAAAAACCCAACCAGAAGGGAGTTGTGGTAAGCAACAGCTTAACTGGTCAGTCAGTGGTCAGGACCTTTGAAGCGTTCAGACAGCAAGCATTTGTGAAAAGACATAGTGTGTGCTGGCTGCTGTGCCATGTTCCAAGGGTGCAAAACCAAAAATGGACCAGTCCTTATTCTCAGGAGCTTCTGTTCTCCCAGGGCAGCCAAACGTGGGCAAACGTCTAGAGAGAGGGCGGGCGTTCAGGTACAAGAGGTACAAGAGGTAGTAGGCAAATGAAGAAAAGCTTTGTGAGGCAAGTTTCAGAGTGAATTTGTGCTTCTGTGAGGCAGAGGTCAGGAAGGGGAGCACATCTCAGACAGGGAGACCAAGCACATGCAAAGGTGGGGAATGGAGCAAGAAGAGGCCCGTTTGGCTGAACCCTAGAGCGGAGGAAGGAGAGTTATTGACATCGGTGTCTGGAAAGGTGAGTCATGATCAGGCTGCAAAGGGCTTTCAGAAGCCATGTAGAGGCATTTCACTGTAGCCTAAGAATAATAGGGTGCCCCTAGATAGTTGATTCTGTAGACAGAGGAGTGGCACAGTCACTGTGATGTTTGAGGAAGATTTCTTTGGCAGCTGTGTGGTGGCTTGGAAAGGGGACCCTAGGAAAAAGAGCAAGGGTTGGCCAAGAGTGGTTACAGCTCACATCTTTGTCCCAAAGAGAACACCCACAGTTGTCTGACATGAGCAACTCCTAAAATAATGAAGTGCCCATTTTACATTTCAGCACAAATCACTTTGCCATGTTTCTTTATGTGTCTTCTGATCAGCCAAAATCCACCTTCTCAACCTCCCATGCCAACCCTCCCCACTCCAACTGAGAATATAAGAAAAATAAAACCCATTCTAAAACTGTATAGTCACTATCCAAACCTGTTTGATTCATTCTGTACTCCTAATCCTTGACCTTTTGGAGGTGGGCAGATTGTCTCATCATCAGTCTTCTGGAATCAGGGTTGGTCATTAAGCTGACAGAAGTATTCTATCTTGTTCATCCAATCCCAATTTATGGGCACCCCCTCAGATTCCCATTTTTTGTTTTGTAAATATTTTTGTATATCCTTTAATCTACCCTCCCTCTAACACCCCCTCTGCCCTTCTCCCCTTTCCCTCCTATTTCCCTGTTGAATGAAATGTGTTTCTGTACCCAACTCTGTGTGTGTGTGTGTGTGTATGTATGTGTATGTGTTTGTGTTCTCTTTGTTGGCCAGTTCAAATGAGAGTGAGGGTCAAGAGTCAGTTAATCCCTCCCCCCCCCCGACCTACACACCCCCCCCTTATTTCTATAGATCTTTTTTGCACACCCTGATCATGGGAGGAAATTTCCCCTAACTTTCCTTTCCCTTCTCCCTGCCAAATCCCTACCCCACCCTACCCCCCAAGTGTGTTCTCCTTCCCTTCCCTTTCCATTTTTCTCTTGAGAATATCAAGGCCTTACAGAACTATTCCCAGACCTTGTCTAATGAGATTCATTTTGTGACCTCTGACAGTGACAGAATTCAGAGGTGGATCACCCCCACATGATATTTGAATGTGGTATTTTATTATTATTCATTGGTTTTGACCTTTTTATGTATCTCCTCAACCCTGTATTTGAATTTCATAGTTTCTCTACACCTTTGGTGTTTTCATCTTTCCTGCCAGGAAGTCCTCTATTTCATTAAAAACCCACTTTTTCTCCATAGCCATAGCCTCTGTTTTGCTGGATAAGTTACTCTCAGCTATAAGCTTATATGTCTTTTGTCCTCTGCATATTCCAGCTTCTCTGCCCCTGTATAGTTGTGATTGCTAAATCCTTTATGATCCTGCCCATGCTTCCTCAGTACTTGAATTCTTTCCTTCTGTCATGATGTAATGTTTTTTCTTTGACCTGGAAACTCTGGATCTGGACTGTGATGTTCCTGGCAGTGTTCATTTTGGGGTTTCTTTCAGGAAGTGAACAGTGGATTCCTTCTGTTTCCATTTTGGCCTTTGGTCTGTAGAGCTCTGGGCAGGTTTCTTCTAGGATTTCTTGAATTAGGATGTCTAGGCTCTTTCTGGTCAAGGTGTTCAAGGAGACCAATAATTGTTGAGTTTTTTCCACTTGATCTGTTTTCCAGGTGAGTTGTTTTTGCTGGGAGGCGCCTCACATCATCTACTTTTTTTCAGTCTTCTGACTCCATTTTAATTGTTCTTCTCTTACGTAATCATTAGCTTCCTTAAATTCTTGCTTCATTTCTTCCTAGCATTGTAGTTGAGTTTCTTTGCAAGCTGCATTTTCCTCTGAGGCTTTTCTTGTAGGTATTTCTTCTGGGTTTTTGTCCTTAGCATACTTGCTACTATAATAGCTCATTATGAAGTTTCTTTCTTTTTTTGCGGGGGGGGGCTTGTCTATTCTTCCAGCCTTCTCTCTGACATCAGACTTGATATTAGTTAGGGGTAGGTTCTGTGACACTTTTTGAGAGAACATCTGGGCTGGTCCTGTTGCTGCTGTCTTGGGGTACTGGGTCTTGTGCTGTTCCAGGATCTCAAGGACAGCTCATCCTAGGGACCTGTAAGTTTTCAGTGCTCCCAAGGTGATCTGATCCAGGAAAAAGGCTTGATTTCTGCTTTCCTGGTTTGAGCTCTGCATGTTACTGACTTGGGTTTAGGTTTGCTGCTAGACTCGACCTCTGTCAGTTAGCTCCTGGTTCAGAGGGATGGAATTATTAGGCTTCCCTTTGGTTTGGGCTTCCTGCCGTGGTTTTTTGTCTGCAGGCCGAGTTGTGTGCAGAGACCCCCTTCTCAGCTTCCTTGGGTCTGTGACCCATAACTGGATAGTGGGCCACAAGGCTGTATGTTTAACAATGTAGAAATGAAAATGTATGTTGCTTTCTCTGTCTATTTGTCAAGAGTTTTGTGATTTTTTCCAGATTATTTTTTTTCCGATTGTTGTCAGTATCTGTGTCATTATTTTGATGATAGTTTTTTCACTTTGTATTAAGTCACTTCATATGACTCTTCTGTATGTCCTTGTGTTCTTGTTACTTCTTTTTAGAATTATCATAGCCCTATTGCTGGGGCTTACAATGTGTGAAGGGAGAGTAATAAAGAATAAGGTAGGTCGGCTGGGTCCAGGTTGTGATGGGCTTTAAATGAGAAATAGAGAGTTGATGTTTGGTCCTATTGGTAATTGCTCTGGAGCCATTGCAATTTATGGTCCAGGGAACTAACATGGTTAGACCTGTGCTTTCAGAACATCTCCTTAGTAGTTATGTGTAAGATGAATTAAAAAGGGGAAAGATCTGAGACAGGGATGATGATTGGAAGGCTTTTACAGTAGTTTAGGTGGAGCCTTATCAAAGGCCGTGGTGGCTTTGTGAGTAAAGAGGAGGGAATGAATGAAATAGATTTATTGAGTCAAAATTGAGAGTACTTGCCAGCATTAAATATGTGGGAGTGAGAACAAGGAACCAAGTGTGACCCTGAGTGACAGGCATATGGTGGTGCCTCCTTTGGGGTTGGGATGGGGGGGAAGGTGAATTCTTTTTGAACATGACTGGGTTGGAGAAGCCTAGAGCGTTATTAATGCATGCCATAGAAATCACTGGGTAAATCCTTTTTCCTTATTTGGTGATATGGGACTGGAACTAAGAAGAGAAGCTGGAGAGGGGCGTATGAATCTGGGAGAGGACAGTCAAGTGGTTGATGAGGCGACCAAGCAAGAGATTGTAGAGAGAAAAGAGAAGAGCAGCTAGGAGGGAAAGGTGAAGTGCACCTACACACATGTAGTGATTGAGAGAAGGAGACTCAGATGGAGGAGAACCATGAGATAGCAACTTCACAAAAGCCCCGCGAGGAGAGCTTTCCAGGGGAGAGTGCAGCCAGCAGTTTACATACTGTAGAAATGTCAAAATTATAATTACTGAAAAATAGTCATTAAACTTGGAAATTAAGACCTCAGTGGTAATTTTGGAGGGGGTGGTCTCAGGTGAGTGATGAGCTTGGAAGCCAGAATGCAGAGACTTTGGAAAAGAGGAGGTGAGGTGGAGGTGCTTTCTCAGGGAATTGAGCAGAAAAGGGGAGGAGAGCTAAAGGATGCCCTCTGTCAGTGCTGGCAGGATGCAGTGAAGAATGGTGGAGGTGGGGATGTGTGTGTGTGTGTGTGTGTGTGTGTGTGTGTGTGTGTGTGTGTGTGTGTGTGTGTGTGTGTGTGAAAGCAGCGCAAAAGGAACCTGGAGAAAGGGGAATGATAACTTGGGCAGTTTGTTGGGAAGGATGGGGGAGATCCGAGCAAAGGGCTTTGTCAGCCTTGATGATCAGAAGGGCCACTTGTATGGGGTGGTAATAGGAAGGGATGATGCCCCCAGGGTATGAAATGAGGAAGGGAAAAAGAAAAAGCTCCAAATGGATGAGCATTCTCATGTCCATATTGTTCATCATCCTCCTTGATGGAGGACATAGAACCTAGGAATTAGCATAGAATGGTTTCCTTTCTCTGAGCACTGAGAATAGTGCGTATTCATACTTTTTCTTTGCATCTTTCAGATTCCTTTATTCCAGAGACTAGATCTGAAATCATGGACTCTTCTCCAAAGCAGAGTATTTATATAAGAGTGCCATCCCAGGGAAGATGCAAAAAGGATGATCCCAAGATGGAAAAGATGTGGGGAGATGATATCAAGTTAGAGAAGAAGAAGAGCAGCCAGCGGAAACAGTCCAGACAAGGGACAGTCACTACAAAAAACCTTGCTAAACAAAGACATTTTCATGAAAGTCATACACATGGGAGAAAGTTTAGTTTAGGATCAGTCTTTGTTCCAAAACAGAATGTTCCTTTAGGAAAAAGTCACCAGAATTGTGGTACACAAGGAAATAGCATCAAACCAATTTCAGACTTAGTTAAAAATAGTAAAGTCTCTAAAGGGAAGACCCTTTCTAAATATAATTGTAAGAAGCCTTTCAGTTATCACTCAGACTTTGTTCCATTACATATGATGCATTCTGGAGACAAGCCATGTAAATGTAATGAATGTGAGAAAGCCTTTAGTAAGAACTCACGTCTTGCTGAAAACCAGAGAATTCATCCTGGAAAGAAAAATGAATGTGAGAAAGAGTTAACCCATAGTGGAAGCCTGTCTCAAAATAAGAGGACTACTATTGGAGAGAAACCCTTTAAATGTCATTATTGTGGCAAAGCTTTTAACAACAACTCAAGCCTCATTCTGCATCTAAGAATTCACACTGGTGAGAAACCCTTTGAGTGTAATGAGTGTGGCAAAGCCTTCAGCCAGAGGGGAAACCTTAATGAACATAAGAAAATTCATACTGGAGAGAAACCATTCAAGTGTAATGAATGTGGCAAAGCCTTCAGCAGCAATTCTAGCCTAACTCTGCATCAAAGAGTTCACACTGGAGAAAAACCTTTTAAATGTAATGACTGTGGGAAAGCCTTCAGCCAGAGGGGGAATCTCAATGAGCATAAGAGAACTCATACTGGAGAAAAACCTTTTGAATGTAATGAATGTGGAAAAGCATTCAGCCAAAGGGGACACCTTACTGAACATCAGAGAATTCATTCTGGAGAGAAACATTTTGAATGCAGTGAATGTGGGAAAGCCTTCAACCACAGAGTATCCCTTATTGATCATCAGAGAATTCATACAGGAGAGAAACCCTTTGAGTGTAATGAATGTGGGAAAGCCTTCAACCAGAGAGGGCACCTTAATGAACATAAAAGAATACATACTGGAGAGAAACCTTTTGAATGTAATGAATGTGGGAAAGCCTTCATCCATAAGGGAAGCCTTACTGAGCATCAGAGAATCCATGCTGGAGAGAAACCCCTTGAATGTAATGAATGTGGCAAAACCTTCAGCCATCGGACTTCCCTCTATTCTCATCTGAGAATTCATACTGGAGAGAAACCCTTTGAATGTAATGATTGTGGGAAAGCTTTCAGCCATAATGCATCTCTTATTTATCATCAGAGAATTCATACTGGAGAGAAACCTTTTGAATGTAACGAATGTGGGAAAACCTTCAGCCATAGGAGATCCCTTCTCCATCATCAGAGAGTTCATACTGGAGAGAAGCCCTTTCAGTGTAATGAATGTGGGAAAGCCTTCAGCCAGCGAGGAAACCTTTTCTATCATCAGAGAATTCATACTGGAGAGAAACCCTTTGAATGTAATGAATGTGGAAAAGCTTTCAGTCATAGTACATCCCTTATTTATCATCATAGAGTTCATACTGGTGAGAAACCCTTTGAGTGTAGTGAATGTGGGAAAGCATTCAGTCAGAGAGGGCAACTTAATAAGCATCAAAGAATTCATACTGGAGAGAAACCTTGTAAATGTAATGAATGTGGTAAGACTTTCAGTCAGACAGGACACCTGCTTAGACATCAGAGAGTTCATACTGGGGAGAAACCCTTTGCATGTAATAAGTGTGGTAAGTCCTTCAGCCAGAGAGGAAGCCTTGTTCTACACCAGAGAATTCATACTAGAGAGAAACCCTTTCAATGCAGTGTGTGTTCAAAAGCCTTCAGTCATAGGACATCCCTTATTTGTCATCAGAGAATTCACAATGGAAAATAAGCCAATGAACATTATGGATTTGGAAACTCCTTCAGCTTTGGTCATCTTAGCCACAGGGGGACACCAGAAATACCAGAAAATTCATAGTAATGGGTAATGCTTAAGTGTAATGGCTGTGAGAATGGCTCCAGCACTAGATGAACCCTTCAAGTACCAGAGAATTAGTATTGAAGTAAAACCTTATAAAAGCCTCAACTGATGAAACCTTTGATGTAGTTCATGTGTCATTAGGCACCACAGACTTTAATGTTGGAGATTAATGATGGGGAAAGAACATTCTGGGGAATCCTTCATGAAAAACCTCCACTTTTCAAATACTGTATAGTTAAGAGGGGAATTTTCACCAACTATGTTGTTGTTTGGTTTGAGAGAAAAAAAGCATACCTCCCTTTATCACCATTCCTGTACTATACATCAACTGCCTTCAGTAATAAGTTCTGCAATAAATATGCTCAAGCAGGATCTGAAAAGACATTTGTGTAACCAAGGTTACAAAAAATGTTTAGTCAAACCACTGAAGTGTTATACTTATTTAGTTACAAGGGATTATATTCTCCCCATACTTTTTTTTTTCCTTTTAAAAATTCTAAACATATTATCCACCAACAACATACAGCTGCACAAGCAAGAATAAAATACTGTACGTGAAACTCTAGACCCTATTCTTTGCAGTTTGTTAAATAAAAATGTCTATGTTCACTTCAGCAGGTCAGTGAGCATGGAATAGTGTGGGGGGTAGGCCATCTGCCATTTACTCCCTTTGTGACCTTTGGTAAGCCCTCTCTGTATAAAGAGTAACTTCCTCAGAGTTCAATACTACCAGCTCCTCCTGTTTCTCTTGAGGGCACCAAAAGCATCCTTCTAGTCACCCAGGTTTGCAACCTTGGATTCATCTTTCCCTCTCCATCCTCTTAGCCTGTCTGCTACTGACTTGTATGTTCCACTTCCATAGCCTCTTTTGGATCTGTCATCTTTCCCCTCAGTTTATACCTTAGTTCAGGCCCTTCTCACCTCTCACTTGGACTACTGTAGAGGCTTCCTCATTGCTCTCTCTGTCTCTTCTCTTTTTAAAGAGGACAGTTATATCCAAGCGGTAGCATCATAGAGCCAAACTGCAAGCATTTGAGCACTAAGATTGAAAGAAGTGGGGCCCCTAAGTGGAGATGACTTTTTTCCATCTCGAAGTAATGGAAGGGTCAGTTAAAGAGGATTTAAAATATGTGTGTGTGTGTGTGTGTGTGTGTGTGTGTGTGTGTGTGTGTGTATGTGTGTGGGCAAAATGTACAGTGAGGTCTTCTGAGTAGGATGACTTATTGTATAGCATAGGTGGCTTGATTAAAAAACTGGAACAAATTCTGTTGGGAGTAATTTTTTTTAAAAGGCTATTAGTATGTGAGAGATTGAAAAAAATCCATCCTTAGTTGTTTGGTTTTTTCCTTAACGATCAGTTATCTCTTTTAACATGCATATTTGTTGTGAGCTGTCTTTGCTTCTGGGGCAAGAGAAATTCCCTCTCCCAACCCCTTGCTGAAAATCCAGTAGAGAGAAAGATTGAAAAAAGGGAGAAGGGTACAAAAAGGTCAAAGCAGTTTCCAGAGCTCACTCTTGTCAATCATAGAAGGGAAAGGTTCTTCTGATGTGTTCATATACCCTGAATCTTAGTTGACAATCATAGTTTGAATCAGTCCCAGTCACTGGAGACCAATCAATTTTTTTGCATCCTCCCAGAAATACTCCAAGGCATAGGTCTAGTTCCTCTGAAATCTCATCAAAATGGATGAATGATGAAATTTATCAAATTGGGCCAAGTGTTGGGCACAACTCCACCCTTCCCTCCCCCAACTGATCCGTGAGCAGGAATTTCAGCCTCGGATAAAATCCCTGCCAGATGTTTCTTCATCCCTTGCCCCCCCCCCCTCCATCCCCTGTCCCCACTGGATATTTCTCCTTCCCTTGCCCCTTGCCCCTTGCCCCCACCAGATCTTCCCCATCTCCACCCATTCTAGGTTCCCCATCCCTCAGCCTAGAGCAAACTTTGAGTGCGGGAAATCCAAATATATACTGTCCAATCACTGATTGTAGTCTTGGCTTATGTAACCTGAATATTGATTCTCTTTAAAAACCAGCACATTGTCTGTGCCAACTCACTGTCTGATCTGGGTATGTAACCCCGGCAGTCCTGAGGCAATAAAATTCACTTCCAAATGTTACTCTCGAGGATCTTTTGTCTCACTCCATCAGGCTCAACACAAAGGTTCTTCTGGTCATCTCTACTACAAAAAATGTGTCTTGCGTTTTTTAGAAAAGTTTCTATTCTGTTTTTTTTTCCTGTTCATTTTAAGTCATCAAGAAATGCTGTTTTGTCAGAATTTTCTTGAATATTTTCATATAGTGTGGATTTTTTTTTGTTTATGTGCTGTAATATGTTGATAATATTGCTTATGTGTACCAACATTTCATTCCTGCAATAAATCCTGCTTAGGTAGTAGAATAAACTCCCAGAGGACATGGACTGTTTTTTCCTTTTCATCCCCAACACAGCACAATGTCTGTTACTTAGTGCTAATCAGTAGGTGCTTAAATAACACTTGCTAGCTGATGATGAATAATTTTGTTCCCATATTTTATAAACTAATATTTAGTATATTTGCATGTATATTAAATAGAAAGTGAGTCTATAATTTTTTCTAGCATCATGTTGCTGAAACTTGGCCATTTAATGCAATACCTATCAGAATTTTATTCTGATTATTCATGAAACTGAATAAAAGAATAGTGAAATTTATGTGGAAAAAGATGGTCACTTAGGGGGTTACCCTTGTTTCCTCCACCAAGTTGAGTGGTGATCACTTGACCTCCTTGGCAGTCCTGTGTCTGAGATGTGGCCACACTGTTTGTGTCTTTTGGGGGTATGTGTGCCTCAAGAAATTACCTCTGCCAGGCTTCTGGAGCTCAGTAAACAGACAGGAAACATCTGCAGGATCCTCTGCATGCTCTGAAGTAGAGACCCAAGCCCACAATTAGGCATGTCCAGAAGCAAACTCATCCAGTTTTCTTGAGGGAGATTGCGGCAGGCAGAACACTTATTCTTGTAAGACCAAGAATTGGTCAGCCCCTTCCCCCCACCCCCCCATTAGATCATGAGCTCCCTGAGAGCAGGGATTCTTTTGCCTTTCCTCATATCCCTAGTACTAGGCACAGTGCCTGACATATAGTAGATGCTTAATATTTATTGACTGACCCATAGGAATAAACTATCTCATGCCCAATTCATGTTTTTACATTGAATACTTTTTATTTCCCTCATTTTAGAGAAATTTATACTTTCAAACCCTAACTTTTATTCTAATCTCATCCCTGGGGTTGGAGGTTAATGAACTTTATTAGCATGAGAATGGTGAACCTAACTGCTATTTAGAGATTCCCCAGAATTGAACTTGGTCCACAGACTGCATGTCTGACAAGACTAGGAGTACTCTATCCCCTGTGCTCACAACCATGATTCTTATGAACTAGATAATCGAATACAAAATATATTAAAAACAAAAATGATAGGAAGACTCACTAAAGGAATCACAAGAGGTCTCAGAAGTCCATCCTTGGTTGTGCTTTGTTTTTGAAAAGGGCCAAAATGGCATCACTATGTTGGAGTTAATGTACAGACTGTGGTTAATCAAACCAATATGAACTCTGAAAACTGTATCACAGTTCAGGCACAAATCGTCCATGTGAACATTTGGAGTGAAGATGTCTCTAAATTTGTGAATTTTACATTTCAGGTACTACAGTTCTTTGCTTGTAGAGCCCAGTGCCTTTAATGTGGATATGCCATACTGGACCACCCTCTGCTAGTGTCTCCCATGTCCCACAATTGATTCTATAGTTGTTTTTGTTGTTTTTTGAGGCAATTGGGGTTAAGTGACTTGCCATTGATCACACAGCTAGTGTCTGAGGCCATATTTGAACTCACGTCCTCCTGACTCCATGACTGGTGCACCATGCCTCCTAGCTGCCCTCAATTCCATAGTTCTTTTTTTTTTGGAGGGAGAAGGTAGGACAATTGGGGTTAAGTGACTTGCCCAGGGTCACACATCTAGTTTGTGTGTGTGTGTGTGTGTGTGTGTGTGTGTGTGTGTGTGTGTGTGTGTGTGTGTTAAGTGTCTGAGAACAGATTTGAATTCAGGTCCTCTTGACTCCCAGGCCAGTGCTCTATTCACTGTGCCACCTAGCTGCCCCAATTCCATAGTTCTTAAGTGTCCTTGTATTGCTTCTTCTGACCTCCAGGCAGGTGCATGCCTTGTGTGAGTTCTCCATAAAATGGCCTTTAGGCTAATAGTCATTTAATATCAATTTAATAACCTCAACAAGGACCAGGGCTTGAAATAACCAGAAGAAGAGTCTTGCACCCAACAGCTTGTTACCCCTTCCTTTGTCAACAAAGCCAGATGGGGCCTACTTTATGGCCATTAAGGATAAGATCCTTAACCTAAGGCTCTAAATTGAGTAATGGGACTTTTTCTTATCTTAATATTTTTTGGACATATACCATGTTATGGCATGTTAGTGGTAAAGAAAACATAGATATCATGAGACATAATTTCAGTTGACACTTTGTCAGCTCTCTGATTTAATTGTATTTACAACCTATTCAATTAAGAGAATTCCTTTCTCATATAATAATTAAACATTTATGGCAACCATGAACCTGAGGGACACAAATGTCTTGGGATTGTCCTAAACATATAACAACTTGGTCAGCCTTGTATCAGGCAGTCAGAGCTTAGATTTTGGATCCTTGTATATACAAGCTCAATAGCTTCATCTAATAGGGAATAAACAATATGAATTTACATATCACATAGCCTGTTTGCCTCCTTTAAACAAATTTTCAGGTTAACAAGACAAATGTGAATTTGGTATTTGGACAACATGGCCACCTTATAGTTTAAATGCTTGGCAGTTTAGTTTAAGAAAGGAGCTTGGTGTCTGGTAACTTCTTAAGTGCCAACTGTCTGCCAGGTGCACTGTTCTCTATTTTTTTTTTTTTTGGAGGGCAGTTGAGGTGAAGTGACTTGCAAGGTCACACGGCTAGTAAATGTGTCAAGCATCTGAGGCTGGATTTGAACTCTGGTCCTCCTGACTCCAAGGTCGGTGCTCTATTCACTGTGCCACCTACCCACCCCAAAATGGACCTTTTTTTTTTTTGGAGGGGGAAGGCAGGGCAATTGGGGTTAAGTGACTTGCCCAAGTTCACACAGCTAGTTTTGTGTTAAGTGTCTGAGGCCAGATTTGAACTTAGGTCCTCATGACTCTAGGGCTTGTTCTCTATTGAGTAAGCCACCTAGCTGCCCCAGGTGCACTGTTCTAAGTGCTGGGAGGTAGTGTTTAAGCTATGCCTTCTTGAAGAGAACCAAAGAATACAAGAGATAGAGGTAGTGAGGGAGAATATTTCATGCATGGGGGAAGACAGCCTGTGTAGAGAAATGAATTTAGTAAATGGGAAAAAGACAGTGGGCCAGTTTGGCTGGCTTATAGTGATAGAAGTAATGTGAAATCAGTCAGCAAAGATAAGTTGCCAACAAATGGAAGACTTCAGGGACAAAAGAGACATGATTTATTCCTTAAAATAGAAAATGTCCTTGATTGAAACCAGGAAAGCCTAGTTTACTCCAGATGAGAGGTAGTAAAGACCTGAACAATGGTGACAGATAGTAAGAAGATATTGTAGAAGTCCGATTGACAGGGCTTGGAAATTTCCAGGATATAGGTTGGTGAGGGAGAAACTGTGAGCTTCAGTGACTAATGGGGGATAGTAAAGTCCTCAACAGAAAGAATAGGTGGTGTAGAAGGCTGCAATTGAGAGAAGTTTGGTGTATCATTGACACTTACCTAGAGCTAAAGGATTGCTCTGTAGATTAGTCATGAAAAGGGTAAATAATGAATGTTACTTAGGGCTGGTGGTAGGCAAAGCATGATCAGTATTTAGACAAAGGGCTGTAAGGATAGCTGACATGATAGTTCAGTTGGCCAATCACAGTGTCAACAAGGGTTGATGGACTGAAGGAACTGATCAGGTGTTTGGCAGATCATGGTAAGGACCAATGATAGGTTTAGGAGTAAAGCAGAGGGAGATTCTGAAGGACATAAGATTGTGGTCAGTGAAAAGATTTTGAAAGTTTTGGATCATGGAGATGAGATGGAAGACAGTGATGATTAGATTAAGACTATGACAATCCCTTTGCATGGCTGAGGTAGATTGAAGAACTGAAGGTCTATCAGGAGGCTGGGGTGTTTGAGGGGAATAATTGTGGATTTTTTAAAAGCAGTTGGGGCTAACTGGCTCAAGGTTACACGGCCAGTCATTATTGATGTGTGGGTGCTCATTTTCTGAGGCCAGAACCCATTCTGGGTTGTCCTGACTCCGGGGCCAGCACTCTTCCTCACTGCACCACCTTGCTGCCTCAAGAATTGTGTATTTTGAAGTTCTTAAGTATGAGCATGGAGAGGCTGAACTGGGTATCAGTTGAGAAAAGAGAATGACTAGGAAGCCTATAGCTGACTGTCACAAGAAATCAGACTGTTAAAGATGGACAGAGTGAACCTAATGTTGGTGGGAAACTTGCAGTCTGGAAGTGAGGATAAAGTATTGTCCTATGTCCTCCAGTATAATAGGAATTAGATTATTTTTTCTAGTTGTCTAAAACTCCCTCATATTTTTCCCAAGAAATGAAGTAATTTCAGTGGCCTAATAAGGGCAGGACACTAAGAAATCTAGTAAGGTAACAGTCTGATAAATTAATGCCCCCCAAATCTAATCTCTAATCCGTAATGTGTACCTTCAACTCCCCTACCATGCCCAATCCAGCCTGACCCATGTCTGGGATCCACTCAGCAATTTCCTTTTTTTCCAGCACACTTTGCCTCTGCCTTTGACAACAAGCATTAGCACACAACTGTCCCTTCCCCTCCCCTCATGTCAATAAAGGACACAATAAAGTGGTAGTGTTCTTTGCCTGCATGCACCACTATATGAGCATTCACATAAGAAGGAACTGAGGCAAGGTATTTGTGTGGGAATGTGAGCAGCAGGGAGGAGAAGCAGGTCTGCCCTGAGCCTGAAGGAAAAGAGCCTGGCTGGGTTCAGCTGAACCTGATTCTGTATCCCCAAAAGTCACATGAGGCAGAGACCGAGGCGAGCAAAAAAGTCCCAGCATAGGAGGAGGCTGAAGCAGCTTTTGAGGTCCAGTCTTCTGGGGTCCACCATAAAAGTGAGAGGAATGAGGAAATAAGCAATGGAGAAATGTAAGGGGGAAAAGACAAGTGAGCAGAGCTCTTAGGAGGAAGAAAGTTCAGTTTAAAAACACTGAGTATAAAAGAATGAATCAGTAGAGAAGATATTCAAATGAGTCCAAGTATCTCTGAGTAGATTGTACAAGAATTAAGAAATTCAAGTATTGCCTGATGAGACACAGGACCCTGTGGGTTACTAAGGCAGCACAGAACCACAGCAAGATGTTCAAGAGAAAAATGAGAATCAGGAGACCATAGGTATCAGTGGCAGAATAGAAAATTTCTATTCCTTACTGGGGAGTCTCTTTGCAAGAAGAAAATGAAAACAATAGATTGGGAATACAAATACACAGGTCTGAAAGCTAATCTAGGAGACAAAAAGAAGTAACAAAGAAATTGACTTTGTCCTGGTATATGGTGTAAGATGTTGGTCTGTACCTTCTGCCATACTGTTTGTTTTCCAGTTTCCCCAGCAGTTTTTGTCAAATAATGAATTTTTGTTCCAAAAGCTTGGATCTTTGGTTTTCTCATATATAAGACTACTATGGTCATTTACTACAATGTATTGGGTACCTAATCTGTTCTACCAATCCACCACAGTACTGCTTAGCCAGTACCAGATTGTTTTGATAATGACCACTTTATAATACAGTTTGAAATCTGCTATGACTAGATTACTTTCCTTCACATTTTCCCCCCATTGGTTCCCCTGATATTCTTGACCTTTTGTTTTTCCAGATGAATTTTGTTATTATTTTTAGGTAGAATTCTCATTTTTATTATATTGGCTTGGGCTACCCATGGACAATTAATATTTTTTCAATTGTTTAAATCTAACTCTGTGTGTTCACATGTGGCCTCAGACACTTCCTAGCTGTGTGTCCCTCATCAAGTCACTTCATCTTTGCCTCAGTTTCCTCATCTGTAAAATTTCTCAGCTGGAGAAGGAAATGGCAAACCCCACCAGGATCTTTGCCAAGAAATCCCAAATGGGGTCACAAAGAGTCAGACAAGACTGAAATGACTGAACAACAAGAACCTTCCCGTCTGACAGCCTTAGAAGTCAGAGAAATGAAGTATCATTGGGGAGACAAGCTAGACTCAATCACAGGCCTTACTGAACAGCAGGCCCACTACCACCTAGTCTCTACCCCACCCCTGCCTCAGTATCCTAACCTCTTTATATGTGATTCACTGCCCCACTAGAACAGTAGGCATGTCCATGTAATAGAACCCCAGCCACTGCCCCCAGACCCATTCCTCATATTTCCCACAGAAACAGCAGGTGTGTCCCCTTACTCAACCACAACCACATCCATCTAATCTCAGATAGGACCACAATAACCAGCCAATTAGAAAACAACCTTACCAGGATGCTTGAGCAGGACACGGACCCCAAAACAATAGAATAAACTTTCCCTATGTAGGCACCTGCACAATAATAGCAAAAGCTGTCCTTTAGGGGAATTTATGCCATACAGAGACTTACTATAATGTCATTATCATACATAGATGCCTCCCACCCCAATAGGTTTTTCTGTATGCATTGTGGATAATCATATGTCACAGTTCTACTGTGGCAGGAGGCTGGGACCTCTCCCCTATTACCTAATCCCTTGACAAACCCCTCTTGCCTTTTTAATATTCATAATTTCTGTTATGTGATCAGCATCATTACACTATAAAATTACCTGTCCTGTATTATTGAAGCTGATGGTTCCTCTTGGAACCCAGCCTGCTGGAGAGTGAGTGTAATTCTCAATAGGTGCCTTTGCTTGGATTGCATCAAATGGAAAAGGAGGTACAGGAGCTAACTGAAGAAAAATGAATCCTTAAAAATCAGAAATGGGAAAATGGAAGCTAATAACTTTATGAGGTATCAAGAATCAATCAAAATTAAAGGGATTTTAAAAAAAGAAACTGTGAAAAATCTCAATGGAAAAACAACTGACCTGGAAAATAGACCCAGGAGATATAATTGAAGAATCACTGGAATATTTGAAAGTCCTAATTAAAAGGAAGACCTGAACATCATACTTCAAGAAATTATCAGAGAAAACTGCCTTAAAATCCTAGAACCAGCGGGTAAAACAGACAGTGAAAGACTCCACCAAATCACCTCCTGAAAGAGATCCCAAAATGAAACCACCCAGGAATGTTATTGCCAAATACTAGAACTCCCAGGTCAAGGGGGAAGAAATGAAGGCAGCCATAAATAAATGATTCAGATATCAGGGAGCCATAGTCAGGATCACATATGACTTTGTTCTAGTGTTAAAGAATCAAAGGTCATGGACCATGATATTCTGGAAGGCAAAGGAGCTAGGATTACAACCAAGAATCTCCTACTGGATAAAATGAAGCATAATTTTACAAGGGGAGAAAAGGTTATTTGATGAAATAGAAGACCTCCAACCTTTTCTGAAGAAAAAAATCAGAATTGAACAAAAAAAAAATTTTTTTTTTCCAATATCAAGATTCAAGAGAAGCCTAAAAAAGGTAAAAAGAAAGAGAATGAGGGGATTCAATTCTTTTTATCCAAAATTTTGGACATTTTTGTTTAAAATTTTGAGCTGTGAATTCTCTCTCTCCCTCCTCTCCCCACTCTCTGAGATGGCAAGCAATCAGATATTGGTTGTTGTAATGGTAATGGGACTTTGAAGACCTTCCCTGCCCCTTAATAAGCCAAATGCAATCACAAGGAGCACTTGGTGGGAGGAGCTTGCTGAGTGGGTGGAGCAAAGCCCAGAGGAAGCTGGGAGTCAGAGCAGGTAGAAAGGAAGTGGGAGAGGACATAGGAAGTATGTATATGTTGATAATGTGATTCTCTTCTGGATTTGTGTTTTCATCTTTCTCATCCCCAAAGAAAGAATCTATGTCATTGTTCATTTCTAGTTTCGTTCATGTTGTTTGCCTATTAGCTGGCTTTTAAAGTTGAGCTCTTCTGCTGGAGCACAGGAGGCAGTTTCAAGCTTCTTGTGCTGGAAGCCAGGGAGCTGGTCACTGGTTTTGTGTGCTGGGGCCTCAGGTGCTGGCAGTTGGAGGCTGCAGGGGTCTGGCAGCTTACCTGGTGCTGAGCTGGGGTCCTAGGGGTGATGACTGGCATGTGCTGAGCCTGGGTGGTGGACTGTTCTGCACTTCCCTGGGGCTACAATGAAGTTCTCCCCTTGGGGTTGAAGGTGGGTCTGGCCCCTGGAGGATGCCTGCCCCCCTGGAATTATGCTTCATGGAGTTGCACTGATGCACAGAGAGGTTGGGCTGCTGGAGAAAGCCTGCTGTCTGGTGCATGTGGTGGTTTTCCAAGCTAGAGTCTACTGGTTCCCCTGTCTGTACCAAGGCACCAGGGGAGTGCTGGTTTTGGCAATTGCCTGCTCCGCCACCCAGGGGCTCAGAATCTCCCACTGGTTTGCTGAGTTGGAGCTTCCTGCTGGCTTGCTGGGACATCACCCATCCTGTACTGTTCCCCTTCCACCAGAGTCTGCACGGTCAAGTCTTCCAGGCTAAATGACTGCTGTACACCTTCTTTCTGCTGGCCTTGCTGTTCCAGGATGTTTTCTGGGGTTTAGAGGTCAATAAGGGAGAATGAGAGCAACTTACAACTTACTGCCATCCTGGCTCCTGGAAGTGCAATTTGAAATGGAGAAGTCTTGAATGCTGTGGATGAGTTCACCTACCTTGTTAGTGCACTTTCCAGGGATGTGCACATTGATGAGTCTGCACATGCATTACCAGAGCTAGCTCAGTGTTTGGGAGACCCTGAAGGAAAGTGGGGGAGAGAAGTATCTGACTACCAAACTGAAGTCACAGAGTGACTGAACTCATTGCTATGTGCCTGTGAAAGCTGGAGAGTATACCAGGGCTGTGTCAGGAAATGGAATTGCTTCCATTTGAATTGTCTTACAAAGATTCTGAAGATCTTGGTAAGACAATTTGAACTGGCAGCATGTGGTACCAGACACTGAGGTCCTTACTGAACCTGAACTGCCAAGCATTCAAACTCTACTGCAGAGAGTGCAACTCTGATGGACCAGCCATGTTGTGGGAATGCCAAATGTATGCTTGCCACCAAGTCTTGTTTTATGGAGAACTCGCACAGGGCCAGCACTCACATGGTGGTCAGAAGTAGTGATACAAGGACACTCTCAAGGTCACTCTTGAGAACTTTGGCATTGATTGTGTGACATGGAAGACACTGGCACAGGACTGGTCAGCATGGTGTGTCCCCATCAGACAAGGCACCATGTTCTAAGAACAAAGCAGAGTTTAAGTAGCCTAAACAAACAAACCATGCAAGATGTGCAAATTTAGAGAATCCACCCCAAATGTTCAGATGAACTATTTGTGCCTGACCTGTGGCAGAAAATTCTGAACTCATATTGGTTTGATCAGTCAGACACAGTGAGACTTGACTCTAGCACAATGAAGTCATTTTGATCCTCTTTGAGAGAGCAGGACAACAACCAAACAACCAATGAGGAAAAGAGGATTCCACATGACATAATAATTTCTATTGTTTATTGTTTGATTTTGTTCTCATGATATTAAAAAAAGTCAATATGGCACTTTTGACTCTGTCCTGATTCCCTCTGATCTTCCTCATGTTTGTCATTTCTGGGACTTCAGATATTCATCAACAGTGAAATAATTAAGGTATCTACTAATTATAAATGAATTTGAGCATACATTTTTTGCCTCTTTTAATTTTATTGTTGAATTTACATGTATTTTCTCCCCCCGCATTTCCCCCAGATTTTGAAGCTAATATGTAGTCAGGGAAAGTAAATTTCCCCAAATACATGTCATTTCCATAAATGAAAAGAGGCAGAGGCAAGATAGTGGAGTTAAAAGCAAGAACTTGCTTGAGATAGTGACCCAGATCATGACTCTAAACAAACCACAACATGACAGACTGAAATACATCTCCAGCTGAAGTCAGCCTGGCAAACTGAAAGGGTCTATTGCACCAGACTGGGAGCAGAGCACAGTCCCGCATGGGCCATGCCAGCACAAACTGGCAGCACAGACCAGGCCAGAGAAAACCTCAGGGGACTGAATCACTGGCAGATATAGTGGTTTCCAGACTTCTTAAACCATAAATGCTAAAGAGAAAGTTAAAGGTCAGTGGGAAACTCTGTTGGACATGAGTAAGAGAATAGCCTGTCCATACCAGACCCTGCCCCTGGAGCAGTGGAGGCAGTGGGGTCTGTGGCACAGATGGTGGGGGGACCAGCTGGCTGATGAGATGGTAATTATAGAAATCTCTTTGCTGGCATTGAGGCAGGATTCTCTTGCTTTGCCCTGCTTGAATCTGGGTGGTGGTCCTAGGGTGAGGAGGAGCACTGGTGTGTGGAGCTTGTGGAGGCTGTGGAGAGGGAATCTTCTTCACAGTTCTGAGGCAGGTGCCTCATACTTTTAGTATTTCTGACAAGAGCTGTACAAAACCCCAGAAATTTAGGACACGGTACTCTGCAAGCAGAGTTCTACCATGGCAAAGAGCTCAAAAGTCAAGTAATTGGCTGACAAAATGAGTGAACAGAGGAAGATAAATCAGACCATAGAATCATTCTTTTGTGACAAAGAAGATCAAAACACAGAACCAAAAGAATGCAACAAAGGCAAAACTCCTCCATCAAAAGCCTTCAAGAAAAATACAAATTGGTCACAGGCCATGGAGGAGCTGAAAAAGGAGTTTGAAAATCAAGTAAGAGAAGTAGAGAAAAAATAGGGAAGCAAAATGAGAGTGATGCAAGAAAATCATGAAAAGTAAATCAACAGGGGTGGCTAGGTGGCGCAGTGAGTAGAGCATCTGCCCTGGAGTCACAAGGACCTGAGTTCAGATCTGGCCTCAGACACTTAACGCGTGCACACACACACACACACACACACACACACACACACACACACACACACACACACAAAACAACCCAAAAAAACCTAGCCATGTGACCTTGGGCAAGTTACTTAACCCTGATTGCCCTCCAAAAAGCAAAAAAAAAAAAAAAAAAAGTAAATCAACAAAAGTTGGTCTTCCTAAAGAGGACCCAAAAAATACTGAAGAATTTAACATCTTAAAAAATAGACTAACTCAACTGGCAAAAGAGGTCCAAAAAGCCATTGAGAATGCCTTAAAAACAGAATTGGCCAAATGGAAAAGGAAGTCCAAAAGCTCACTGAAGAAAATAATTCCTTCAAAAATAGAATGGAGCAAATGGAAGCTAAGGACTTTATTAGAATCAAGATATTATAAAATAGATCCAAAAGAATAAAAAAAAAATAAAAGGCAATGTGAAATATCTCAATGGAAAAACCACTAACCTGGAAAGTAGATCCAGAATAGATGATTTAAAAATTATTGGATTACCTGAAAGCCACGATCAAAAAAAGAGCCCAAACATCATCTTTTAAGAAATTATTAAGTGGGGCAGCTAGATGGTAGAGTGAATAGAGCACTGGCCCTGGAGTCAGGAAGACCGGAGTTCAAATCTGGCCTCAGACACTTAACACTTATTAGTTGTGTGACCTTGGGCAAGTCACTTAATTGCAATTGCCCTGAATTCCCCCCTCAAAAAAAAAAAAAAAGAAATTATCAAGGAAAACTACCCTGATATTCTGGAACCACAGGGTAAAATAGAAATTTAAAGAATCCACTGGTCACCTCTTGAAAAATATCCCCAAACGAAAACTCATAGGAATACTATAGCCAGATCCCAAAGTTTCCAGGTCAATGAGAGAATATTACAAGGACACTTGGAATACTATATTCTGGGGATCAAAGGAGCTTGGATTAAAACCAAGACTCACCTACCCAGCAAAACTGAGTGTACTTGAGGGGGAAATATGGTCATTCAATGAAATAGAGGACTTTCAAGCATTCTTGATGAAAAGACCAGAGCTGAACAGAAAATTTGACTTTCAAATACAAGAATCAAGAGAAGCATGAAAAGTTAAACAGGGAAGAGAAATCATAAGGAACTTATTAAAGTTGATCTATTTACATTCCTACATGGAAAGATGCTATTTGTAATTCATGAGACATTTTTTCAGTATTAGGGTAGTTGAAGGGAATATATATATATATATATATATATATATATATATATATATATATATATACATATATATGCATGTATATATGTGTTTATGTATGTACATATATGTATACATAGAGGGGACAGGGTGAATTGAATATGAATGGATATCTAAAATATAAAATTAAGAGGTGAGAGAGGAATATATTGGGAGAAGGACAAAGGGAGAGATAGATTAGGGTAAATTATCTCACATAAAAGAGGCAAGAGGAAACTGTTACTGTGGAGGGGAAGAGCAGGGAGGTGGAAGGGAATGAGTCAACCTTACTCTCATTGGATTTGACATAAGGAGGGAATAACATACACACTCAATTGAGTATCTTACCCTATTAGGGTAAGTGGGGGAGAAGGGGATAAAGGGGGAGGGATGATAGAAGGGTGGGCAGATTGGTGGAGTTCGGATCCAGCCTCAGACACTTAACGCACACAAACAAAAACCTGGCTGTGTGACCTTAGGCAAGTTACTTAGCCCCAATTGCCCTCTAAAAAGCAAAACAAACAAACAAAAAAGATGATGGTGAAGATTGGAACAGAACCTGGGAAGACTTGTATCAACTATTATAAAGAGAAGTGAGCAGAACCAGAATGCCTTACAAATAAAAGCAACATTGCATTGAAAACTTAAGAAGTCTGATCAATGCAATAACCAATGTGTCTGCAGAGGAAAAAAAATGGAATATGTTACCCATGTCCTGACAGAGATGAAGGACTCAGAATGTAGGATTACATATCATTTTTAATTTGACATGGATAATGCATGAACACTGTCCCTCAATAAATGTTTGTGAATTCTCTCTAATATTAATGATTACATTTTCTTATCACCTTTACCAAGCTGAAAATATTTCTAATAATTAGTGATGTGGATTAGTGGTTACAGATGTGGACCATTTTAAAAATATGGTCATTGAAAACTTTTATTTCTTCCTTTGAAAACTGTCTATTCAGGGGTGCCTAGGTGGCACAGTGAGTAGAGCACCGGCCCAGGAGTCAGAAGCACCTGAGTTCAAATCCAATCTCAGACACTTAACACAAAAAAAACCCTAGTCATGTTTCTCAATATTTTGTAGTGATTAGTAACTCTAGTACTAGCTGGTGAGATCTTGGGATACTCATTTTCTTTTAAATATTATATTTCTGATTTGTATGGGATCTCTGCTTTTCAATAGCACAGGACCATTTCAATGATGACAGCTTTCTGTTATAGTCTCAGACTTGGTCCTTCTAGGTCTCCTTTCTAGAATACCAGAGGTGGCTTTGGAAAGAGACATGAATGTACTTTTGATGAAAACACTGATTTTGAATTGGAAGGGATGACAGAAGGCATTGAGCGCAACCTCGCCATTTTAAATCATATAATACTTGTAACATTTTAAGTTCTGAACTATCTCCCTTTCTCCATACAATGCCTATTTCTTTTTAGTTTTCAATGTTCAGTTTTCATAAGATTTTGAGATACAATTTTTTTCTCCCTTTCTCTACCTCATTCCCCCTCCCACAGACAGCAACTAAGCTGACAGAAGTTGTAGCTATACAGTCATATAAACACATTTCCACCTCAGTCATGTTCTGAAAGAAGAAACAGAACAAAAGGAAAAGACCATAAAAAATTGAAAACTGTATGCTTCTATCTGCATTTATACGTCATACTTTTTCCCCTGGATGTGAATGGCATTTTCTATCATGAGTCTTTTGGACTTGTCTTGGATGCTTGTATTGCTGAGAAGAGTCAAGTCTGTCCTAGTTGATCATCAAAACACATTGCTATTACTATGTATAATGTTCTCCTGGTTCTTCTCACTTTCCTTTCATCAGTTGATGCAATTCTTTCCAGGTTTTTCTGAAATCTGCCTCCTCATCATTATAGCACAATAGTATTGTATTAGATTCATATATGAAGTGTTCAGTCATTTCCCAAATAATGAACATTCTTTCAATTTTCCAATCTTTGCCACCACGAAAAAAGTTGCTATAAATATTTTTATTCATGTAGGTCCTTTTCCCTTTTTTATGATCTCTTAGGGATAGAGACCTACTAGTGGTATTGCTGTAACAAAGGGCATGTGCAGTTTAATTGCCTTTTGGGCATAGCTCCAAATCGTTGTCCATAATGGTTGGATCAATTCACAACTCCACCAACAAAGCATTAGTATCACCATTTTCCCACATCTTCTCCAACATCCATCATTTTCCTTTTCTGTCACATTAGTCAATCTGATACAACTTCCTTTTTAAGAGATGAGTAAATGGAGGCACAGAGAGTTTATTCCTCACCCAGTGTTACACAATGCTGGAGAATCTGAGACAAGATGGGATGTCAAGCCTTCCCAACTTGAAACTTTTCTCCCTATCCATTACAACATAGTGCTTTCACCTACTCTCCTGAATATCAATTTGAAGAAAGAAAAAGTGACTAGACTACCCATACCTTTTAGAACATGCACGTTGTTATGAGACTTATGACTGAGGGAAAAATAACAGTAGTGGGCTCACAAGTGGTTCATTTTACAAAGAGATTTAATGCTTGCAAAGCAATTGACCAATACTGTCTCATTTGACCCTCTCCTTGACCCTGGCAAGTAGGTGCTATTATTATTCCCATTCTTCGGATGGGGAAACTCATCCAGGAATAGGGTAACTGCCTTGTCCAGGGACACTTAGCCAGCAAGCATCAGAGACTGAATTTGATCTGAGATGCTGGGGACTCAGAGACAACCTTCTATCCATTCTCCCACCCAGCAGATTAAGACATCATTACAAAATTAATGTCCAGCTGAGAACAAAATATCTATACTAGGGCTTTTTTGTACCAGCCAACATCATGAGACAAAGTAGGTACCAATAAAGTGGGGAATGGCGGAAGAATACCATGAAATGTTTCAGGTAGTCAGGAGAAACCTTAGGATTTCAGAGAAAAATGAAATCCTAGGGGTGGCTAGGTGGTGCAGTGAATAGAGTACTGGCCCTGGAGTCAGGACGACCTGAGTTCAAATCTAGCCTTAGACATTTGACACACTACCCATGTTACCTTGGACAAGTCACTTAACTCCAATTGCCCTCCATAAAGCTCCCCCCCAAAAAAAAAAGAAAAGAAAGAAAAATGCAATCCATTTCCAGGGTTCCATGCCCAGTATTAAATATGTGATGTCTCATGATGACTTTGCTGCACACAGAGACTTTCTCTCACTAACTAGTTATGTAAGTTTTATTTCCAGCAAGATTTTTCCAGTGTAGATGCATGAATTCGTTCCAGATGAAGGCCTTTTCACAATCGTTACTTTTATAAACCTTCTGTTCATTATGATTATTGTGATGTCTAGTGACCTCCATCTTCCAAGGAAAGGCAGGACCTCATTGAACACATTTGCAAGTCTTATCTCCACTATGAATCCTTAATATAAATGAAGAGATGTTCTCTGATTGACAGCCTTCCCTCATGGAGTCCCTATAGAGCTGGTTCCCATGATGAATTCTCTGATGTGTCTAAACAGACTCTGTATTCCATGAGGATGCCTTTCCACATTCATGGCAGAAATATTATTTCTATCTCCTGTGAATTCTCTGATGAGAAATAAGGTATGACTTTAGCCTGACTGATTTTCTATGCAGATCATATTAATAAGGCATATTATATAGTGTGGATTCTCTAATGTGTAGTAAGGGAAGCAGGTGCATTAGAAGTTTTACCACATTCTAAACACTCATGTGTTTTCTCTCCAGTGTGGTTTCACTGATGAAGAGTAAGATCAGAGAAATATTTCAAAGCCTTTCAACATTGGTTATATTCAAAAGATGTCTCTTCTGTTTGGCTTCTATGATTTTCAAGACTGAAGGTCTTTATGAAATCCTTTCCACATTTATCACATTCAAAAGGTTTCTCTCCACTGTGAATTCTCTGATGTGTAGCAAGACTGGAGCTGCATCTGAAAGCCTTTTCACATTGATTACATTGATAAGGTTTCTCACCAGTATGGATTCTCTGATGTACAGCAAGACTGGCCCTCTGTGAGAAAGCCTTTCCACATTGATCACATTCATAAGGTTTCTCCCCAGTGTGGATTCTCTGATGTAGAGCAAAATGGGTCCTTTGTTTGAAAGCCTTTCCACATTGATTACATTCATAAGGTTTCTCCCCAGTGTGGATCCTCTGGTGTCTAGCAAAATGGGCCCACTGTTTGAAAGCCTTTCCACACTGATCACATTCATAAGGTTTCTCTCCAGTGTGGCTTCTCAGATGTACAGCAAGACTGAAGCTGCATCTGAAAGCCTTTTCACATTGGTTACATTCATAAGGTTTCTCTCCAGTGTGGCTTCTCAGATGTACAGCAAGACTGAAGCTACATCTGAAAGCCTTTTCACATTCATTACATTCATAAGGTTTTTCTCCGGTGTGGATTCTCTGATGTGTAGCAAGACTGGAGCTCTGTGTGAAAGTCTTTCCACATTGATCACATTCATAAGGTTTCTCTCCAGTGTGGATTCTCAGATGTAGAGCAAGATGGCTTTTATATCTGAAAGCCTTTCCACAGTGAATACATTCATAAGGTTTCTCACCAGTGTGGATTCTCTGATGTTCAGCAAGATTGGAGCTCTGTGTGAAAGCCTTTCCACACTGATTGCATTCATAAGGTTTCTCTCCAGTGTGGACTCTCTGATGTTTAGCAAGATGGCTTTTATATCTGAAAGCTTTTCCACACTGATTACATTCATAAGGTTTTTTATCAGTGTGAATTCTCTGATGTAAAAGCAAGGATGAGTGTTCACTATAAGCTTTACCACATTCATGGCACTCATGTGGTTCCTCTCCAGTCTGAATTTTATGACGGTAAATAAGGGACGACTGTTGACTGAAGTCTTTCCCACAATGATGACAATCATAAGGTTTCTCTGTAAGGATTCTGTGAAATACAGTGTAGATTTGTCTCCTAGCATGACCACAGGGACCATCACTCATGAAGCTTTGCTTGTGAGTTTCTTTCACAGAAATGCTTAGCTTTGCAGAAGGCTCTTTCATTTCAGGTGTAATGTCTCCTGCAAAAAAAGAAGCAATAAAACATATAGAGAGAGCCATATGTACACACATGTGTAATTGTATACCAGGGGTGGAAAATAACTGATTTGCATTCTTCTCCCCCAGACTACCAGAAAAGTCTTCAAGTTTAATAGACAGAATCATTCAAAAATGCCATGAGTTCTGATCTGCTGGATGATTTGATTGACAGAGAGCTTAAGGTTCAATCACATTGGATAGTCACAACACAGCTGTGAGAGTGTCAAGCCCATCATTCCCATTACATTCACAGCTCAGGCCATGAGCTCAGAATGGTTGAGTGAGCTGACCAACATCCCTGAAGCTGAGACTAGAACTCCAACCCTGTGACTGGACATGCTCTGTCCATGGTACTAGATGATATGTACTGCACTCTGCCTTGCACTTTCTTCTGTTTTTAAGAAAAAGAAATTTATTCTATGTTGATGTTTTTGTTCCCTCCCTCTCTTTGAGTCTTTCTATTCCCTGAGACAGAGTGATATTGAAATTAGGTCAATTAATTACCCTGCAATGGGGCTTTAAGTACAAGGGAAAAGAAGATTCAATCAGTGGGACAAACTTCATTGTTGCCTTATTTTAAGAAATTGTCATAGTCACCACCAACCTTGAGCAACCACTATCCTGAGCAGTCAGCAGCCATCAACACTGGACCAGACAAGATTACAACTCCCGGAAGGCTCAGATGATACATGACTTTTATAGAAATAACATATTTTGGGGGGCGGCTAGGTGGCGCAGTGAGTAGAGCGCCGGCCCTGGAGTCAGAAGGACCTGAGTTTGGATCCAGCCTCCGACACTTAACACACACAAACAAAAACCTAGCCGTATGACTTTGGGCAAGTTACTTAACCCCAATTGCCCTCCAAAAAAGCAAAAAAAAAAAAAAAAAAAAGGAATAACATATTTTTAAATTAAACTATGTAGATTTTTTTTCAGCATAGTAGTATTGTACATGTAATGGATATTGGTGTAGTGTAGATATAACTTTTATACCTACTAGGAAACCAAGAAATTCTAAGGTGCTTTGGTACCAAACCCACAGTATCTCTGAGGTGTTCTTGCATTTTAATCAATTTTAATTTGGTTTTGACTCTTTGCTCCCTAATTCTGTTCTCCTTAAGCCACTGTTAGCCTCACTCCTTGTATTCCCTTATTTCCCATCGCATTAATGGTAATTCTATTCCCAAAATACCCTCTTTTCTCTGGATCAGCTGAGATTGATGTTCCCAATCTGTTGCTTCTTCTCAAAACACCTCCATGTCTCTATGCCAGATTGGGAGCTCCTTCACAGCAGGGACTGGCTTATCCCTTCCCATGTATCCCCAAGGCTTAGCATAGCATCTATTAAATTAGAGGTGTTTAATCCAAATTTGTTGACTGAGTGACTGGGTCCAGGCCTGACAGCAGGCCCCAGGCTCTACCTCAGTCCTTCTATTTTGGTCTCTGTCTTAGCTGGCAAAGGCTGGTTCTGGCCTTAGCCTTGCTTGTATCTCTTTCTTACACATTATCCTCTATATTGAGTGAGCTCTGTCTGGTTCTAATAATCATGAGACCTGACCAGACCCATAGTGAACATCACAAATGCTTCATTCCAGGTTCCTGAAACATCTCATACTATTGACACCTGGGACTTTCTACCCTCATTTCCTCAAACTTCGAGTGGCTGTCACCTCAATGAATCTGGTCAATGATTTTCCAAGAATGGGCCAAAGACGGATTCTTAGGGATGAGGGGAGGGACAGAGACTGATGATTTATGTAAAGCATAGCCTTGGATTAATTCTAAGTAAGGCCCTAACCTTTGCTATCACTTGGATGCTGCTAAATGGAGACCCCAGCCTGCTTGGGTCCACAACACATTTAGGCTACACGATCTCACTGTGACCCTCAGTGTGGCAAGGCTATCCTTTAATATTTCCCTAACTGAAACCCTTCGGGCAGCTAGGTGATGCAGTAGATAGAGTACTGGTCAGGAAGACTCAAGTTCAAATCCAGCTTCACTTACTGTGTGACCCTAGGTAAGCCACTTAGGCCTGAGAACTGAGTTTCCTCACTTGTAAAATGAGGTTGAAGAGGAAATGGCAAACCATTCCAGTATCTTTGTCAAGAAAACCCCAAACGAGATCATGAAGAGTCAGCAAAGAGTCAACATAACTGACTCCCTATCTCATTCACCAGAGCAGCTTTTCCAAATCTTCTCATTCCCGCCTAATCCTCCCTTATAGCTTGCTCCCACTGCCCACCCCCACTTCTCAGCAAAGAAATTTCCCTTATATTTCATTGAAAAAATTGGATATTGATCAAGACCTATCTTTTCCTTCTGGCCTCCCACAAAACAGGGTTTTTTTTTACCTTCTTTTCCTTTTTGACCCTGGTATCAGATGAAACCATCCTCCCTCTGCTACCTAAAGCAAACTCCTTTACCTGTGAAAATACTCCCAATTCCAGATTGTCATCTTCCTCAACATACTGACTCTCCAATATTTCCCCCACCCTTTTTTCTTTTTTTGCTACTTTTCAGTCTCTCCTACACTAATGAGTCCTTCCTTATTGCCTCAAACCAAAGTACTTTTTTCTAATCCTTAAAACATGGTCACTTGATCCATTCAGTTCTCAGAGATATTTTCCAATATCTTTCTTCTATTTCTTGGCTAGACAACTGGAGATGCCCATTTCCAACTTGTGTCTCTGACTCTTTCCTTTGCTTTCTCTAAAATTCTCTGCAGTCTAGACCCCAATTTCATTGCTCAACGGAAACTCCTCTCTCCAAAATGACCCAAAATCTCAAAGTTGCTATGTCCACAGGCCATTTCTTCATCCTCATCCTTCTTGCCTTCTCTGCAGACTGTGACCCAGTGACTCGCACTTTTCTCTCTCTCTCTGGGTTTTAGTGATACTCCTCCTGTGGTTCTCCAAATTAAACTCATTCTCTTTCCCCCAGCCCTCCTGTCTCCCTACTTTCCTAATGATCTCCAAGGCATCCTTCCAATATTAGAGGCTGATAAGAAAAAGAACCCCACATTCCTCACTGACTCTCACACATTCCTCCTCTTGACCCCCATATTCAATCTGCTGCAAAGGTCTGCAATTGCACCTTGGAATGTCTCTCCTATTTACCACCTTGTCTCTTTAGACCCTGGTCACTTCACACTTGAGTTTCTGCAAAAACCTGATGGTCGGTTCAGGGACCTCAAGTTCCCCCTCACTCCAGGCATTGCTTCACCCACTTATCCAATTTTATTTTCCTAAAATTCTTGACTGACCAGTCAGCATGTACTCAACAACCTCCTGTGGCTCCCTAGCAAAAGGATCAACTATAAAATCCCATCTAGGACTGTTAAAACACTTTATCACCTATCCCTCTCCTACTCTTCAGTCTTCTTTCACCTTATTTCCCCTCCACATCTGCTCTCATTCAATGGTACAGACACTACACCTCCTGACTGTGGGCATTCCTCACCATCTCCATGTCTAGAATCGTCTCCCTGGCTTCCCTGAAGCCCCAGACAGAGCCTGCCTTCACAATGAGCCCTTCCAATCCTCCTCAGTCTTCGGGCCTTCCCTGTCTCACTGAGCTCCAATGTCTGCTGTCCAGAACACGTTTCACTACATTGCTTATGGCATGATGTCTCTTCCTCCCACCCCCCAGGCTGTTAGCTCCAGGAGAGCAGGGGATGTTGCTTGTACTTCTTATCCCCCTGGTGCCTGGCAGAGGGTTTGACACAGAGCAGGCACTTTAAAGTGTTCATTGATTTGAGGAAGGTCTAGGAAAGATCCCACATTGGAAACATCAAGCCCTTTCGGCTCTTTGAGGGCAGCTCCTGGCCCAGATTCCAGATAATGACTTTACAGGATCATGAATTTACTTCTAGGGGAGAGCTTCAAGGCCATGGCATCCAACTCCCTCCTTTTACAGAGACTCGGTGGTTCAGTGACTTGTCCAGGATCCCACTGCTAAAAAATGTCAATAAAAAGAATTTGAAATCAGGTCTTCCTGCCCCCAAATCTAGCACTTGCTTCACCCCCATACTTAGAAGCCTCTTGTAATCACAGTTTTTACAGACCTGCTTTCTCCTTACTCACCTGGACAGCAGCTCCTCAGGCTTTCTGGCTCCAGCAGCCATGGGGCTTCCCTTTCCTCCAAATAAGAAATCACATCTTCTCTGGGAACTGGCAGCCCTGGGCATGGGGAAATCAGGGATGAGGATGGAGAAGTTTAGGTCTCTTTAGGGAAAAGAATGTGCATGCAAAGCTACTCCTTCTGAGAATCACTCCATCATGTTAGCACAGATCTGGCTTTTTCTCCCATTAAGGCTTGTAATGAAAGTAACCCAAAATAGAATGGATCTGATCAGCCTTGAGCTCTGGAAAATCAGACCCTGCTGAATCAGCTTTGGCCCTCTCCCCTGTCCTGCTCTTTATTCCCTGAAACCTATAAAAATCTTGGAACTCTTCCTAGAGGGGTTCCCGGCCTCTTCTAGTGAGATTATCCTGCTAGTGAACTCAATGAACCTCAGTTAGGCCAAATTCTGATCCTTGACTAATCTGTTATTTCTGCCACTGACAGGGGCTTCCCAGCAAGGAGCACAGGAGGGTTCCCAGAAGTCCCGAAGCAAGGTTTCCATAGCATTTATTTTGGGAGCTTTGGGGAGAGATGGGGAGAAGATCATGAAGCCAATTTGGAATCAGAAAATTTAGACTTGGTGTACCTTCTTCATAGGAGGCTGCAGTCACTGCATAGTTTCCATTATCTAGATATTAGAGGCAGCTGGAAGTGTGGGGGAGAGAGCCTGGGCCTGGAGTCATACATGCCAGGGTTTAAATCCAGCCCCAGAGTTACTAGCTGTGTGCTCCTAGACAAGTCACTTTACCTCTGTTTGCTTCAGTTTTCTCAATATCAAATGGGGATAATAATATCACCTAATGACATCATACTGGAAAGAGAGCACTTAGCACAACAGCTGGTGAACAGCAGCTGAACAGAAATATTTATTCCCTTCCTTCCTTTCCCACCATCTGGGCTGAAATTTGGGGCAGAGTCAAGGAAGATGAAGGACAAACATGCCCTCACAGGCACAGCTGGGAGCTACACACTGAGGCTTCTCACAAGGAACAATGTCCTGAATATTTGGCCCCTCCCAAAAAGGAAGGGGTGCAGGGAAAAGCTGCCTGAGCAGTTTTCAGAGATTTGGTAGACAAAATTCATGGCCAGGGACAGACTGAACTATGTCATGTGGGATTACTTCCACACCTGAGATACTTCAACACTGACCTGATCTGAGACCTCAAGCTGCCTAGAATTGGCAACAGACAACTTCAGGAGCAACCAGGCAACCTCCAGGTTCTCTACACACAAAGAACTGACCTTTTATAGGAAAACCAGGAAGTACAAGGACCCTGTCTCAGGGACACAGGAGACCAGGACATTTCCCTTTCTAGTCACTGATAAATGCTCCAAAGCCAGCATGGTCTAGAATGAAGATATTCCCTGTGATAGCAGATTGAGAGTGAACAGAGGAAGTGTCCTTACCCAGGGAGAGCAGGTTCTGGGCATTCTCCAGCATGACCTCCTTGTACAGCTCCTTCTGAGGAGGGGCCAGGAGGCCCCACTCCTCTGGGGTGAAGTCCACAGACACATCCTGGAATGTCACCCGCTCCTACACCACCAAAAGTCAGAGGATTTAGAGCTGAAGGAGCCTCCAGAATACCTGTAGTCTAACCCTCCTCAGGTGAGAGGAGGAAACTAAAGCCGAGAAAGGGAATTTACCCAAAGGCTGTACCCTTCATGAGGGTCAGAGTCAACATTTGAAGCCAAAGTCATAGAGCTAGATGGATTATTGAGAAACGCATTTGATATGGTCAGCTGGAATAAAGTTGAGAAATATCTTATCATAGAAAATGTTTTTGTATGGCATCTGGGACAAATATGTGTTTTATCTGGGAGGCACGAGGATCTGTGGAAGAGAGAAGATGATGCGAAATTTCTGCTTTCTCAGAACTGACAGAAGTGATATGTGATTAGAGCAAACTGTGTGAGGAATTTGTGAGAAGCTGGCAAGGACAGTGTATTCTGGGGGGCACGGAGGAGGATTCACATTTGATTACAGAAAAGAGAGGAATGAAAAAGATCACTTCCTGTTTATTTCCTGAGGGTTAAACAAATTCTTATCCAAATTAATCACAAAGATATTCCAAAGAGATATTAATTACTATCTGTATGAACTGAGTAACATGAACCTTTCCAGCCTCGTGAAGGTGAGTTATCACTTGTTATGCTGAGGGATTGAGGGTGCTTTGGCTTTGAGGTGTTAGGGCCAAAATAACATGCCTTCTCTTTATGACTGCTTTTGTTTCACAATAGCATATATTCCTTATTTTTAATATTTAGTTACATAGAAATAAGAGCTGTGATGGAGAAAGGAGGGGTCCATAATTCCATTTAAAAAAGCAGTACGTAGTGGTTTTGTTTAAGCCCAGGAAAAGGTCATTGTCAGGTTCCCCAACAGAAAGAAAAGATCTAAAGACACTGCTAGAATTCTGGGAACTTGGGAGAACAAAAGTCAAGAGAATGAGTTAAGAGGCCAACTGATGGACCACATACAGGAGAGGTTGGGCAAATCTGAAAATGTCCCGATGCTCAGGAGAGGTCATCTATACTTCCAGTCTGCTACAAGAACAATGTGTGTTTGGCCAATGTGCTTGGAATATGGTGGTCTTCCATTTCCATCATTAGCACGTGATTCACTTTATCAGAGATTCTGATGTTTGGGAACACTACTCTATCATACATAGAAAACTGTCTTTTAACTTATCATTGTGATTTCTTCTTTAAACACCTTACTCATGGTCTGTTTTTTAATACATATTTTACCCTTCCCTGTCTTTCTTCTATTATTTTGCCTTTGAACAATTGAGGTATTTATTGAACTTTTACACTTTTTGTGATTCCCCAAAATGTAGAAACCTTTCTCTTTCACTAGGGTCTCTTGACATTCTTTATTGCATAGTATTCATTGTATGGGCTATCATTATAGGAAGGCATTCCTTTTATTGATCTATAACTGATTAACTAATATTAACTAATTTATTTCCTAATTTACACCCAACAGAAACTATTCCAAACCTGTTTCCTTTTCAAGCCTCCCACAACATTCCTTCATCACAGTGGGATGGAGTTAGGACCTCCAAACCACCATTCAAGGAGAAAACTTATCTGAGATATCTCAATTCTCACCTGGCTCAACTTCTTTGGGCCTTCTCTGACTGACTTCTCCACAATGCTCCTGAATCGGATACCTTCTCCTCTCCTGGACCCCTCTTCATCATTCTTTTGTGTGGTGTCTTCCTCTGTTAGACTGTCAGTTCCTTGAGGCTAAGGGAGGTCTACAAGCCACTAGGAGAAAGACTTTCAGATAGAATGGAAAGGACACTAAAATATGCAAGACTGTTCCAAAATGACTAGGAATGAGGAGGGAATGAAAGAATGTGTTCCAGAGAGCACGGGAGCTCAGGAAACAGTCCAGGTGATCTATCCTGAAAATATGAACTTAGCAATGTGGGGAAAAGGGAATGTTCAATAATAAAGAAGAGTCTGAAATATTTCTAGAAAGAAAACCAGGTGATACCCCCTTTAAAACAGCTCTAGATGATATAAAATATTTGGGAACACACCTGCCAAAACAAACACAGGAATTATGTGAACAAAATTATTTTTAAAATTTATACAAATATAATCAGATTTAAATAATTGGAGAAATATTAAATATACATGTGTAGGAAATACCAATGTAATAAAAAGGACAATTTTACCCAAATTAATTTATATATTCAATTCCATCACAAAGTACCAAAAATTTATTTCACTGAATTAGAAAAAAATAACAAAATTCATTTGTAAGAACAGTAAGTCAGGAATATGAAAGGAAATAATGAAAAAAAAAGTTAAGGAAGGAGATTTGGCAGTGCCAGATCCTAAACTATATTATAAGACCGTATTTATTAAAACTATCTGGCAAAAGGCAATAGAAAGGTAGAACAGTGTCACAGAGAAGACATACAATTACAGCAACAAATAAATATACTAACCTTATCTTTGGCAAGTGTAAAGAATGAAGTTTTGGGGACAAGAATCCATTATTTGGTAAAAATTGTTGGGAAAACAAGAAAGTTGTCTGACAGAAATTGGGGGTAGACCAATATCTTACACCATTTACCAATATTATGTCAAAATTCATATATGACCAGATATAAAGAGAGATATTAAAAGAAAATGTGAAAAACATGTAAACCTATCAGATTTATGGATAGGTGAACAATTAATGAATGAACAAGAGATACAGAGCACTGGGAGCTGTAAAATGGATAATTTTGATTACATTAAATTATAAATAGCCAAGACCAGAGGGAAAGCAGAAAATTGGGCGGGAAACTGCAGAGTTTCTTTTATAATAGTCTCATAGCTCAAATATATAAAGAATTTTGTCAAATCTTTAAGAATATGAGTCATTCCCTAATGGATAGTCAATGGATATGAACAGGCAGTCTTCTGATGAAGAAATCAAAACAATTTATAGTCACATGAAAAAAAGCTCTTAATTATTATTGATTAGAGAAAGGCAAATTAAAACAACCTTGAGAAGTGGCTAGGTGGTGCAGTGAATAGAGGACCCAAGTGGAGTCAGGAGGACCTGAGGTCAAATCTGACCTCAGACATTTAAGACAAAAAACCAGCTGTGTGACCTTGGACAAGTCACTTAACACCAACTGCCCTGTCTTCCCCTCCAAAAAAGCAAACAAACAACCCCCCCCTGAAAAAACTCCCCCACAACCTTGAGATTTCCTTTTACACCTATCAGATTGGCTAAAATGATTGAAGGGGAAAGCAACAATTGTTGGAGGGGATGTGGAGAAACTGGGACACTAATAATTCATTGTGGACAGGATTATGAACTGATCCAACCATTTTGGAGAGCAGTCTGGAATTAGGACCAAAGAGTTATTAACCTGCTTAAACCCTTGGATCCAGCAATGATCCAGCAATACCATGACTGGGTCTGCTTCCCTACAGCATTGGCCCTGGAGTCAAGAGGACCTGAATGAAAACCTGACTTCAGACACTTACTAGCTGTGTGACCCTATACAAGTCACTGAGCACTGATTGCCTCCCCAAAAAAGAAAGAAAATCAGAACTAAAAAGATCATTTGCTTCTCAAACACAGTGAAGAGCAGAAATGCAGGGGGAGTAAATAATGACAAACAACAAAGGTGACAGAGTGACAACAGAAAGACCATTAAGAGACTTTTCCCTAAAAGTACAAGAGGAGCCAGGGAAGAAGGAGGAAGTCTGGTAAAGGTAACAGTGAAGAGGACAGAATGGTGTGACACCCTGCCTGCAGGGGAAGGCCTGTTTGTGAGACCACACCACACCATGGGAAGATGCCTGAAAGGGGGCAGCAGAAGAGGGGCCAGAGAGAAGAGAGTGGCCAAAGTCTAACCAAGAGCTAGAGGTTTTCCATTCAATTCCACTTAGATTTATTAAGTACCTTCTATGTGCCAGGCACTATGGTAAACACGATGGATAAGTAAAGAGGCAAAAGACATTCCTTACCCTCAAGGAGTTTACAGTCTACTGGGGGAGAAAATATCCAAACCAATGAAAGCAAAGCAAACCAGGTACAGAACAAATAGGAAATGAAAAAGGGAAGGCAAGATAATTAGGAAGAGGGAAGGCTTCCTGTAGAAGCTGGTATTTCAGAAGGGACTTAAGGGAAGCCAGGAAGGTCAGCAGTCTGAACAGTAGTATTCCAGGCATGAGGGGAGCCACTAAAAATGCCTGGAGGGGCCAGGAAGCCAGTGTCACTGGATCAAATAATAGATGTTGGGAGAATAAGGTGTAAGAAGACTGAAAAGGAAGGAGGGGGTTAGACTATAATTGACTTTATTTTTTTAATTTTTAATTTATTTATTTTTAGTTTTCAATATTCACTTTCATAAGTTTTTGAGTTTTCAATTTTCTTCTCCTCCCTTCCCAAGATGGTGGGCAATCTGATATAGACTCTACACATATATTAATATTAAACATATTTCCATATTACTCATATTATTTTCATGTAAGAAAAATTAGAAAGAAAGAGAAAAACCACAAGAACAAAGAAACAAACCAAAAAGAACAAATAGTATGCTTCAGATCTGTATCTAGACTCCCTAGCTCTTTTCCTGATGTGAACAGCATTTTCCATCACAAGCCTTTTGGAGTTGTCTTACATTGCTGAGAAGAGCTAAGACTGTGAAAGTCAGTCACCACACAGTGTGACGGTTACTGTGTACAGTGTTCTCCTGGTTCTGCTCACTTCCCTCAGCATCAGTTCATAAAGTCTTTCCAGGTTTTTCTGAAGTCCGTCTGCTCATCATTTTTTATAGCATAATGGTATTCCATTACAATCATATACCACAACTTGTTCAGCCATTCCCCAATTGATGGGTCTCCCCTCATTTTCCAATTTTTGACAAGCACAGAAAGAGCTGTTATTACACATTTTTGTGCATGTGGGTCCTGTTCCCTTCTTTATGATCTCTTTGGGAAACAAACCTAGAAGTGGTATTGCTGGGTCAAAGGCTATGCACAGTTTTATAACCCTTTGGGCATAGTTATGATGGGCTTTTAAATGAGAAACAGAACACTGTATTTGATCCTGGAGATAAGTAGGAACCACTGGAGTTTCTTGAGTACAGGGGTGACATGGTCAGAATTGCTTTGTAGGAAAATCACTCTCATGGGTGAATGGAAAATGACTTGGAGTGGGCAGAGCCTTGAAGGAGGCAAACCCACCAGCAAGCTGTCTTAAACACTCAGGTGTGAGGTGATATGGGCCTGTACTAGACTGGAGGCAGTGTCAAGACAGAAGGGCTTTATTGTAGAAATGTGGTGAAGGTGAAATGGACAGACCTTGGCACCATACTGGATAGATGAAGTCAGAGATAGTGGGGAGTCCAGGATGACTCCTGCATGGTGAGGGAGAATAGGGTAGCCATCTACAATACAATGGGAAGGACTGACTGGGGGAGAGAAAAGAAATTCTGCTTTGGACATACTGAATTTCAGATATCTACTGGTCAACCAGTTTGAGATATCTCTAAGGAAGAAGAGAAAGAAGAATGAAAGTGAGCCTAGAGAGAGGGACAGGAAAGGTAGATGTGAGCAGCATCAACAGAGATGGTCATTTAATCCATGGGAGCTGATGGGACCTAGGACAGAAGCCCCAGTGGACACCTATGTGTGGTTAAAAGCCACATTCAGCCAGAGGGTCCAACAAAAGAGAAAGGTCAGAGAAGTAGGAAGAAAATAAGGAAAGAGGGGTGTACAAAATACCTAGAGAAAAGAACGTATCCAGGAGGAGAGAGAGATCAGAAGTGTCAAAGGCTGGGGTGCTGGGGGTGCAGGGAATAGAGCACAGGCCCTGGAGTCAGGAGGACATGAGTTCAAATCCCACCTCAGACACTTAACACTTACTAGCTATGTGGCCTTGGGCAAGTCAGTTAACTCCAATTGCCCTGCCTTCCCCCCTCCAAAAAAAAAAACATTTTTTAAGTGTCAAAGGCTATCAAAGGCTATCAAGGAGAATGAGGATAGAGAAGGGGACCTCTACAGGAGCATGGAGGGGAGGAGGAGAGGAGGGGGAAAGACTGAAAAGGTGGAGGGAAGGAGACCTGACTTTGGAGACCACAGGAGGTTTCACTGATGAATGTCCTTATGAGTGAAGGGAGATCAGGACCTCACCCTGAGGCCTGAGGATCTAATTATACAGAGAATAGGGGTTTGGAACCCTGGGGGTAACTGGCACTTGGAGGACTAGGAGAAGCTGGATATTGGGGTGAGATTTCTGGGCAAACAAAGAAGAAAAGGTCAAAAAAGAGGCTATAGAATTCAGGGGTACAGAAGCTGCAGCTTTAAGGCCACATGTGGCCTTGGGGCCTTTTGACTGAATTCAAATTTTACAGAACCAATTTACATTTTTTTGTTCTGTAAAATCTGGATTCCATGAAAAGATCCCATGTAAGGATTTAGAAGGTCACATGTGGCCTTAAGGCTGCAGGTTGTCCACCCCTGGTAATTCAATGGGATAAGATGTTCCCTACCATGAGGGACACCTGAATTATGCACATTATTCTGAAAGCAAGGCACAATGGAAAAGGGGAGACCAAGGGGTAAACCCTAAGGCAGTGCCAGAAAGTATCTGGAGGCCAGGGCTTGGAATGGATACCTTGGAGGATTTGAATGTAGGAATTACATAGAGAAAAGAAAGAATTCAGATGATCATAGGGGTCCTCTATCAGAGAATGAAAGTCTAGATAAAACAGAAAAAAAATGGATAATGAAGAGAAGGAGAAAAATCCTTGTTGGAAGGGGGCACAAAAGTTGGTGAAATTACAAAACTAACAAACAGGACTAGCTGAAAGGGAAGAGAGAAGTGCCATTCACGTGGCGGAGAGGAAGAAGGAGGGGAAGAAATAGTAGCCTGAGATAAAAGCAGGAGGGATGAATGAATTTCTGGAGAAACTAGAGGCCAAAGACTCAGGGCAGCTTCTAAACGGGACAAGAAAGGAACATGCATATTTCTTTCTCCCATGTGGAACTTTTAATAAATCTAACCAGGGCACAAAATTATTGCAAACAAATGTAAAAAGGCAAACATTATCAATATATCCTTTCATTTCATAATGAAATAAGAATGGAAAATAGTTCAGGTCCCTTGACCCTGTTTGCCCCAGTGTCTTCATCTATAAAATACAGTGAAGGGGAAAATGGCAAACCATTCCAACATCTCTGCCAAGAAAACCCCAAGTGAGCTCAGGATGAGTAGCACAAGACTGCACAACAATAGAGGTAGGAAGGGGACATATTACAGGGCTGAATAAAATCACAGCAAAATTCATTTGGAAAAGATCTACAAGAGTAAGGGAGACAATGAAAAGAAGGAAGGACAAAGATGGAACAACACTCTCAAATTATTTCATAAAGCAGGGTCATCAAAGCTGCCTGACTTTGGTAAAATAACAGAGATAAATCCACAGAAGAGATTAAAGGAGGGAGATGCAGAAACAAGAGAACCCAGGAAGCCAGTGTTTGATAAAGAGGAAAACGAGCCACCCTGGGGAAAAGGAGCTGAGAAAATTAGGAAGAAAGTCAGGGAGGAAAGAAGGCTTAGACCAGCACCTTACACCACACTCCACCATCCATCCATAGGGATGGCACTTTGTTGTTCAGTTCTTTCAGTCAAGTCCTACTCTTTGTAACCCCATTTGGGGTTTTCCTGGCAAAGACACTGGAATGCTTTGCAGTTTCCTTCTCCAGCTCACTTTACAGATGAGGAACTGAGGTAAACAGGGTTAAGAGACTTGTCCGGGGTCATATAGACAATGTGTCTCAGGCTAGATTTGAACTCAAGATCTTCCTGACTCCAGACCTGGGATTCCATGCACTGTGCCACAGAGCTGCTCCTTCTATAGGGATATGTGACCTTAATATTAAAGATTATTTATAAAAAGATTAGGAGAGGAATAGATCATGTACCTTCTACAAATACAGGTAAGAGATGTATTCTTGGCCAAACAAGAGATAGAAGCAATTATAAAAATAAAATAGAAAACGTTGATTATTTGAAACTGAAAAGCTTCTTCTGCACAGAAACATAGGGCATCCAGGACAAGAAAGAAAGTGGTCAAATGGGAAAACCAAAAACCTTGGTTGGAAATTTCTGTGATAAGGATTTGGTGTCCAAGATATATAAACAATTAATAAACATAAGAGGAACATCCATTCCCCAACAGACAAATGGCCAAAGGGTATGAACAAAGAATTCTCAAAAGAACTGCCAAGTATTCCCATTAGTAAGTGAAAGGTAAACCAAAACAACAGTGGGGCTTCATCTCATACTCTGCAAACTGACCAAAGTGACAAAAACTGGTACCAGTCAATGTTGGAGGGGTTGTGGAAAGGTGGACACACTTAAGCCAATGTTGGAGGAGCTAGGAAATGGTAGAAGATCCTGAAGATCTGAGTTCAAATCCAACCTCAACTTCTTACTACCTGTGTGATCCTGGTAAGTCACTGAATGTGTTTGCCTCAGTTTCCTGAGCAGAGCAGACACATATAAATGCCCCCCTTCCTGCCTCTCTGACTGAGGGACACTGGTTTCCTGCCTGCCATCCTCCTGCTTTTCCAGTGGTCATCTCTCATACTAGGAATATACTTCCTCATCACCTGGGCCTTCTGGCTTCAAGTATCACTGAAAATCTCACCTTCTTAGAACTGCTTCTCCTCTTGGAGCATCAAAGGGATCTCCCTTCTATACTGTAGAGAGCTTGTGGAGACACAGCTGCTCACAGGTTGTCTCCCCCATCAGACTGGGAGCCCCCTGAGGGCAGGGCCTGGTTTTCCTTCCTTTGTATACACAGTAGGTTAACTCGGTGTCTCTACCCTTTCTAAAAGCTTGTGGACTTCACCTAAGAACTGCTAAATGGGAAGGATTCAGAGACCTGGGAAGACAGGTGTGGCCTGAGGCAGGAGGACAGGAGCACCACAAGGAGGACAATTCTGTTGCTGGCAGCCCTGCAAGGCCCAGAGCTGGGGCAGCCTGCAGGGCTCTGCTCCAGGCCCAGCCAGGCAAGACTCAGGATCAAGGGGTTCCTGGCCCTTCAGCTGGTACCAGGGAGAGCTTGGCCACAAGAGCCAGAGGAGGGGGAGAAGGGCCATGGATAGACATGACTTCTACAGAATAAAGAGGAATGAGTGAGGTGGTCGTCCTTGGGCCTCAGGGATCATGAGGGAAAACTTAAACACCAACATGGGGGGGCAGCAATTGGGGGAAGGAGTTTGGGGGACAAGGTGCCAAAGTTTCAATGAATCAGTTTAAAACACAGAAGAGAGAGCAGGGCAGTGTTGATGCTACTGTTTCCATTCCCTGCCTGTCTTTACAATGAAACAATCCTTAGGAAGGGCATTGCTGGCCTCAGAGACAATCCCCTAGGTCAGTAGAAATGGCCTCAGACTGATGTTGGCCCAGTCTGAGGACAGTGCACTCACCTGGGCTGGGGATCTGCAGCTCCCAGGGGCCATTCCCTCTGGCTCCAGGCTCCCTGCTTGGGCCAGGCCTTGGTCCTCTGCGAGCTGAGCTGGGGAGGCTGAAGGATCCCAGGGGGGCAGAGGCCCTTCCTTTCTCATCCTGGGCAGGAGGCTGGCCTATAGGAATTAACAGAGGGTGAGGTCCCATGGGAGCTACAAAGCCCTTGGTTCTGCCCTCAGGGGAGAGACCCCAACACACAGAGGGAGGAGAAAGCAGGCAGGGCCAGTTTGGAACAAAACTGGTCTAAAGAGGAAGACTCCTCTCCATCTCCTGCTCCTTCTCCTCTGTTTCTCTCCCCCATTCTCCTTCTGAGATCCAAGAGGCAGAAGGGGCCTGGGATCCCAGGTGGGATGAGACCAGGCAGAGCTTCAATGGCTCCTGAATCAGAGCTCTCCCCCCAGCTGGTCCTTTGCCCTCCCTGCACCATGTCTCCCATACAGACACACACACACATACACACATTATCTAGACAACAGACTGACTGCTTGATCCAGGGAGGAGAGAAGCTTAGGAAGGTTGGGGATGGGGAAGGCTCTGGGATGGAGCCACCAGGGAATGACCAGGGGAAGCCTGAGGCTGGGAGACCAAATCCAGTCTGGGATTCAGCCCCCTGGCAGGGGGCCTGAGGCCTCTGAAAAAAGAGAGGGCAGGGGAACAGAAGGCCGGGGGGAAGCGGAGCACAGGTGGGGGCTTCGAGGAAGACATTCTAACCCAGATCATGGCAGGGAGCTCAGGGCCACTGCAGAGACAGGAGGGCTCCAGGGGACCCTGAGTCTGGGAAAGTAGGAGGACTGTGTCCTGGGGCCTAACTAGGAGTTGGAGAGGATTCCTGGGACCCTCTGGAAGAGCTTAGGCCTGGAATCCCTCAAGGGAGACCAGACACAGGGAGACAGTGCTGGGATCTGATAGGGAAACAGCCCAGGGGCTGCAAGTCCAGGGGAGAGGGGCCAGGCAGGAGCTTTAGGGCCTGGGGATGGTGACCGCAGACCTTGGGAAGTGATTGAGTCTATAGTGAGTCTGGGCCGGGAGCTTGTCCAGAGGCCAGGTCTAGGAGGGAGGATTACTCCAGATGGACAAGGAGGACACTCACCACGTGGGCAGAAGTGGAGGATGAGACCCAATGGTGGGAGCAGCCAGCAGAAGCCAGGAGATGGGGGTGGGGCCGGGGGTGGGGGGCAGGGGGGCTGCTTCAGACCAATCTGGGACCTGCACCCACAGAGCTGGGGTCCAGATGGCAGAGAGATCTCAGCTTCCAGGGAAGGTAGAGATTGTTCAGCTGCAAAGGAAGAAGGCAGCCCAGTCTCAGCCCAAGTTCCTGTTTTCAGCCAGCCCCTAAGAGCGTCCTCCCCACTCTGCCCAGCCTCTGAGGTCCCCAGGATGGGCCTTTTCCTCCAATCACACCCACACCAAGAGCTCAGGACCCAGCCTGCCCCTCCTCCCCAAGCCCGGCCCTCCATCACATGTAATGCCTTGGCCACTGGGATGAGCCCTCTCCAGCCCTAGACCCCTCCCAGGCCCCCAAACTCCACCCCAGGGCTCTGATTGCACCTGGGCCACCCCCCACCATTCTGCCCAGCTCTGAGAGCTCCTCCTCCCCCCATCACTACTACCTGATTCCTTACTGGAGGAAAAATTAGGGAGTTTAGGAGGTGGGAGGGTGAGAGCAAGCAGAGGCAGCCTGGAGATTTCCAGCAAAGCAAATGATTCACAGCAAAATAGGGCTTAGCTTCAGAATGCAGGTTGCTCACAAAATTCAGCCACTTTGGCCAGCACGTTTCTCCTGACTTCAATCAGAATGGGGCTCACTTAAGGTCAGATTGCGTTCTCCAGGTTGCTGTTTGTCTTTCGTTCTCTGAGGGGATGGCCTGGGATGCAGTGGGAGACCATGGCCTGCTTAGGCTAAGGTCTTTAACAGGAGGATGATTGGGATGTTTGACCCTCTGAGGGTAGATCAGCCCTTAATGCAAAACGTGCTTTAAATTTGGCATTTCAGGCAATGTGTTTAGGAGGTGTGAGAATGAGAATTCAGCATAACTGGGTCAGAACTGCCCCATTCCACCCTCTAAATGGAGGCCATCTAGACAGTCTATCCCATAAGATAATTAACTGAATTAATGTCCTTCACCAACTTTGTTTCATGTTTTAATATTGTAGCATTATTTATTTTATTATTATGTTTCTAATTTTTCTCATTTGGGGATTTGGGGGAAAATATTCTGTTTTATAAGGAATGCTATTAATTTGAAAGATGATTTCCAGAATGTTATATAATTGTTCCCTTAGAAAATGGATTCTTCCTTAGATCTGGATACTTCAGAATTATGAATTAAGTTATAAAAATGTAGTTACACTCTTTAAAGCTGTTATGTATTTAATTGGGTGTGTTTTGCTTTAAAATGAGTTATAATTTTTACCACATGATGAATTCTTATTCCAAAATCTTAAGTCTTTACACCTGTCAGATACAAGGTGATTGGGTTTATTTGGTATCTCACACCATTTACCAAAATAATGTCAAAATGGATACATGATCTAGATAGATATAAAGAGATTTTTATAATAAAATTAAAAGAGCAGGGAACATTTTATTTATCAATTATGACTTATGGGTTTATC